>JANEHU010003987.1:600000-1063400 GCA_027563435.1 Nasonovia ribisnigri
ATATTGATATATTAAATTAGACCCAGGTTTTCAAAGCTAATATTGCTGCTAGAATATATAGTTCAAACATTTATTTGAAATAAGCAAAACCAAATTCTCAACTGTGACCGGGTATGCGCGGTAGTTGGCCTCAGTCACTAACGTGGTCTGAGCAGTCTTGTATAGTACTTGAGTAAAAGTACACAAATACGTATTCTAAATACATTTGAAAAAAGTACTTGGGCACAGTATTTGAAAACTTTTTTGAAAGTATCTGTATTTAAAATCAAATACTATTTTTAAATACTTTTTTCGTCATACTTTATGTGCAGGGACGCCAAATTTAAATAAAATAATACAAACTGTACAACCTCTTTATTTATAGATAGTTCATCGTTATGTATTGATATATTGTAATATTTGTAGAGGCCTAAGTTATAGTATTTGATGGTACATACAACAAAGACCAACAAATGCTGCATTTTTATTCTAATGATTACATTTATTTATAAGAACATAAGGTCAAGGTAAAAAGGTAAAACACATTGAAATAAAAAAGAAAAAGTATTTGTATTTGTACTTGAATACTTTTTAAAATTATCCTTTACAAAACTGGCCAAAACACAAAGTAGTTACTGAATGTTTCCTTCCAAATATTACATTTGGACCAATATTGTTCACAGTTGATAATTATGCAGCTCATTATATGTATTGTTTTTTTCCCTGTTATTTAATTGTATTATTGTGCGGCTCGTGACTCTCTTATCGCTGAGCCCCCCTGTATTGGAAGATCGATAATATTGTCTAACAGAAAGTCACGTTGCGTAATGAGAAATGTAAAATTAAAAAGTATTTTGGGTTAACACTATAGAGTCTGAAAAATATAATATAATTTACATATTATTATACTCCAAAATATAATTTAGCACAGATAATCTTACATGTATCTCGAGATCACTGAAGGGATTTAATTGTGGCACCGACTCCGTCAAGTGATAAATGATAATACACGTCAGTTTATCGTCTAGGCCCATCAGATACGCATTTTATAATTTTATTATATAGAGGCATCGATGATCAGATGGGGTCGTGTAACAGTGAATCGTTCAGCTTATTATCAAATAAATTATATTGTATCGATTTTAATACATTCAAATGTTTTTAACATAATATTTAACTTGGTATTTGTGGTTCATGGCAAATAATTTTCATTTTATGATACCTAGGTACCTTGAATGATATCTACCGGTATTACAACTGTTGTGAACCCCTGTCTGTATGCTATACGCAGTATGAGATATAGTAATAGTTTAATATAGAATAGTGTGTAAGCATATTAATATGTGAACAGGCAGAGTCACACGGTCTAAAGGAATTCGCTGTGTGGACAGTTTTGAGCCCGAGCGAGCCACTACCGTGTCTCGCTGTCTGTGTAAGAATCAGTGTAGAACTGGCAGACCATCGAGCAGAACCTCTGTTAATTACTTAAGTCTAATAATTATTCTGTACAACTAAATTTCTTTCAAAATTGATTATATTAATAAAGTATTAGTGATAACTCATACACCACGTATTTCTTTATTAGCGAACAAACTCGGTTGTGGAGACGTCCATAACACAACGTACGTAAGGCGTTAGACGAAAATACATACATTATATGTTACTATGCTGTACAGTAGGTTACAAGTGGGTCACTAGTTAATGGATGGTATTAAATTTGAATTCAATGGTATAATATCATTCCCATACGAAAAACGATTCTGAGCTGAAACCGTTTGTAAGTGTGGATATTTTATATAATATTAAAAAGGTTATTACTTATTATTGTTAATATGGTAGCTGGTAAGTTGAATTAACATTATAAAATTACAACAAAATAACTAAAATCATTATTCTTGGTTATTTAATATGTAATTTTATCCAAATTTGAACATAAAAAAATTTGTGTTTTTATTTTTGAGATTTTTCGTCACAGAATAACCTATTTACATTTTACTTTTACATGGAGCCTTGTTTTAAATTTTTAATTCATTTTTAATTTTAACAATATATCAAGAACTATGTATTACATTTTCAAGCTTTTTGATCTAACGAATAAAATTTAAATGACATTTATCGAAAACAAAAATAAAAATATAAGAAGCCGAATATGTCCGTAAACAGCTCAAAACGAGTCAAAATATTATGAAAATTATATCAAATATAAGAACTGATAAAATATACATATGACACAGTTATTAGTTTTTGCATTACAACAAAATAAGAAAATGAGAAATCGAGTGAATATCCAATCTTGGAAAATCTTGAACTTCAAACGTTCATAAAAATTTAATTTGACTTTTCGGTAGAAATTTTTTTTTTTTGAAAAAGGTAGAAAAAATTATGAGGAATCTTCAATTAAATTTTTAAATCTTAAATTTAAAAATAAAAATTGATCGGTATCTGAGGATATAGCGGACTGTATTATGGTAAAATGTACAAAATAAATAGACTACTACTATTCGGTATAACAAGAAACATAAATAAATAATGGGGTGACACAATGTGAGTGCTGGCCAGCGGGGAATAGTTAATACAAAATACACGATCAATAATTAGGAATAGAAAAATAATAACAAAACCGTGATGTTGAATACGGCGGCGGTACTGCACGGACGTTGACAGTCGACGAGTACAAATAACGCGCACCAGGAACGGTGGATGGTGACGGTGAACGGTGGTACGACGGAAAAACCCAACCAACGGAGGCACAAGACGAAAAAACATGGTAAAACGCGACTGAAATTTTGACGCACACGCAGACCGCTAGTTGGTCGGTTACTGGCGTGAATACGTATCGGTGGCAGTGCGAGGCTCGTCATATCACTTATTAGACCTAATCGAAACAAACATTTTTATGAATTTCTAAACCGTTGACTCGTTTTTGTGGTAAATACATATTTTGTCAAAATTTGAACTTTAAATGCTAAATAAAACTATGTGACTATAGACTTTTAATATTTTTCAAATGTCATTGTAACAATATAATATGACCCCTCTGCATCAAAGTCTCAAGCTTTTTTACTCAAATAATTGGATCATTTTTACTAAAACTTTTATTAAACATGAGAAAATTAAAGTTAATATTACCTAACGCAGATACCTAATGAGGGTGTCACTAAATAAATAAAAATAAGTTATGACGTCTATAATGGTATAATGACCCAATATATTATTCGATTATCCTGCAGATATTGAGTCTATATATAGAATTTAAAAAAACATTTTTGTATTCTCTAGAAGGTAAAATAGAATTAGAAAATTGAAACTTACACAGAACGTTTATGACATACGCAATGGTTAATCATTTTCTTTTTGAATATTCACTCGTGAATAGTACCATATAATCCTTATCAGTTATTAGCGCCACCAAAAAGTTTTACACCGAGTTCTAGAACAAAACAAAAATTGATTTTACAGTGTAAAAATATTTACAAAAAAATTGAAGAGGAACGTTGGAGCCTGCAGGCAAATTGTTTTTAAGGAGCAAGAAAAAGTTATAGACATTTATATGACGCTAGGTTGGTATTAGGCTGTATTTAAAGTTTTTAATTTTACTGGTACAACGCTAGGCTAGCCGGCATTAAAGCCGTGGTTAAATATTGTGATAAATAGTTAGGTTATAATATCTTACCTTACCCTTACCTAACCTAAACTCACTTTAAGAATAATATTTAAATATTTTCTTTCATTCGTATGTTTACAATATCGAATACTTTGATAGTTAGGTAGTAGAAAAAGATCAATGCACAGCTCGTGACCAACGATAATAGTTGTCTATCATCACCATAGCTTCAACTAACTATAGGCTTACTTAACTAACCTTCTTGTGACTTATTAGTACACTTTGAATAAAAAGATCCTGAGTTGGTTGCCGGACTATAGTGTTTGATTATCGAGTTGATCCTTTAATTATTAATTCCTTAGAGCACCTTAGACCATAATATACCATGCCCAGTTTATCCGTGTAAACAATTTGAAGCACATATAATAGCTACAAGTCTCTGACATTTTTATTGATCCATATCAATTCACATAATTAAACTTGTGTGATTTCTCTTCGCACATGTATCTTAGTCAGAGACCATTGTCACTAATATGGGCTACAGATTATTGGGATAAGGACCGATTCATAGTATACAATCTAAGGTTGACACAATAACTGTTATCATAACTTGAAAGTATGATTGGATGTAAATGTTGTAAAAGTTATAAGTGTTAATAGTTTATCAGCATGTATCGTCTCCGTCTTACAAGTGGGTATCAATTTCAGCAGATCATATAATTTTTAATATTGGAGATATTATTATTATTTAAAACTAACAATTTCATTCATAACTGCTGAATTAAAGTTTGATATTTTTACACTTGTAAGACACACTTGAAGACAACACATGCGGGTGAAAATACTTTTTGTAAGCAACATTTTTAATGATTTTTTTTTTAGCTTCATGTGGTTTTTAAAATACTAGGGAAGTTTTAAGATTTGGAGCAACTTTATAACGTATTCAAATAATTTTATTTTGGACTTATTGAAGCATTGTCTGGAGGGTGGTCCTTTTGGTCACCCAGTGTGAACAAATATTTCTACTTATAATACAAAAGCGCAGCTCTGCCCTCCATCCTCTAATATTAAAAGCCCAATTCTCAACAGAAAAACTATATTTAAGACAAAATTATAAAACAAAGTCACGATAGTCTCTCTTTTGTAACAATATTTCTGATTTCATTGATTTTCAGCGTTTGTAAAGTTAGGGAAAATAGACGACGATATCGTTTGCACAAGATGGAGACTAATACAATCATACTTTTTTTTTAAAGAATATGATATATTTACCTAATATTTTTGAATTATAGCCATTAACCTGTTTTTGTTTTTTTTTTTTTGTAGCTTGTTTATATGGTTGAGAAACGGTTGTTTAAAAAAAGTGTGTTTATGTGTGGCAAGGATTTGTTGATAAAAATCCCGGGTGGTCACCCATCCGAGAGCTAGCAACACCGGCCGATACGTACACTCATAGCGTTTCTTCGTTTCAAGCGTGACCCCACGCCACTATATTTTTTTCAGAGACGACAGTCGCTCGATGTCTCGACCTAGTAAAGCGACCGAATACGTCTCTTTTCGATAAATGTGAAATAGTCAATCAATTTAAGTAGGTATTAAAGATTAATATTTTGCAGACGGTATAATTTAAAAGAGAGACTGTGTGAACTGTGCAGTAACATAATATTTTCATTATAAATATTCTTCATCAACTTTAATAAGTCAATATTACCTTAATTAACAATCTATCATCTTACGAGACTTGTTTCATGAGAAGATTCATCACCATTCCAGATAGTACTTCTCACCAATATTATTGATTTGGATTTAGTGTACCTAATACTACAAATAGTTGCTTCCAATCATGTAACACCGTTTTATAGTGCTTAACCACGGTTTTTCTCTTATCCCAAAAATGTCTGGTTATTTGATATTTTAATTTTATAAATGCATTTGTATAGAATTTTATCATTCATTAAATTTAAACAATTTCATTTTTATCTAAAATCCTTCCAATTGTATTATATAGGTATGTAATATTTTTAACCCACATTTATAATAATTGATATTTTCTTTAAAGATCCACTATTATTTTTTTACTAGAGTAATATTATATTTTCGTAGAACACACTTGATTAACAAAATCCATCGACAAATTATTAAATTATTTATACCAAGTACTGTAGAAGTGCTATACTAACTGGGTTAGTGTTCTTATTTATTAATACTTTAATTATTACATAGAAATTCATACATTTTTTTTTTACATTTTTTTGTACTTAGACATTACTTATTATTATTATTTTTAAAGTCGTGAGGTTTGCAATGATCTTTTCCTACTAACTATAGATGTATTCCATACTGTAAACATAACAACGAATGATAATGTTTAAATGTTATTTTTTCTCCTCCTCCCCCCTACTCACACAACTATTCATGTTCAGCCACGCTCTTCCTACACCTCCATATTAATCTTCTCACCCCTCTCTTTCCCTCGACTTTTACTTTTATAGCCACTCTCACAATCTCTTATCAATTTTATTATCATAGAGTGACCGAATCACCTCAACCTAGTCGCTCTTGTTTTCACTACAATTTATGCCACTCTTATACTACCCTGATGAAAGCTGAATTTCTTATTCTATTCACCTTTATACCTTACACATCTAACTTAACATTCTCATAACTGCTACACACACACCGCTAACCTAACCTAACCTAACATAACATTTCTTATTCGTATTTCCTTTCAAACTTCAAACATTCTGAAATAATTTTGACCTCTTACCTTATCTACCTCAACCTATTCTCTCTTGTTTTCGCTACAATATATGCCACTCCTACATTACCCTTATGAAAGCTTAATTTCTTATTCTATCTTCCTTTATACCTAACACACCTAACTTAACATTCTCATACCATTCTCACTTCATTAACCTACCATAACCTTACATTTTTTTTTCATCGTTCCGTTTCATACACCAAACATTCTGAAATCCTTTTGACTTCTTTCCTTATCTTCGAGATATCATACACTTCCTATTCACTCAAAAGAATAACTTAAAAAATATCATACCTGACTAATTTCCTAATGTTTATCACAATTTTATTGATAGCCTGAATAGTATTATACCAGTAGTTACAATAAAAAAAAGGGGGTCAAGTGGATGTCGCACTGCTGTACAGTAGGTTACAAGTAGATCACTGTATAATGGATGGTATTAAATTTGAATTCAATGATATAATATCATCATTGTATACGAAAAACGATTCTGAGCGGAGACGATATACGTCACTCTACGATATTTTAAATTATATTGACATAGTTATTTTACGGTAGCTCCTAGGTTGAATATTAATATTATTCATATTATTTAATTATTAACCTAAAACTATCAGTGATGCTAGAAAAATATTATAATATATACTTTTACTCATTAAAATTGATTTTAATATGTAATTTCGTCCAAATTTGAACTTAAAATGTCTCTAAAAAATATCTGTGTTTATATATTTTTTAGATTTTTTTGTTTACAGTATGTACTATTTATTAGGATCTTTATTTTAAATTTTCAACCCTTAGTTATAAAAACTGACTGTTTTATAATTATTTAATTACAATGATTGATAATTTTCGAGATTTTGATAATTCTGTCAAATTTAAACTTTAAATGCTTATAAAAAAAATGTGTGCCTATGTATTTTTAATATTTTTCAACTGCTATGTAAAAATATATCAGGAGTATGTATTAAATTTTCATTATTTTTGGCCCAACAAATAAAAATTTATTGGTATTTAAATAAAAAAACTAAAAAAATTGAAGATTTAAATGATCCGTAAAAAGCTCAAAAACAGTCAAAACATATTCAAAATTAGATGGTGTATAGAAAATGCTTATATAAACATTCAGTGAAAGTTGCATGCATCTACAGTTATTTGTTTTTGAATTGCAACAAAATAAGAAAATCGCTACATGAGAAATCGAATGAATATCTAATCTTGTAAAAATTTGAACTTAAAATGCTCATAAAAATTTATTTTGACTTGCTTATAAACATTCTTTATTGATAAAATTAGGCAAACTTATGAGGAATCTTGTATTACATTTTCAAACCTTAGATTTAGAAAGAAAAATGTTTATGTTTTTTCATTTGTTTTTCACGGCGCTTTTGAAAACTACTGGGGAATTTTAACTTTTGACCCACCAAAGTACCAACTAGATTCACTTTCCTATCAGAAAAGGTACTATTGAAGAAAATCAAAACATTTTTACTGTCCTAAAAGGTGATGACAGACACAAAAATAAAAAAATAAATTTAAAAAAAACACATATATCATTGTAAAATCAATACATTCATCGCTCCGCTCAGAATTTAAAATTACTGAATATAGATGAAATATTCACAGAATGTTTATATTAGCTATTTACATGCACTATGCACAGTTGATATTTAAGGAAATTAATATAAACTATAAAGTTAAGCGTAAGTCCACAATATTTTTTTATGACAGTCTGAAGTCAAAATGTTAACAAAATTCATCAATAACACGAAAATTGGCAAATTATTTAGAGTATGAAAATCATAAAAAAATTTTAATTTATATCTTAGATTTGAAATTTTTATTCCTTAAGTTAAAAAAAATGTTTACCTGAAAGTCAATTGTTTACAAGCGTTTTAAGTTATTAGATAATCACCCGCTTAAATTAACAAATTGTATACATAATAACATTTTAAAATAATTCGACTCGTTTTGAGTGATTATAGATATTTGAATTTTGAAATGTTTTTTTGTTTATTGTTCTATAAATGTCAATACAATTATATCTGGATCTGAACTTGAACACTTTTTAAAAGTATCCTTTACAAGACTGGGTCTGAGGTCAAGCATTCACTATAGTTCCCGGGTTTATAGTGAAAACTCCTTGCCACATAGGTATACACACAACACAGTAAAAAACCGAAAAAAGTAATCTTCAGGCTAATTACATTAAATGTAAAAATCTTAATAACCTTAAAAAAAATGTAATTTATCAATTTAATCGAAATCATTGACTATATTATTATAATATTATCTTCTGATGTTGGTGGTTCATCTGCTCCTCGATTTATGACTTACTACTTATGGACCCTTTTCAACCTATACGTATACCTATATAAATGTATGTACTGTGTACCTATATTGTATATATTTATTATAATATGTATACACTGGTAAACAGGTTAGGTATAGATGCTACTGTAGACTGTAGTATTGTGCAAACAATCTCCGCCGCTGAGTTGTGTAGGTAGGTACTTGTGTGTCGTATTTTGTGCATATTTCCCACTCCATATATTATAACTTACAAGTAAATATTGTACATACCATATAAATATATAACCGAATACACGCACATAAATATATATATATATATATATATTTATTTATAGATGCTTTAATGTATATATATTATATATATATATATATTATGTGTATTTGGACACTTGACGCACAAACTTACTAAGTCTATAACAGTGATGGGGGAAAAACGTTTTGTTGATTTTGCCATAAATTACTTCTAGTATTATAATACTGCTGCGGTCGAAGATTGCGCGAATTTCGGGATATCGTTGCATCCGCTAATAAATCATTCTGATATAATAATATTGTTGTTATTATTATAACTGCGATGCACCTGTATACATTTGGAAATTTATTAGAGTATTGGATAGGTATACCTGTGCATTGTGCAATTGCGGCGACGCTACAATATGATGGAGAGGCAGCTATTTAGTTTTGCCAACCTACCTGTAATTTGACGGGGTAGTACGCAATTGGTGGTTTCTAGGTCAAATAAACTGTACGAATAAATTCCCGATAAAAATTACTCATCGTTATATACAACTCGGTGTTGGTGAGTTGCGGCTCAATCCCTAAATAACGTAAGAGTTGCGGCCCGGGTTTATGAAAGGTACGTACGAATTGCGGCCATACAATAATGTATAGATTATATACTATATACGTCCATATATATAGTATATAAACATCACAATATTACGTATTTTCTAGTATAAATTGTCGTATTTATATTAATATTTGTCTTAAAAAAAATAAATAATAAAAGTATTGGTATAATACAATAATCATAATAATGTCAAAAAATTATAAGTATTCATGTATTAATAAAAAAATTTTATGTTATAACTGAAATAATTTTTAAAAAAAATAAAAGTATTAATATATTATTCAAAAAATGTTGTGTTATATAAATAAAAATTTGACTATTGTTTTGGTAAAAACTTAAAACTTAACGATTGAACTAAATCAAAATTATCGATTTCTTTTCGCTCATGTTTTGTCATCTGTACTCTAATGAAAGATTCTTTTTCTCATATTTTTTTTGTTCTTACACTTTTACTTCTAAATTTAATGTATGTTTCCGATTAAATTTGTAGTAAGACATCAACAAAGTTATATATATTAGGATGTCTAGTGTAAAACATTAAGTTAATTAACTCGTTATTTTTTTTAAATTAATGTTTATCTTAACGAGTTAACGAAAAAATATGACTAACTTTTAACTTAACTTAACTTTATTATTTTAAAATAATTTAACTTATCGAGTTAAAAAAAATCGTTAGCTTGACCAGCCTTGGTAACAGGTATATATATATTATATAGGTAAGGTACATATAGATAATGATAATTACTCGGGCCGCAACTAACCTATACCTAAAATATTATCGGGCCAGAATTCACCGGTCTCCAACACCGGAAACGACAATTCGGGCCGCAACTCACCCACAGCCATAAACTACTGTTCGAATTGGTTCCCATGTGTAAAATTCGTAAATATTATATTCTTATGATATTTCATTAGGTTTTTCTATTTCTGGGAAAGTTTTTAAGCCGAATATAATATCTAATAGATTGCTGAAAAAAAGAAAAGTTAAAATTTTATAAAAAAATGTTGAACTTAGAATTCGTCAAGAATATAATATGTTGTAAAACTTACCTCATGTCCTCATTAATTAATTAATTTTTAGATTCTGAGCAGAGCGATGAATGTACTGATTTTACAATGATGTGTGTTTTTTTTTAAATTTTTTTTTATTTTTGTGCCTGTCATCACCTTTTAGGACAGTAAAATTGCTTCGATTTTCTTCAATACTACCTTTTCTGATAGGAAAGTGAATCTAGTTGGTACTTTGGGTGGTCAAAAGTTAAAATTTCCCAGTAGTTTCCTAGTAGTAGAAATTACATATTAAAATCAATTTTAACGAGTACAAGTATATATTATAATATTTATCTAGCATAACTGATAATTTTAGGTTAATAATTAAATAATATGAATAATATTAATTCAACTTAGCAGCTACCGTAAAATAACAATATCAATATAATTTAAAATATCCTAGACTGACATACCGTCTCCGCTCAGAATCGTTTTTCGTATACAATAATGATATTATATCATTGAATTCAAATTTAATACCATCCATTATACAGTGATCGACTTGTAACCACGATTAAAGATATACAGGTTGCACATCGACTACTGATAAGGTGATTACGATTTGACTATTGCAATAATTAATGTGTAGCGCTCCAAGCGGAAATATTCCATATTATAAATGTTGTATCCAAACATTTTTATCAATGATGATAATCAATTCATATTATGAAATCATTAAAATTAACAGTAAATAGTATTTTTCCTTTGAAATAAATGTAAGACATATTTATAACTTATAAGTATTTAATAGATCTTTATATGCCAATTAACAAACAATATGTGAAAAAGTACATAATAAAAGTAGGTGCAGTAGGGTGATCATTTGGTCCCGATACTTGTCTGAGAATTCCAAAAAACTTCTATCAAAAATAAACAAAGTTTCATCTTTAGGAACAAGGAAGGTACTTTTATTTTTGGATTTACATGAAGGAACACAGCAAGTCATTTTAAATAACAATGTTACGATAAATACGAATACCGATTCACGGTTAATAACAAATATTACGAATACCGAAATACTTGTCATTCGAATAAATAAAAAGGCGGTAAAATATATTATATCACCTGCATATTATCATAATATGTGAGATATTTTAAAATTTGTTCTGCATTTTGACACATGGGCGCTAGTAGTTAATTATTAACAGCTGTTCTATATAGTCACTTTGTAAATCAATCTGAAAGCCGTTTATTATAGGGCGATGTGCAACCTGTATATCTTAAATCGTGCTTGTAACCTACCTACTGTACAACAGAATAACATCCACTTGACCCTCTTTTTTTTTTTAAATATTATTTATTGTACCTTATCAACCGCCAGACCGCCTTATTATGATAAAATATTAATGATATTATTCCATTATCATCAGTATTGACACATACATAATAATATAAATAAAATATAATATTATGTATTATATTCATAGACCTTATACTCTATAATATATCATTATACTAGTATAAGGTCTATGATTATATTATAGCGTATAATAGTAACACTTTCAATTATACCTAAATGGATAGGTATTCTATAGACAGTCCTAAGTCTGTGCAAAATGGGAAGGACATTTTTGTTGATTGAATATTTCATAATAATTTGAAAAGTTTATTTAACAGAATGAAACTATTTATGTATTATTACTTACCTGTAGAGAATCCAGTAACCAATTGGCAATTCGTACCTATATAATATGTTACCTGTAGAGAATCCGGGAACCAACTCGTAGTCGCTCATTTGACGAATCAAAATTAAATTTAAATAATATTTTAATGTGTGTATATTATTTAGTACAACTTTATACAATTATATAGGTATAATAATGTATAATATATATTTGTAAACAACACGATTTAAGATATAATTTTTTACCATCTTAAATTGTGGTACATATAATCAAGGGTATGCAATACCAGTAATAATATCTAACGTAGGTATTATAATTTATATTTATTGTGTTTTATTGTAGGAATAGAAAAATATGTTGATCAATATCGAGAGGAGGAATAATATTATATTATTGAAATATCGTAGTCCCCCTGTATCCTCCCCCTAAATTACTATTTAAAAAAGCTCCATGAAAAAAAAATCTGGCACCACATCTATTGTGCAGACAGCGTAACTTAACAAAAAAATGTACCTATGTTTTATAATTAATATACTCGTTTTGTCTTAACGTATTTCTCCTTTTTTCGTACCTACGGTGGCTTTAATACATTTTGGTGATATTTATAGATATATGTGGTATACATAATATATAACAAAAACTTAAAAAACTTAATTGTTAAAACAAATTTTTTTCAAAAATTGATTAATTGATTGGAATTTTCATTAACGGGTTAATCGAATTTTCATACATTGCTGACTTGATATGATGTCGCACATTGTCTGCGATTGCCTATCACGGAGGCTGCGGAGTTGAACAGTCACAATTTTTTTTTAAAGTTTAATTTTTACGGACAACGAAGTGCGCGGTATCAGCTATGTAAACAAAATACAAAAAATATTTCTACCTATCTATGCTTATGTCCTTCATGCATTCCTAAACCGTTCATCCGATTGCGATAAAATTTGGTACAGAGATAGATTAGACCTTGGGGAAGAAGATATTCTCGGGGAGGTTCCCAATAAGGGATTTTAAAACAATTTTTATTTATAAACTGGTTATTGGTTTTAATAATTATTGTTATTGATACTATAAGCCTGAGTATTTTAGTACAAAATGTATTGAGTTCGAAACACGGTTTCGGTGGACATATTTTTGCATTTTTTGATACTTAAGAGTTAAATTATACACTTACATATATGCACCACGCGATGTCTGCGATCTACTGCAGTCTGCAGGATCCTACCTGATACTGCTTGTATAATCACAAGCGAATCTCTTCGAGGTCCACCAACAACGCCAGCCGGGATGGCTTTAAATTAAAACACAATATCATTTACATTCACAAGACATTGCTTCCACATCACAAAAAGCTAACAATAGGCAATAGCAAGTATTGCAATGTCAGCTAGTATAAATAATAAATATTTAGTGGAAATTCAAATAATTATATTTATTAATTTTTGAATTACAATAAAAAACAAAATCTATATTGTCTAAAATTATTTTTTTCAGACAAATAAAGTTTTTCTTAATTTGGTTTTTGTGTATTTTTTGTAATTTTGAACCTCCAAATTACCAACTAGATAAAATTTACTACTGGCCATTAGGGACCACCATCAAAATTGAATATTTATGCATTTTGTCTACAATAAACTGTCAACATAAAAATTTAAAAAAATCCCATCTTTGTAAAACCAATATATTGAACGGAATAATTTTAATGTTCAGAATCTAAAACCACTAAAGCTGTATAAAAATGTTTAGATACTTATGCTAATACAGAACAAATAAGGTAATTGTTATAATATGTTAATAATAATAGTTAACTTCAAAAACTTGAGATAAATCTATGCTTGGCATTATAAAATATATAGGATTTGCCATTTGGTTTGGATTTTTCTTTTTGGGTTCCAATAAACAGTTGGTTCTATAAACAAATGATCATATTCTACTTAGGAACTCATTGTAAATATTAATTATTATAATATACAGTGGTTTAAATGATATAGACATAAACATTGTATTATTTTAAAATTATTTTAATACCAATAATGATAATATTGTTACATAGGTATCAAATATTAAAATTTTTCAACAGGCAGTACCACAAGAAAATTGATAATTTTATGAGTAGGGAGGGAAAAGTAATAACTAGTGAGATTAAAGGTAATTATATAATAAGTTATTATTAATAATATTAATACTTAAACAAAAAATTATTAATTTTGTTCAGTGGTTTCAATAAAAGTTATAGTGTTGCTATGCATATTTAACCGTTTAGAATGTCAAAACCACAGCAGATTCACCAGCAAGACTCAATTGGTTGCTGCCAACTTTTGATCTAGAACAAAAAAAGAACACAAAATGAAAATAGTTCATAATTCTTTTGTTTCAAAAACTAAACAATATATAATTTAATCTAGTTGGCTATTTTATTGAGACTATCGAGTAGCAATGAAACAAATTTAAATATAAAAAATAATTTTGTTTATCACTGCATTAACGTTTTTATTAGTAAGAGATAATAAATAGAAAATCAGATTTCAATGTATTTACATCTTATTTCAGGATTACCTGAAACAATGCATTCCAATTTAGAATTGTGTTTAAAGTGTTGACTATTTACTACTGTTAATATTTCTAAATTTTCTAACTAATAAATCAAACACACAAAATCTTTATAATGGAATATAATTTATAATCATTAATCTGTCTATTATTGAAGTAAATCAGCAACTAATTTTCACAGAATTAATTTCTGTCAGTTATTAACTTAATGATAATTTCTCTGATTATTAGAAATAACTCTTATCAAAAAAATAGTTTTAAGTATTTCAATATAGCATGTTTGAATAAACTCTTTAGATAATATTAGCACTTAAATACAAAGTTCATTGCAGAAGATTATATATTTATATATCATATTGTACAGTACAATTTGTAGTACAGAACATTAGTTCCACAAAACAAATATCTTACATTTATTTAAAGAGACCTTTTGGAATGAACCTAGATTTATCACAAATCATAAATACAATCATTAAATTGTTAATTAATATAATCAGAAATCATTGTGTAATCATAATACCATACTTGTATACCTTAATACATATTATTAATCTATTTTATTCAAAATTATTTTAAATACACAAAAAACAACTTTCATGTATGATCAAATATATAAACTTAACTTTAATTTATAAATACAATCCCAATTATTATCAATTAAAATATTATACAAGAATACAAGTTAAATAACTGTGATAATCAGTCAAATCCCATTTTTTTAAATGTACCTATAAATATGTTATGAAATGTAAAACACTTGTATTTGATATATAAATATACTGGAGTTATCTAACTGGTGAATAAAATAATAATACAAAAAATCCACAATTATTTTGAGAAATTTTTAAAAAAAATAATTAATAACTGTCAATTTGGGCAATTTTAAGAATCAATCTGTTAGTTTTAATAATTTTTGTCTTATTGGAATTAAGTCATCAACATAAATATTTATTTCAACAAACTTTATTATATAAATATCTTAGTTAATATATCTATAAAAATAAAACAATAACTAAAACTTACTTAGGAGGAGGAAGTATGGAGCACGCAGTCTCAGTGCAAAGTGACAAATTTACTTCTGAGGGAATTCCATCAAATTCTTGTATTAGGTTTAGAACAGTGACATTTTTACTTAAATTCCAAGCAAACAAAAGGCTCTCTGAACCACTCATTACCCTAAAATTAACCATATATTTTAAAATAAATATAACATTGTAATATATGCATTTTTGTTACCTATCAAAAGCGAATACTGTATCATTATTCAAGAGTTTGGCATTGAAGGAACCAAGTTCAATTGTAGGCATTGACCGTAATTCTTTCAAAGTACTTTGAATTAATGTAATATTTGGTATTTTGTTGTTTTCAAATAGTTTAGAGTCAGCATTAATGAATGGTATACCCGGTAACAAAGAACCGAGAATACTAAATGCATCAATCATTTCATTTTTCCAGCAATTTGGTTTATCAGTACATATCCACTAAATCGATAATAAAATGTATTATTAATATTTAATTCGGACTATAGATTACTGTTAACTTACTTCCCAAGAAGACCATGAAGTAGTTGCTTTAGGTAAAATAGCATTAAACAATTGTTCTCCAGTGAAATCAGATGGCAATTTTACAGAACTATGAACCATATTTATTCCTTTAATATCATTAGAATCAAGGTCGCTCACAATCAATACTCTGAAAATTGTACATAAAAAAGCATTTAATTAATAATTTATTTATCATAGTAGTTTTCTTTGATACTAAATTGTCAAATATTAAGATTTAAACTTATAATTTGACTTATAATTATCATTTTGAAACATATAAATATTATTTTACAAGATAAAAAATAAAAGCAATTATTATGAATGTTTTTAAATTAAGTCATTAAAATACAATAATTAATAACATACTCATTTGAATTGTGACTAATTTAGATGGATTTTTAAAAATATAAATAAAAAGCCACAATATTATTATTTATTTTTTAATTTTTTTAAGGCTTCGGCAATTAAGGTCATTAACCTGTGATAATACTATTTAACAACCATAAAATATAAACCATTTAAAAGTAAATGGTATAAATGTACACGGATATTTTTATAGAACTTTTAATAAGTTAAAATTTTAACAATGCATAATATATTTGCATGTAAACTATATACTAAATATCTGATCATATAAATTAATAATTTTTATGCAAAAATTAGTTAACAAGATTACTTTTAAGTTAATAGGTACATTTTGATAATTTTGTATAATATGATTTCACTCACCCAGAATAATTCCTTACTAAATCACCCCAGTGTGATAACAACTCTTTGGTTTCTGGAAGATTAGATGTTGCTTTATGACTAAAAGACTCATACTTTTTGGTCACATTTGGTGCTGTTGTAATAGTATCATTTTTAAAGTCTTTATCTTCAAACAAATATTGAACTTTATCCAAATACAATCCATCTACTCCTATATTTAACCAATGCTTAAACACTTCCTAGAAAATTATTATACAAAATTAATAAATATTTATCAAAATACAAAAGCAAATTCAATACCTCAAAATAATACATAACATCTTTATTGCGGAAATTGAAGTCGGGATTTTCTGCAGAGAACTGGTGAAGATAAAACTCCTTTCGATCATCATTCCAACTCCAGGCTGATTCTCCAGTTACACTCAACTAATACGGTTAACAAGAATAATTAATAGAAAATTCCATAAAAACGAAAATACTAAATATTACTAACCCAATTGTTAATAGGAAAATGTTGTTCGCCAACTTTAAAACCAGAATTCCAAATGTAAAAATCTTTGTATAGTGTTTCTTTTAGGACTGATCGCGGAAATATCAAGTTTGACTTTGAAGAATGATTAGGAACTAATTTCAACATCACTTTCATACCTAAAATAATTTTAGGGTAAGTCATTTTTAAAATATATTTTATCAGGTGAATTAAATTATATAACATACCTTTATTTTTTAAATTTTTAACAAGATTTTTCATTGAATCTTCATTTCCTAAAGAAATATTTACTTTCATGAAATCTATAACTTCATCTCCAACAGCTTGACACACAGATGTCAATACAACATGTTTTACACCCAATTGTTGCATATATTCAATCTTTTCATCAAGACCTTAAATTAAATTATAATGAATTACTAATAGTTACTTAAATTACCATGATTTTAGTAACATTTAAGAATACAAAGAGCAATATATTAAAACATACATTTTTTATGCATACATCAAGCAAAATTAAAATGTTTAATGATAAACACTTAATTTTACAAACTTGACAATAAATTCAGGGACGGCATTGAGGTGGGAGGTTTTATCCTTCCCAGTAAAAAACTAATTTAGTCAGTAATTATGAAAAAAATTGATGAACAGTCAGAAATTTATTTTATTTTACATTCAGAGTAAAATAAATAAAATAATTTTGAATTTTATAGCCCTCAATCCAATATGAAGACAACACTATTATAGACGGAATAATATCTATCTGTAAACGTGATTATATCTAAACCTACTCTAGACCGACAAGGATTGGCATATCGAAGAAGCATTTAGAAGAGATTAAGAATATAATTATTTCAATCAAATTGTTTTGCTATTATCTCGGCAGCATTCACTTGTAATAAAAAAATAGTTGGACGAAAAAGAGTTCAGGAATCGTACAACTGCATATCTTAATCATGATTCTCAAAACGAATCAAGTTAAAAGCTGATAATCGAGCTGATAATGTGAAGAATACTATAATAAAATATACCACGGATGCTGATATTTCAGATAGGTACTACTCCCAATATTTTGCATTATCAATTTGTTCAAATAAAATTTTAATTACAAAAAGTAGTCAGCAAAATTGTTTGTGTATGCACACTTCTTCCTCCCTACCTAAAACTTTTAACACCGGCCTTAAATAAATGTGTGCTATAAAACAAAAAAATAACTTATATTTTTATCATTAGTAGGTACTTCATTAGTTTAAAATTTTAAGGAAATATAGGTACTTTTGGTATTTCATGAATAAATAAAAATAATGAGTTATCTGGTATATATAAAGCTGTAAACTCGACAGCCTCAGTATTAATGCCTATAATTTATTTCCTATATATATATTTATCCATATAAATAAATAGTAGGTACCTAAGGGTTAAAATTAATAGCTCAATAAATAGGTAGCTAATATAGGTTTGTATAAATATCTATAAATGTAACTAAAGTAGGTACCTACAACTTCTATAATTATTTGTACTGTATTCTAATTCATTAAAAATGTATTGTTTGGAACACTTAATATATACATATTGTATTAATTTACTGAAGGTGCCTATTTTATTATTAATTTTATGTTACATAAAATCATTCACAAGTGACAACTTACCATTTTGGCTGACAAGAGAAGCTGTGTTTATAATGTAGACTGGACTCTTCTGATACCATTCATGCTTAGAAGTCGAGAAACACTTAGGAGTCAAAAATATAATGAACAGTGCACCAAACATCATGGCAAACCAAGAAAGCCAAAATGTAACAAACAACAACCACCTGAGTCGCACCCAGAACGGACTGTTGGCATACTTCATGAGTTCTTCCTTACCCATGCCAGCGTATGCTGTTTCTGTTTGATCGGTCAATTCCATCTTGTTTAGCTCATCATACTTGTCACTTGTACTATCCACCTTCTTTTTTCCCTCCTCCATAAGTTTTTCCACAGCTCCATCATCTTTTTCCAACGACATTACGAACTTCTAGAAAATTTTTAGAAGGTACAAATTATAAAGTTTAAAATTTCATTTTTAATACGAATTTCCTTGCAACAAACGTGCATCGACTCACAACCACTGACCAGTGCTTACGAGATTATTCGATTATTGTTGTTCAGATGAAGGCCCAAAGAAAATGATCACTTACAACGATAGAAGAACCCGAAAAGATAGACGACGAGCATAGGCCGTCTAACAAGTTCAGCTGAGATCAGCAACTGAGGAACGTAATTACTAAATACTATATTATAATAGGTGTGTAATAAAAAATATATATTATTATATTGATCGCAATTTGCAAAGAATGGTTCTTATCACAGTGAGAAGTCACGAACGAGGAGATAAGAGATGATAACGCTGGCGAGCAACGGCAGCAACACAGCAGGCTGCACTCAGGCCAATAGAAATAAAGACTACAACGATATAAGCACCTGTCCTATTTTTCTATGGTTTTATGTACACAGGCCACAACCGATCCCACCACGCAAGGTTTTATTTGTTAATAAATAATAATTAAACAATTATTATTTAATTGTACTATACTTATAACAACTATTTAAACAATTCCGTACTCAACTCGTTTTAGATTTTGGATAAATCAAAATATATTTAGCAGATTTTATGATTCTCATTTTTTTACATATCTATTGGTGGCCTATAGGTACCTAACTAGTTTTTCTAAGGTTAGTAAAAACTTATATAGCAGCATTAGATAGGCATCCAAAACATTATATATTTATATGAAATATAAGCATCCCTATACGGCTATACTCTGTCCAGCGAGAGAACGCGCCGAATCTGCCCCCCCTCTCATCACCCTGTAATTGAAAACGATTCCCTTATTATGGTTGGGTGTCACGTGGGGATGCACAGAACAGATTTTGGTCGGATCACGGCGTGTTCTCTCCCTGGACCACGAATTAACAAATTATATGCTTCAAATTAGCACCCGCAGTTCTCATATGATAACATATTATAAAATAATTATTTTTAAATATTTTGAATACCTACATAATAGGTACATTATTTAATATGTACAGTATAGACGTATAGTTGCTTAATAGTTTATATAAATAAAGATAATAGCAATTATATTAACATTTATACAATTTCGATTTTATTATTAGTTATTAATTTGTCTATAATAGTATTGAAGTATAATTAATTAAAATTTTGATTTATTATATTTGTACACAAATTTTAAATGATTTCAATGCAGTTTATTATATTATTAGAGAGTTTTGCAAAAAAGTTTGATAAAAACAAAAACAGTTAATACATTTGTGTGAACAAAAAAAAATAATATTAAATGGAAACACAATAATCATTAATTGTGATTTATGAAACTATGTGTATGATAGATTTCCTGAAGGACAATACTGACTCACTAAATGAGAAAGTTGTGGATAGCCTTTTTAAAATCCCCCTGTAACTGTACAAATTTGGATAGATAACTTACAATTTACAAATACTATACATACTCGGGTGGCAGTGTGGCTCTACTGGCACTGCTGAGTGCTGAGTGCCTGCCAATAAAATATGTTTAATCCTGTCAATAACTATGAGTTATCAAATTTACTCATTATACTTTTAAACTGTACGGCTTATAAAAATTAATTGAAATTCAAAATTATTTTTTTTAAAAATCATAATATAAAAATCTTGATTCATTACATTTTAAGTGTTATAGGTATAACAATGTCTTAAATTTATTATTTTATTGGTGATGGTGCGAGTAACCAAATATCGAGACATAAATATCTTCACTTATTATAATATGTGAGTTTAGCCAAAAAAAAATAACAATATATACAATATATGTACATTTTTGTAATTATTATTTTCGTTCTTATTATATCTCCAAAACAATTTTTTTATATTACCTATACTTTAAAGTTAAAGAATAATTAACACCAGACACCAGTGACGTATACGCAAGTGAGGAGGCTAAAGGGCTGAAGCCCCCTCCCCCCATTGCCCTTATTAGTATTACTTTAGAAAATATATTTATCAAGTTTCAACTGTCGTCAACTAGTAAGCAAGACGTAAATTAATATACATCTTACCAGAATAAATTATTTTTTGCAAAAACATTGTAGGTATTTGTAAAATAATTCTCCTAAAAAGATCGGTTATTTTTTAGTAAGAGTTTGAACTACTTGTATGAAACACCTTGTAATGAATTTTCAAGCCTTAGCTATACAAAATTAATATTTTATATATTTGAATTTACAAATTAATTATTAAGGTTTTGTCAAAATTTTAACTATATATAATTATAAAAAATAATCGTGTCTATGTAGGTATCGTTAATATTTTTAGATAGCTATAATAAAACCTTGTATTAAATTTTTAAGCTTTTTGACCAAACGAACATTTTTTTATTGACATTTTTAGAAAAAAAATTTAAATTAATCAAATACAATCCAAACGACGATCTAACCAAGGTTACCGAACAATTTTTAATTTTTTTTTGTTTTTCCGATTTTTTTTCTTTTAAATACCTACTGAGAATTTTCAATTTAAACCTTCTAAAAATTCCAAATAGATGCAATTTGCTTACAAAAACCTCTATCAAAGTTTATGATTAGAGCATTTTTTCTACTAGAAAAGTTGAGTAGTTGAAGTTGTACAAACATTTCAAATACCTAAGTATACTTCCGTAAACGTCTAAAATGATTAGACTGGACCAAATAAAAATAAAATAGTAATTCATTTTCAAGCTTCCTCCCACCATTAAAAAATCCTGCGTACACCATTGCTAACACCGCATATAGTTAAACAAATATTCAAATGCAACAAGTCCTGAACTGAACCCTAGTCATAATAACCATGCGGCTTATATATATTTAAGCCTGCAGGGTAATAACATTAACACCCCAATATCCCATTATAATATAAATAAATGTATATAATATAAAATGTATAATATGTATTAATACTTAAGATACACAGAGGGGAGTCCATGGAACATCTCAGTAGGTAGTTATACCTCTCATTTATCAACTCTTTAATTTTTTTTTTATTTAATTCTAATTTAACAAGGTTTATAGGTATACTGGTCTGTTGATAACAATCAGTTTATCACCCTGCCACAATAAGCAGTAAATATGTTATCTCTTTTTCATACGCATACTCACTACGCGCACCATATACGATTATCGCAGTATCGGAGTACCTACAATTCATACGTTCAATATAAAATATTACGTATTAAATAAATAATGTTAAAATTTTAAAATTTTAAAATGTCTTATCTATTTTTACTTAGCCATTTCCCATTGCAATAATTTATACCTACGATGAAAATTAGAGAAGGACGCCGAACTGTGCGTATAAAAGTAGTCCGGAATTATTTCATCATCCACCAGAATGTGATGTCGTTCTTACATGTAAAGCATAGGGAATTTATTTGTTTTATTATTAATTATTATAATCCAAATTATGAAACTTATAAATAATTACTATATAGTACGTTTTTTTAAGACCAAATTGTACTCAATCGAATATATATGTTTCCAAGAATATATACGACATATATCCAAAGATATATAATTGTTTTTAAAAAATATTCTAGGTATATATTATGTAATAATTTAATATATTAGGTATGTAGTATATATATATTATATATTATATACTATAAATAATATAATATCAATGCCTGCAGAATATTAACACGATTCACGACTCATAAGAATAAAATATATATAAATGTACATTAGTCTATTAATTAGTAATTACAATATTACATAAGATATATTGATATTCTTAGTTCTTACTATATAAAATCTGAAAGTATTTTTTAAAACAATTATATCTCTTATTGCCGGCCGGCAACCAGGGTTGCATGACTGCATGAGTATAATCACTTAAAATTTAAAGAATCAATATAGTGGTCCCTTAAACATAATTTAGTGGCCCATAGTTGGTCCATTAAATTTTATTGAACCATTAAATTAATGAATTTTCAATGCAACCTGGCATAGAAGTCATATATTCTCGGAAACGCATTTATTCGACCGAGGACAATTTTATTTGGTTTTAAAAAAATATTTTATTGTAATGATTCACATAAGTTTCACCATTTACATTATAATAATAAAAACTAATAAATTCCCTATGCTTAATAATATGTACAAACGAAATCATTCTGACGGATGTTATAGTTCTGGACCATATTTTTTCGCTCTGGCTGGTTGTCTGTGTTTGGTGTTCTCCTCTAATGTTCATGAATTATACCCATGATACCTTAATTAACTTCGATTCGTAAAGCACGTTTCTGTATGTGTTTTTAATTACTGTACTTTGTAATATGTTTGCTTTGTCTGATTCATAATTATAGATAAATATAGATAATTTATCTTATCTATTCCCTGGAACTCACATAGCCATAACGTCGAGAAATTGGTAAGCAATGGCCAATAGGCTATAATGGTCATCAAAATGGTATTGTGAGTGGGGGGCAAAATACATCAAGGTACCTACGTAGCAGAATTTACTATGAATTATGTCAATTGTCAGTGTTTCCTATAGTTGCGGACAAAGTAATGAGAAATTGAGAACCATGAAAGTTGCGGATGTGACCTACATAAATATTAAATACACAAATATTACCATTCATCGTTTTCTCAAAACCCATGACAAACTCTAAAGTTGAGTACTGTACAGGATTGATAGGTTTACCTTAAAATATTACTGTTTTGTGAAAAACAGTCGTAATCTTCAGTATCTAGTTAGAAAATAACTAATTAAATAAAAATTTTAAAAAATTAAATTATTATGTAATACAATATTAGTTATTATTTAAATGATAAATAAAGTTTTGTAGCCAACATTTTTTCTACCTTTACAATAGTAAAATGTATACTAAATTTTCACTATTCTCGTATATTTTAACAGTCGCTTAAAAAACGCTATGCATGTAAGTATAAATGTCTAATAAATCATAATATTATAAATAAGTAAATATATATATACAAGACCAAAACGTCTCACTGTATGTGGAATGTGGTCATGTGGATGTATCCAATTTAAAGTAGTATAATAATACTTATAGTATGTTAAACTGTTAATAATATAATAAATATATTTATAATAAACGGTATTAATATTAATGTAATCCGAAAAACTTCAGTTACAGAAAACAGAAAACAGAAAAATTAATTCTATTCACTTTGAAAATTTTAAAAAAGCTATACGAGGTAATACGAGTGAATGTAATAATGTATAAATATAACGTTAGAATATAAACGTTTAAATATAAAGGGTTGAATCATAGTGTTTTTAATAAATATCAATAATTATTATTATTAAGGGGACTCCAGTCGGTTGTGTTTTAAGGAAATTAATATAAGCAATTTAACATAATGAACATTAAAATGACTTGCAAGTGTGTGCAAAGTTAATGAAAGTTAGTATATGTATGAGTTTAATCTGTAATAGTTTTAGGTCAATATTTCTTAGAAATTTCCTGAATTATAACAGTAGGCCCACATAATACCACCCGGTATAGGTCGGTCGATATTTAAATTCGTTGTCATTATACGCGCAGACGTAATTTAAAAATATTAAATTAGAAAAACTTTTTTTAATTTAAAGTGGTTTTTAGACCAAAAAGCTAGACAAAACTGAAGGAATATTTTGACGGATTTGACGGATTTCAATTTTTAAAACTGATTTTCATTGATTACCAAGTTTACTAGTTTTCGGTCGAGGTGATTTTGAATATCTATTTTTTCAGCTGTGATATCCATGAATAAAAATATGATATTTTTCTATTTATATTATATTCATTATGACACTAACATTAATTGTATTAATTGGAATATTAAAAATTGCCTCTGGTCAAACCTAGTAAACGTGTTATAATTAATCATAATCAATTTTTAAAATTAAAATTTGTCAAACCAAATACCTCCAGTTTTGTCTGTCCTTTTGGTCTAAAAGTCACCTTTTCATCGATTGGAGCCCCTTATTAATTACTAATTAGAATTTAGGAATTGGGGTATTATACCTGACGTGATCTACGATGACTTCAGTCGTTGTTTGTCGTTATCCGGCAAAAGTTGATGTTGAATAAGAAGTGAGAATAAAACACTGGCACCAAATGAAATATTGAATGTAAAATAGATTTTTCAGAACTAAATACTTCTATACGAATTACACACTCTGTCACTCGTAATGGTCGCCGGTCGGCGGTCGTCGTCATAGACCTGGTTATCATCCGTATCACGTCACCAAGGCAAGTTGCAGCGTTTGCCGGCGGTTTGTACGCCCTACGCTCTCAGTCGGACTACAGTCTGATAGGTCCCACATACAGTGATCAGGTAAGGTGGGAGAGTAGACCTATTGTAGCGCCGTTTGTGTCCCGACTCCCGAATGGCAGTTGATAGGAAATTATGAACGACAACGTTCGACTACTGTGTCTGCGGACACGCTGCGTGCTGGTTGGTTTTGGATTCTGAGCGGAGCGAAACAATGTACCTATTGATTATACAATGATGTGTGTTTTTTTTTCTATCTGTCAGCAACATATTATGGATATAAAAATGCTCAGATTTTCGAAATCAGCATCTTTTCTGATAGAAAATTGAATCTAGTCGGTACTTTTGGCAGGTCAAAATTGAAAATTCCAAAGTAGTTTTAGAAAGCGACTAGAAAAACAAAAAAAAAAATCAAAAAAGTGGTAATATTTATGAAAAACCAATTTTTGAAAAATTCGATTTTATTCTTTTGGTGTAACTCAAAAACTAATAATAGTACCTAGACCTTTGACATTTTCACCAAGTATATATAATATATATATTATCAATTTCAAAATATGTTGACTCTTTTTGAGCTACGAGTAGTTATAGCCTTGAGAAATATGAAAATTATTTTGGATAAAAACTTTTTTATTTAGTAAAAAGCTTGAACATTTAATACTATAGGTTCCTTAAAAGTTTCATTAATGTAAATTCAAAAATATTAAAGATACATAAGTACGATTATTTTTTATATGCATTTAAATTTCAAATTTTTACAAAACTCATTTAAACTATTTAAAACTATTTTATTTAAAAATGCATAAAAGATTTTCCTTTCATATCTAGAATTAAAAATTTTGCTAGAAGACTCCACAAATTTCCCTAACCTCAACGAAAAAAAAAGTTTTCCGGAAAGCAACATTTTTTTTTTTATTAGCATTTGAATTTAAAGTATTAATTATATTGGATTTTCATCGGTAAATCAATGAATCCATTACCTTTTTTTATTGCTACGATATATTTATTTTTAAGCGAATTATGAGCATTTTTAAAATATTAATACTTTAATCTAATTCACTTAAAAATACAAATATCATAAATAACCAACGAGAGAACACAGATTATGTTCAAACATTTAAGTTTGATAATAGGTCAATTCAGTCTTATAGTAAAGCTGACAACACAAAATTGTAACTGCTGGACATACATGTTGGTATATTACGCCTTAGTAAGACGGAGACGACACATGCGGGAATTCGTCCTTTCTAATTAAAAGTAACATTAAGGTAATAAGGTCTACAATTGATTTGTGTAACTATTTAATTAAAGATTGTGATATTCATTATGTACTCACAAAAAAATTAACCGATATGCTTTAGAGGTAATTAATATAAATACATAATATCGTCACTGTTTTTAATATAATATACGTATATAGTGCGATATAATTTACATTTTTTATTTGGGACCGTTTATCATTCAATTGATCCTAATGAGTATAATGACTAACCTGCAACGCAACATTTCTACAAATATACCGACTGTTGTCTATATAGGTATTAAATTATAAAAAATGTCTGTAATACTTAAACTATCATGTAGGCACACATTTTATCTTATTTGTATACGGCATCTCCAACAAGATGTATGTAGTCCGCCCCTATACCGAGGACTACTTAATTCTTGGGAATATATAGGTACATAAACCTAAGATGTGGTTTTAACATAAGTTACATTTTAGTTTTTTTTTATTTCAATTTTAAGTTGTCTGAAGATTTTTAGTTTTTAATTTTATGTTCAAAAGTTTCTTCTATTTATTTTTTTAGACATTTATAATATATTGTTCTTTTTATTATTTTTTAAATTTTTGAAGTTTATATTTATAATATATCTGTAGGTGTAAGTAAAAGGAATTTTTTAGATATTTTTAAACTATATTTTAATTTAAAAAAGTATTTGTTTTGTTATAATTATAGCAAAATACTAAATTTGAATTACAATTTTCACCACCAAACCGCGATGCGCACCCAACCGTTTAGAAATTAATTTCTAAAATGCGTGAAGAGTAAGAAGCATGCACTGCAGTGGCGGACTAAAGTATACAGAACATTGTGAAAGAATTTTTAATTAACATTGGCCATCGTATTCGAAAACGAAATTAATATTAGTTTTAATTTATGATTAATGATTGTACAGCTTTTTCGACGAGTTTTTTATATTACATTATGCTTATACCAATCATATTTTATATTATTAATAACAAATAATTTTTCAGTATTATCAATTTTAAATTATATTTATATTTATTAATAAATAAAATAATTTTTTTTTAAAAATCAAACCGGACTTTTTTTCCGTTTAATAATTTTGTGGTCGGACTTTTTCCGATTCCCTTCCAGCCGACCTCTCTACTCTCTAGACACCTACTGCATAGGTACAACAGATCGGTACCTACTTGCTCACCTTTTTACAATCCAAGTTCAAAGACATATAGCACTTAATATAATCTTAGATTATATATGGTCATATGATCTGAGACTCTAATGCCTATTGCCTACCCACCCGACAATATTAATATACAAGTTTCAATTAGAATATATAAACATTTACAATTACTATTGTTCTTAGTTCCATACCAGTTTTCGAAACCTTTTAGAAACCAAATAGCGTTTGGGATTTGGGGAGGGGGTCTAAAGTTCTACTTTGATAATATTAATTAAGTTCAAAATAAAATTTAGAAAATGTTTGGGAAGGCTATGGACATTTTGGGAGGGGGGGGTTAGCCCTTTAAGCTTCCCCATAGTTGTGCCTACGAACTTTATGCACCTACCGTGATGCGTTTCACAAAACAAATTACAACTATTATTAATGTTTTTGAAATATTATAATATGTTTATTTTTTTATTAAAGAAACTCAGATCATTTAAAGGGAAAATAAAATTTGACACGAAATACTAAGAATGTATGATTATTATTATTATTAATAATGTTTATTTCAGGAGGGTAGGTATTCATGAAAACCAAAGAAATATATGTTTTCGGTTTTCCTGAACAGTGAACGTTAGTTAATCATAACTATTTATTAACAACATAGTATACTAAAGTTTTGTCGATGCGGTAGATCGCATACGGCAGGTATGCAGCCATGCAGGTAGCAGCAGTGCAGCACAGTTTAATATATACGATATACCTACCTTAAAAAATGGTATAATATCTTAAACGGTGAGCAGCAGCCTGTAGAATGCCGATTTGTGTCGTTTCTATCCACATCTTCTAGTTATATTGCACTATTTTTATGGATAAGGAACTATCGTATATAATTTACATTGTTACAAGTGAAGCTCAGCTGTGGATGGCCGCCAGTTTGTCGGCTGGCAAAAAATTTCATTCATTACACAAAATGTATTAGGAATAACATCCATTTTTAATGGTAAAATAAAATAGTAAATGTAAAATGATTTATATAAAATATTAAAATTTTTTTTAAAACAAGAGGTTTAGAAATAATAAAATGCAATACAAAATAAATCATAATTTATTAATCTTATTTACCACACAAAATACCATGCAATTGCCAACCGACCTTGAATTCATGTTCGCTATCTATTATATACTATAGTATAGAAATCTGTGCTTCTATCACAGAACAAATACTTCTATCACAGAATAGGTGAAATTTCACCTATTCTGTGCTTCTATTATGTTCTGCGCACGGACTAAGATATATCAAAATATATCTTAGTCCGTAGTACTGTGATACGACGTGGTATGTTTGATGACGTCACTTATATTGATTACTATGTGATAAGGAAAAGTTCGAAAGTACAATATTGAATGACAACTTCAACACTACAACTGTACAGATTATAGCAATACAAACTACAAGTGTATTGCACCATGATGCAATTGTAGACTGTATCCATAGTCTAAATTTTGGTGTACACCATTGCAGTTACTAGCAGTAGCAGGCAGTATTGACTTATTGAGTGATTTTAAATTTTGTTTTGCGAAACTTCTGACCACCTGCTGCGGCGGCCGTTCGATTTTCATTCACTCGCTCCCGTGTCCTCGACTTCCTGGTCAGCGATGTCTTTGATTTAGGTCAAATCTGTTGATGTCCCGCAGATGGAAAAGTAATTATACCCGAAATTCCAGTGCAAACCGGACTTGTTTAATTTTTCTAATGCAACCTGTAATGTTTTATTCCTTTACAGCAAATTATTAGCCGACTACGAACAGCAGTTTGGTGTGACCAGTGCTGAGATCACATCGAAAATCAGCCGACTTAGTCACATAGCGGGCAGTGAGTAATAATTAATACATGTACCTTCAGAGGTGGGGGTCTTAACAATTCTTTTTTTGATATACACAGATGACAGAAATGACTACATCAAAGAAATTGAACGAAACCTCGACGAGGTACATGATTTGGTTAGTACAAATGAAAAAAAAAAAAAATAATGATATACCTATATTATGGTATTTTTACTCGGATATTCAATATTTTTCAAGTTGGAACAAATGGACCTGTCGGTCAAAGAATCCGATGTGTCCGTCCGCGCCAAACTGCACAATCGAGTAGCTAGTTACAGGGCTGAACTGCACAGATTAGCCAAGGAGTTTGCTCGAGCAAAATGTACGGTCAACATTGATTTAGGTATATAACATAGTAAATAGGTAGGCACTACACAATATTTGTTATGGATTCATAATAATTTGTTTATTTAAATTAAATACTACAGAAGATGATAATCATTTTGCTGAAAGTGAAGATGTGACTTCAGAACAAAAACAGAGGTTACTGTATACGTCTGAACGTCTAAATCAATCAGGAATACAATTGGATAATACTTATCGTATTGCCGTCGAGACTGAAGAAATTGGTTCACAAATACTGACAGATTTAAATCGCCAACGAGAAACTATGCATAATTCTTTTAATAGGGTAACTTAGTTCATCACTTTACGTTTTACTTAAAGTAGCTTAAACTTATGTTTTTCATATGTCATTTGTATTGTTGCAGCTCAGAGATGCAAATGCAGACCTTGGTAGAAGCACCCGAATGATAAATGCCATAATTGTTCGTTCCAGACAACACAAAATCATACTCTTTGGTGTTATGGCAGCATTTTGTTTTCTCTTGATCTTTGCGTTTTACCATTCATTCCTTTAAATATACATTCCTATTTCACGGGTTAACTTGTTTTAGTTTTGTTATTGCCTTTTTTAATTTACAATTTAATTGTTATTATTTATATTTTAAATAACTTTAACAGTCATTTCTGAACAACTATCTTTATAAACATAAAATATTTAAATGCTGTCATAACAAATAAAAATGTACATTATTACTTCTATAGATTTCAAATGATAACATCATACAACTAAGAGTATGCAACACCTGTGTCTGTCTTATAAACGTACAGTATAGCAAATTTTACTAAATATCTTAAATTTTAGAAATAAATTATTATTTAAGCCTTTTTGGAAATTTTAAAATTTACAAAAAAAAAATAGGTTTCAAATGCTCATAACTTGTTTTTAAAATATCAATAAAAAGATGATCTTACCCTTTAAATCTTAAAATAGGTAAATTCACTATAATTTTAAAAATAACAGAAAATTATTTATTATGAATGTAAAATTTGCTATGTTGTACATTTGTAAAACGGAGACAACACATGGGGGTCTTAAGTCAATTCATATTACATTTATTTATGTGCTTCTAAACAAATTATGTATTATTTTTGTCTGCCTGTTAAAAAAAATTATACTGAATTATTTAATATCAGATTTTTTACTAGTTTATTTACTTTTATGCTACAATAGTAGAACCACATTATCTAGTTAAATTTATTTAGAGGATTGCCAAAATAAATAATATTATCCTTAATTTATGACTATCATTCAGTATGAATTGAATTTCTATTTTTAATGTTCTTGTAGTTTTTGGGTCTTTAAGGTCTCCAGTCCTCCAGGCAAATTTGTCGCCATATTTCCCTGTTCTCTAGAACCTTCTCTATTGTATACGTCTTGTTCTCATTGTTTCAACACCTTTTTTGCGTTGTAAGGGCAGTCTAACTAACAGTCTTTTTCGAAACAAATCTTTCTTAAGAGTTCGTGCAATATTTGTTTTTTCCGAGACCCATGCACAACAGATAAAACCCACTCACGTAAAATAAATTTTTATGCCTGAAGTGAAGTCACCTAATACAAAAATTATAGAGGATAATATTTTTGAGGTTTGACATATTATAAGTTTTACATTATATTATTATGTGACTTAAAAAATAAAAAGTTTATAAATTTAATTGGATAGGTGTTAAATTGTTTTGAAACAATTTCATATAATGTTACCTTCAAAAATATTGTTCTGTATAACTTTTGTGATGGGTGATTTTACCCAAGAATCTATTCTATACTCTCTTGGTTGACATTTTCTTTGTCCAACTATTATATACTCTGTAATTTTTATCATTTATATTCAGATCAACCTTGGCTGCTACACTCATTAATTTTCTATTATGTTGTTTCTCAGTATCTAAGTTATTTCTCAATAGAGACAAATCATCAGATTTGATGTGATATCTCCCAGAACACTTTCCTCTATAGGTTTTGTTACGTAAAGTATAGAGTATACTAAAATCATATACGTGACATTTGTTAGAGCTATACCTTTATAATTTCTGCAGTCTAATTCTGAATTATTTTATAATTTTTGTTGCAGAACCAAAATAAAGTTCAAATGATTTTAACATAAGCTAAAATAATTGTTTTATTTAATCAATGAAAACGTTATGGGTAAGTTATTGTACAGTTAAAAAAGATAAAACCTTAAGGTACTTCAGACGTACAATATTACATAATATAATTTATTGATGAATAACAAATATTGGATACTTCTTTTTATTTGAATATATTTTAAATCAATTTATTTTTTGTAGTTAATTAAAATTGTATTATTGTACATTTTTCAGTTATTGGTAATGAGCATACTGAACAATATAGCTTCATTTTTCTACTTAAAATAGTACAATATAGTATCAAATATAATAATTTTTTAAAACATACCAAGTCTAAAGAATTTAAATCTATTGAAAATTAGTATTGTAAATTGAACAAACCATGATTTACTACATTACTATATACCTATAAAATGCATTTATCACTATGCTTAAATAACCATTTTTCATTAATTTAATATTTCTGAAAATAAAACTTACAATGTTGTCTTTAAATAATGTTTATATTACATTAAGACAGTGGAATAATTTTTTTAAAATTAAATCAAATTAATTTTAAAATTATTTAACCTTTAAGGTTGAAATTCACTCTCAAATATGTGGAAAAATATCATAATTAGTTCTTTGGCTTCAGTGTCTGTTTTACTGATCATAGTTAAGAACTGAGGAAAATCATTAGCTAAAATCTATAAAAAAAAAATTGAAATCAATAAAATTAAAACTGTACTGTGCGTCTGTGCCTAGATATTGTATTTCATATTTTAGTGTAAGGTTTAGGATGATCAGTTGTTGGAGGGCAATTTAATGCTTTTATACTTTACAGTGAACCTTACCGCTGAACATTTGCTTGTAGCATGTGGGCCCTGTATTTGTAGTCCAATTATGGTTTCAACTTTTTTATTTCCAAATATTTTAGCTCGTTCTTGGAACACTTTTGCGTCTTTGCCATCACTAAAATTGCATTTTATTAGCAATAAATCCGTCTCCTGAAAAACAACAGTCACTTTTAATAAAATATTTCTTAGGAATCTGTTAAGGCCAAAACTAAGTGACTTATAGGCAGAAGACATTTAAGTATAGATGATAAGTTAAGTTAGGATAAAATAGATACTATATCAGTGATAGATACTCAATAAAAGACTACTATGTATTGTACTATTGTAATGTATTATTTTGCTACTTAGATATAATATTTTTATAGTTTATTGTAACATTAATATTGTTTTTATCAAAAATATGGCTAGGTAATATCATTTTTAAAGTATAATTCTATTATAATTGTTAGTCTGAATATCAGTGAGGTTCACATAAGGTGGTGCACAAAATATATACCTATATAATACCTACATATTATGTAAGAAGGTAAAAAAATATTAACTTTGCTATAGGTACATATCTAAAATAATGTACCAACTATTAGTACTTATCTAAACTGGCAATTAATGATCAATATACGGTGGTTATCATTTCGACGATCAACGCGACATTGCGGCACGATAAAAATATAGGTATGGTGCACAAATTAAATGTATTCCAAAAAATGGTGTATTACTAACTGATAAGTCGGCGCATGTAGCTAATATTTATACGGCTGCTAGGAGCACAAAAATCTATACTCTGCAAATTATTTAATAGTTAATAGATACATTTTTCAAGACATAATGCAGCAAAAACTTTATTTTTTCTTATAGACCATGTGCAAATAACTAATTATAATTTACTACCTATAGGAATCTAATAATTTTTTTGGGTAGTTCAAGTGCTCCCGTGCACCATAGCACGTGCCACCATTGCTGAACATTTGTACATAGTATTTAGTTATAATTTATATTACATGTGATTGTAAAGCTTGTACAAATCGCAAAGCTTCAGTTCCACATCCAAAAGCAACAAAGCAATTTTCTCCAGACTGTTGATTACATTTAGTGAGAGGCACAATTGATTTTTTGGATTCATTTGTAATTCCATACCTAAGAAACAATATAGCTACATAAGTCTTAGGTATAAACAAATGTTTTTACAGTCTGTAGACCACACTGGCATAGAATAAAAAAAATTTCTTATTTTAGTACAAATAAATTGAGTTTCAGAACTTTTAAAGTTAGGTATTAGCCAAATTAAATGTTAATCTTGTTTACTTGAATGAAGTGTATGTTTGGTGGGTATGAAAAAAAGCTAATTTACATTTTATTTGCATTTTGCAAACTTTTGAGATCTGTCTTTCTGATTATGTTAACTATTTACTTGTGTAATTCTTCAGATAACTGGACAACTAAGGGCTCTTCATTTACCGCCCAGTTGTCACCTTCGTTCCATGTATAATCGTAAACGGTTCTCCAATTGTTTTTCCATATATTAAGATCGGCTTTGACAAATTGATCTAATTGAATGGCAAAATACTTTTAATAAAAGTTATAGAGGTTTAAAATAGATATGAATGACTGATGACGATATCACATTGATGACATTTGTATCACCTATTATATGTATTTTTTCTTGTTCTGTATTATACTACGTGTAATAAACCAAGAAATACCTACCAGCCAATTGGTTGTAATAAAACTGGTAACAACTGAATTGCAATTCTCGACTAGACTCTATCACCGGCTGAGTAGAACAAAACAGTGAAATCTTTAAGGATGCGCAGTCACGAACTCTAAACTGACCACAGGCAACTACCACCGTTGAATCGATTGTATCCCTCACGAAAACGCTGAAAATCACAAAGTTGATGAGACATTGAGACATACGCCATACACCTTCATGTCCCGTTCATAACTATACAAGATTGATTTTTTAACATTACAAGAGCAGGAACCAGACACGATCTTTGTATTTTGTCATATTATTTTTATTTTAATCATTCATTTTTGACTCTCATTGGAGCAATGATTTGTATTTATATTTTAAGTTTTTTTTTTATACATATTTTAAGTTATAATTTGGACAAAATTAGATATATAAATAAATAATAATATTTTTAGTTATTTTGTTTTAATTAAAAATATTATTCGTGTGTATTAAGTATGTAAATATTATTATATTTTATATACACAATGATGTTTTTGCCTTTTGGCAAAAATTAATATTCAACTTACTACTGTATAAAATAAATTACTTTAATGACAATAATATTATAAAAATATAATATAGGTAATTGCTGATTAGTAATATAGGCTGACAGACTGTTTTCACCCAGAATTATTTTTGTAGTGATTTTATATGATTGAACTAAAATTTAACACATTTATTAAAGTGATTCACACCGTCACACACTCACACCTAAATATCTAATATACAGCACAGTGGTACCTACCCGCCATTTTTAATTTTTTATTCTGAAGCAGCCAAGCAGAATACCTATTTTTCTGACACTTGTTGAAGTAAATTTAGGAAAATAATGTATATTGAACAACTTATTTAGAGAATTACAATTTTTGTTTGCAATATGGGTTGGAGGATTTTTCACTGCCTTATTTTAAATTTAAATTCCAATAATACATTATAAACACAATATTGGTTAACATAATATTCAGATAAAATCATACTATTTATTATAAACCATAATATTTCAGATAAATATTCTTCTAATAACAGGTTTTCACTCTTTAATAACAAAAATTAAAAATATAAAAATCTCTTTTTTTTTTTTTTGCCAAATTAAGAAAATTGATGTTATGAATATGAACTGTAAGTAACTTGTAAAGTGACAGTAGATACATACCTACTCGCATCACAGTCTGCCGTCTGGCATTTACTTGGCACTATCAAGTATCAACATTTCTTAGTTGGATAAATCTCCCATTGATACCTCTTAAAAAGTTTCTTATTTTTATTTTTACCTTTGTTTGGTTGGTCCTAACACAATCGTGCATCTCTGACAATCATCCACAGTTACTGAACCAGTGTGGTCCAGCAAGTAAATATTGGAGTCCTGACAATTGCGTATAACAAATTGTTGGCCACCAATTGACCCTGGAGACTTATATGCTGTGCAGCTGTTCAAATTTTCCATTACATAATCCGCAGGGTCCAAATGTTTTCGTTCAACCCTGTGAACCCAATGAATCAAACTGTCATAAATTGTACTAACCAGTCGTAGGCTTAGCCCCTCAAATATTTGTATAGTACTCCCAAATGAAAATAAAAATGAATTTCAGCAGTTTGTGTTTGCTACTTTTAGTCTCCCAATAATGTAAGCTCTAGTTTCACTTATGATTAGTTCTAATTTTTTAAATATACAATTAGATGTACAGTATAATGCCATTATTAGATGATTATTGAACTTGGGTATGTGAAGTTATTTATAGTATAATCCATGATCATAACATACTAACTGAAAAATAAGGTCCTCAGCACCTCTAATTTTTCTTTAAAAATGCCCCTCTGTTTTCTATTAGGTAACTGCTTACCACTGAGAAATATATTACCTATCTAATAAGAATTCATACCTACCTAATCATATACGCCCAGAATCAAAGCATATATTATATTATACAATTCAACAAAAATATAGTTACCATGAGTACACCAGTTTTTTTGGCTCTCTGACAGCCCCAGTGGTTTTGCAACAGAAACATCCCATTTTTGCACAGATGTGGAATTGTCATTGTTTCCTTGTTGTAATACTATGTATACAAATATCCGTTTCCACGGCAACTTTAGTTTATACACAATTAAATTATTCATTTCTATCGTGTACCAACACAAGTTTAATTGAATGTCATTAATCAAATAATAGTATTAAAAATAATATATTGTGTAATGTTTGATAAAGTTAATAATAATATCACTAAAAAAAAATTGATTCTAATGTTTAAAAATACCTATAAATGCTATACACTACAATATGATAACACACTACCTATTACAAAAATTGTATTAAAAATGTGTAAAGCATGCAATGATGACCAATACAATTCTGAAACTACTGATGCGAGTACGAACAATTCATTGTTTTCTGATTGAAATCCAGGTCAGCCTAGTTTAGTTCAATAAGGTATAATTATTTTTTATAAAATAATCTAACGTTGTAGTCAACTTAAACTGAATTTGTTTGTTTTATCAAATACTTAAATAAACTATAAGCATTATTCTGGATAAATATAATGCACCAACAATTTATCATGTACAATTAAAAACCCCAAAGAATAGTATGATAGTTCATCATTCAGGTTAATCATAATAAAAAAAATTGAATAAAAGCAGCAATATATGTAAATAGGTATAATAAATTTCAAACAATTATGAGAATAATAAAAAATTTAATTCATTGAAATAAAACTTATTAAATATCCAAATAATAAAAATATAGACATTATAAAAATAATTTGATGATTGTAAATATAATTATACAATAACTATACATTAATTATACAATAATTATACATTAAAAAGTAAAATAAATTGTATTCACATTAAATAAAATATTGTATACCCTGGGTCCAATAATAAAATATAAAAAAAAATTATCGTTTCTTAAGACTCATCTGGTCCACTATAATTTGGAGACGTTGGAGAATAGCTGGGCGATGATGGTGAATAATGAGGACTTCCAACACCAGGTGAATATGTCGGCGAAGTAGGAGAATACCTAAAGTAAAATGTTTAATGTCAATAGGCTAATTTCAGTGAGAAAACTATCTGGCTTACCTTGGACTTGCCATCGAGAAATTGGTAGGTGAATAAACAGGAGAACTAGGACTGTATGACTGATTGTATTGTGTACCTCCAGCATTAGGTGTGTGTTGTAGAGAAGATGGAGAATAAGAAGCATTCGAAGGCGAGTACATTGGACTGGTAGGGGAGTATGTAGGACTGACAGCAAGCGATGGCGAAGTAGGCGAATATTTATAATTGCTGGAACCAGATGCAGCACTAGGTGTATATGATGGCGAAGATGCTGCATATTGTGGAGAGCTTGGACTGTATGAAGGCGATGTCGGACTGTACGATGGTGATGTAGGGCTGTACCTGTTTAAGGCAATTATTACATTTGAATTTATGTCTTAAGTATTACAAAGGTAGAAATTAATTATTTGCCATTGTTTGTTAACCAATTCCAACAGGAATAACTATATTACTATATAAATAACTAACAATGAACTAAAAACTATTTAAAATAATTATATATTTTTTAAAAATTAAAAATTATCAATTTTGGATTATAAGTTAAGATATTATTAAAACAAAATAAAGGTAGTTAAGCCAACTTTAAAGGAACTTACGATGGTGAAGTGGGACTATATGATGGAGATGTTGGACTGTAAGATGGAGACGTAGGGCTGTATGAAGGACTGGTAGGGCTGTATCTGTAAAATAAAAACAAAAATTATAGCTCAACTCAGGTTTATATAAAATTTTAACAGTTTAAAATATGTAAATATTTATTTTATTTTAAATTATATAATGTGCTTACGACGGGGATGTTGGGCTATATGACGGAGACGTTGGGCTATATGACGGAGACGTAGGGCTGTAAGACGGAGACGTAGGGCTGTATGAAGGAGATGTTGGGCTGTAGCTAAACATGGAAAATTAATTAGTTAATATTTATTGATTTTGGTTAACCTAAACTAAATGTAAATACAAAATACATACGAAGGACTTGTCGGAGAATATGAAGTGTGAGAGTATGAAGGGCTAGTTGGCGAGTATGATGGGCTTGTTGGGGAATAATTGTAATTAGGAGACATTGAAGAGTATTTTGGAGTATTTTGTTGTGTAGCAGAGTATTGTGGACTTGTTGGCGAATAATTAGTTGGAGTCATAGAAGGCGATAAAGATCCAAACTGTGGGCTAGAAGGATAATTATAGTTTGGTGACATGGAACTAGGGCTAGGCACATATGGACTAGTGGCCATGCCTGGAGATCCAGGACTACCCGGAGTTCCTCCAGATGACATCCAGAATGGAGAGGTTCCACTAGCTTCACTTGATCCTGCTGGTGAAAAACCAGGTCCTCCAGGAGTCATGCCAGTTTCCAAACCTAAAAGAAATAATAGATTATGAAAAAGTTAAAAAAAATATAAAATAATTTTAAGTTTCATACTTGAAGACCAACTATTCTGATAAATTGGTGTGGATGTTTGATCCCATGGAGTCATAGCTGGTGACATAGAAGGTGTGCCAGCAGCCATGAACATGCCACCGCCGCCCATACCCATATAACCATTATCCATTGGTATTTCTATACCGTCTTTAGCTTTTTCAGCATCCAAAAGCAAATCAAAACAACCTATACAAAAATAAGTAAAGTGGATAAGACAATTATTTAACCATAGAAAGAGTTGAGTGACTAATGCCCATATTTATGTCTATATTTCTTCTATATTATCTTTTTTTACCACTTAAAGCAAATATGGAGGATATTTTTAGGGATTACAAACAAGCGTTTTGTATTATCACTGTTTCATAAATGTCCAATAAATAGAAATATAATATTCACCTGTTCCCATTCTAGGCAATTGTCCCATAATAATGTTTTCAGATACACCTCTCATTGGATCAACTTCAGCATGTGAAGCAGCATCTAATAAAACATCGACTGTTTCTTCAAATGAGCATCTGAAAATATTGAATTATCATATTCTTAATAAATTCAAATTTCAAATTATATTTGATAAATAATACTGTACCATGAATATTTACCTCATCAATGCTCCTGTATCTTGCCTATTAATACCATGTCTAGTAATGGCCATTAAATGGCCTTTAGCTGTCATAACATCACACAACAATGCTAAATGACGATAATTTACATACAGACCATAGAACTGCAACACGGTATTCATTTCTTTTTCAACTGATTTACGTACAGCTTCAATACCCAAAACCTGAAATTCAAGATACAATTAATATCATGGTTTTTAATTAATCTAATAAGCTTAAAGTTTACCGAAAATATTTCACAAATATCATTGGAGAATGTTCTCACAGGATCAACATCTCTTTCACTCAAGACTTTCATCAAACTTGTACCATCAGTTTCTAGCAACCAATCAGCAATTGCTTTAAACTCTCCAGTATCCGTAATAATTATTCTTTTTTTGGAATCGGTTTGTGGCAAATGCATGTAAACTTTTCCAATAGAATCAATACCCTATAAATTACAAAAGAAATTAATTGAGTTACAAGAAATACGTAATAGCAAAGTTAATATAATATTATTATTGATATTTTTCACTATAAAGAGAATACTTACTTGTAAAGTCATATCAGATAACATGTTTGCTTCTATACATCTCAGGAACATATCATCTTCCATTTTATCAACAGTATCTTCATCATCACCACCATTCATTTTTCCATCTTCACCATTCATTATACGTATACGTAGAATTAATTTGTCAGCATTGTCATCATTAAATATACAATTGAGATCATCACCAAATCCTGCATTGATCTTTTCAGATATAGCTTCCATAGTCAATTTTTTATCTAAAATAATTTATGTATACATTATTAACTACTTTTAATCAAAATTACATTTAGTTTCATTAAGTACCAGTCATTCTTTTTCTATCCAATTCAATTCTCAACAACCATGGAGAAATGCGTGTAGGATCAAAATCAGGCATTTCATAATAGACATTTACAAACTCTTGGTCTTCTCTAATAACTGTATTCTGAGGATCAGGATCATAATAAATAGCTGTGTTTGCTGTGACTTTACGTAATGTTGTATGCTCAAGACGACATAATACGTTTTTAGCCTTTTCAGCATCTCTAGCAGCAGCTCCAGTTAAAAATACAGTTAGAGAGGGTGCTTTGGGCTTTTTACTTATATTAATAATTTCCTAAAAATTAAATAACAACATTAACTTACTGATAATAGTAATCGTAATAAAAAGATTACCTTTAATCTAGGTACTCCTAGAGTTACATTTTTTGAAGATACACCAGCAAAATGAAAAGTATTCAATGTCATTTGAGTAGCAGGTTCTCCTAAACTTTGAGCAGCTAATGCCCCAACCATCTCACCGGGTTGTGCCTGATAAAGCAATAATTAGTTACTGGTGTTAACATGCACAAAGATTATTAGTAGGGCCTGAATTTAGATGATCTAGAAAACCTATGAAATGCCCTACAAATAAGCATTCATGGCATAAAAACTCAAAAAATGCCATAAAATTGCTAGATTAAGACTTATAATAGGGCTAGCGGTATTTTAAATTTTGATGCCAGTATACCGGTATCCGGTATTTTTTTGCTACAGACATTAACGGTATTACCTTGCATCGGTTATTATAGAAAAATATATTTCGATTTATTAGATTTTTTTTTTTTAAAGTATTTTCCACCAATTAATCAAAACATTGATTAGTCGAAATTCGACTGTACGTCTTAAATTATCATAAGTCAATACATCATATATCATATTGACGGGTCGCCGATGACACTCTTTTAGATGGTATAACCGTGATTAATTAATTGTTTATAATAGATCAGCCGATTAATTGATAAGTCCATAACTGTTTCAACAATTGAGCATTCTAGCACAATCCTCAATTAATCGAAATTTTTGATTATTTAGTACTTTTGACAATGGAGTATGTATTATGACATTTAAACAGCTCTAGATATTATATTATGTCATTACAATCAAATAAAAATAATAAATAATAAATGTAGGTGTACAGTATTTTACTTATTTTAGGTAATAACAGTAATTATCGATTCACAGTATACCAGTGTTCTAAAATACAGAAAATACGTTGAACAATAACTTATTATACAATCATAATCTGTTTAAAAATCCATCACACTAAATTCCTTCAGTTTTGCCTCGCTTTTTCATCTAAGACATATTTTTTTTCATCAACAGAAGGTCCCTTTAAATTACTTAAAAACTAAAAAAAAGCAAAATGAATAACTAGGAAAGCATCATCTATGATTTTTCAATAAAAGATGCAAAAGTCATCACATCCAGGCCCTAATTAATATTACTTTATTTAAATTTTCAAAAATACTAACCTGAGCTTGTTTAAACCTGTTTTCAATTTCACCAACTAACCATTCAAATGCTTCAGAAGAAAGGCGGAAATTTTCAGATACTAATTTAGTACACAGAGTAGAACGCACCAAACATTGAAACAATAAAGTGGCATTTTTATTAGCTTTCTTGCTTAACTCATCTTCACCAGCAACGATGACACATTTGTCCAATAGCTTTTTAACTCCTGTAATCACAAACAAAAAAAATATCATAAATGCATTTTATTAGAGAAATAATAAATGATTCATTTTTCAGAAACACAAAAGTAGATATGGTATGAAACAAAGTATCAACAGAATATCAACTTTGTTCAGTACCTATGTTATGTAGGCAATAATAAAAAATTTGGTTCAAATTAAACACTGTCATATAGTTGTTACATAATTTTATAAAATTATTATTACGTAAATATTAAAAGTTATAACCATTATAATTATTTTAATTTTAATTTATATTAGGGCAGAGTTTTTCTTAATAAATTATTTATTTGTAAATATTTTGAATCTATTGATGTTAAAATCTATAAAATGTATAATATACAAATATAAAATATCCTATTTAGTTTTACGAGAATTTAAAAATACAAAAATTGTACAACTTAAACTAGTCTTCAATCTTTTTAGGCTGTGGGCCACTTTATATATTTTTTAAATCTCATAAGCTGCATTTGTAATAAAACATGTTAAAAATATTTAAATGACCTAGGCCGGCTGGTAGTGGGTTGAAAATTCCTGACTTAAATAATAGTTTTAAGATCATCCACTACAGTGGTATAATTGTAGTGCATCCTTTAACTAAACTCAGCAAATCAATTTTAAGCAACTAACCAGTGCTATTTTAAAATACATTTTTGTATATAATATATTATGTTAATATTTTAATAGTAAATATATTGAAAATATACCATTCACAACTTTTACAGGATTCAAATCTGTTGGTCCTCGTTTATTGATGTGAAAAATTTTCTGGACATTCCAAATCATACGTTTCAGATTACAAGGTAATACTACCTTGCTTTCGCCGGAAGGGAATATTTCTCTTAGAGTATCTCTGTCATTAGTTAATTGTTCCCACTCTTTTTCTAATTCAGCTACAGTATCATTACTACCCATCATATCTTTTAAAACATCTTCGGTGAATATTTTTCTCATATGTCTTTCATTTGAAACATCAAATTTAAATTCATTTTCAAATTTCTTGTGTGATGGTTCTATAGTAGCAATACTTTGGAATTCCACTGCCTCTCCGCAAAGACCGTCTTCTCCATAACGCAACTGAATCAACTGACCAACAGAATTACGTACAGTCCCATCATAGTGAACCATAACAGATTCCATAGCTTTGATCAAACGTCTTTGGATATAACCTAGAAAAAATAAAAATATTATTGTAACTTTAAAATTTTTTTTTCTTTTCCGCATTTACCTGTTTCGGCAGTTTTAACAGCAGTATCAATAAGACCTTCACGACCTCCCATAGCATGGAAGTAGAACTCTGAAGGTGTTAATCCAGCCAGATACGAATTTTCTACAAAACCTCTTGATTCTGGACCATAATCATCTTTAATAAAATGTGGCAAAGTACGTTTTCGAAAACCAAATGGTATACGTTTACCTTCTACGTTCTGTTGACCTACACAAGCGATAACCTAGGTGTAAACAAAAATAAATTAAATAAATAAATAAAAAAGAAATTAATAGAACATAGCATTATTAAATAATATACCTGAGAAATGTTGATATTTGAACCTTTGGCACCAGATACTACCATAGCTTTAAGACTATTGTATTCAGTCAAAGATTTTTTAGCAGAGCCTCCAGTTTTATCACGAGCATCATTTAAAATCCTGTTTACTTGATTTTCAAAAGTCTGACGAAGAGTGTTACCCGGTGTTGGCTCAAGATCCATATTATGCGCTTTTTGTATCACCTCTATTACATCTTCTTTGGCTTTTTTAATGGCTCTTTGAATCTCCAAATAAGTTTGGGGATCAGCAATAGTATCACCAATACCAATAGAATGGCCTTAATATAAAAATTACAAATTAATTTTAAACAATTTATTTTGGTATGAAATGACTTCTAAATTACCTTCATATAAAAGCCAGTTATTAACTACAGTCTGAATGTTACCATAGAACCGTCCACATACTTCATGTCCCAATTCCAACATACAAATATGAAGCAATGATCCAGCTGATGTACCTAAAGTCTTCTTACATAAAATCCCCATCACCAACTCCCCATGCTCAACCATTACCTAGAAATATAGATAATGATAAGATTATGGCAATAATTGTATTTTATTTAATCAAAAAACCAAACTATGTTAAGCGATTAAATTAAATTAATAATTAATACTTATAGTGTAGTAAACCTAGATAGTTAAATAAATTTAAGTTTCTTTCACAATGTTTTTGAGGTATTAATAGAAAAAATATTAAGTAATAACATGCTATAATTAAAGATCACTAGTTTAACAAATAACTGGATATTTTATTATAGTTTTTACTCAACATTTTATAATATATAATTATATGATCATAACTCAAAAATAATAACAAAAGCTTAACAACAAGATTGGGCAGTTAAGAATTATAAAAAAGATTATTTAAAAATGTATAAAAAATTTGCATATCTTGAAATACAACTTTAAATTAAAATCTAATAAGTGTACTAAAATAATTTAACACATGATTTAATTAAAAAAATTAATCAAGAATATACAAATTTAGATTATATTAATTTACCGTGTTTTGGAGATAATAGTAAAATTATTATTAACGAGCACTGGTTTAATAGAATAAAACAATATAATGTAACTAAATTAAGAATGCAGTTAATACTTTTAGTATTTAGGTAAATATTGTTAAAAGAATAGAATAATAATAGAATTTAAAAAATAAAATAAAATCCTATAATATTGACTTTTAGTTTTTTTTCCCAATGTTTTGGAGATGATAGCAGAAAATAAAAAAATATGCAATCATTAACGAGCATTGGTTTAACAAATAATTCAATATTGTAATTATAAATTCTATAATGCATAATTTTTTGATCAGTACTTAAATTTATAAACAAAAGTATAACAAGAGTAGACAATTGGAAGTATAAAAAGTTTATCAAACTTTAAAATCAAAATACAAAGTATACAAAAAAATGCTCTATATAAGACTGTATACTATTTGATTAAAGTAAACATTAACTATTAATTATTATAGAAGTTTATTTCACTATTAGTGAATATTATAAATAGGCAATAGCATAAAATTGATCTAAATGGTTTGAAAATGTGACAATCGATAAAATAATATATGAAACAGTTTCAAATCCCCACAAAAATATTTTTGAGTAACAACAAAATAACTTAAATTATTATTCTTTGTTTAAATATCAAATTTGAAATTAAAATGTTTACAAAAAAGTTTGTTTTAGTATAAACTACATAATATGAAGAAACTTGTATTCATTTTACAAACGTTTAGACTGAGGAAAATTTATTATATCAATATTTATAGGAAAAAACAAAAATGTTTAATGTCTATAAATATTTAAATAGCAAAAAAAATTCAAAGTATTTTAAAAATGTTTTCATGTATTTTCTATACATTCCATCCTTGCATATATGCATAACATTTTCAGGGCTCACAAAAAATTTGGTGAAAATAAAATACTTAGAAATATACAGAGAAGTTTACTAGAGCTTAAAATAAAACTTTTAATTAAAATATAATAAATGTACTAAGAATGTAATATTTGATTTAATTAAAAATATTTAATCAAGAATATCATATTTAGATGATATTAATTTACCAGTGTTTTGGAGATAATAGTAAAATTATTATTAATACTATTATTAACGAGCACTGGTTCAATAGAATAAACTATATAATATAAATACATTTAGTACGCAGTTAATACTTTTAATATTCAAGTAAATTTTGTAAAAAGTACAGAATAATCATGGTATTTAAAAAATATAAAAACCTATATTGACTTTTAGTTTTTTTCCCAATGTTTTGGAGATGATAGTGGAAAGTAATAACATGCTATCATTAACGAGCATTGGTCTGACAAACAACTAAATGTTTAAATGTCATATTTAAAATTTTTTAATAATTTATTTTTTTGCAATTACTCAAAAATAATAGCTATCAAAAAAGATTTTAAATAGATACCTACAAATGTATAAATAAGTTTGCTACAACTTAAAATAATAAAATCTAATACCTATGTAATAAGTGTACTAAAAATGAAAAATTTGATTTAATTAAAAATATTAATCAAGAATATACATATTTAGATGATATTAATTTACCAGTGTTTTGGAGATAATAGTAAAATTATTATTAACACTATTATTAACGAGCACTGGTTCAATAGAATAAACTATATAATATAACTACATTTAGTACGCAGTTAATACTTTTAATATTCAAGTAAATGTTGTAAAAAGTACAGAATAATCATGGTATTTAAAAAATATAAAAACCTATATTGACTTTTAGTTTTTTTCCCAATGTTTTGGAGATGATAGTGGAAAGTAATAACATGCTATCATTAACGAGCATTGGTCTGACAAACAACTGAATGTTTAAATGTCATATTTAAAATTTTTTAATAATTTATTTTTGGCAATTACTCAAAAATAATAGCTATCAAAAAAGATTTTAAATAGTCACCTACAAATGTATAAATAAGTTTGCTACAACTTAAAATAATAAAATCTAATATCTATGTAATAAGTGTACTAAAAATGAAAAATTTGATTTAATTAAACATATTAATCAAGAATATAGGTACATATTTAGATGATATTAATTTACCAGTGTTTTGGAGATAATAGTAAAATTATAATTAACACTATTATTAACGAGCACTGGTTCAATTGAATTAACTATATAATATAACTACATTTAGTATTCAGTTAGGAGTTAATACTTTTGATATTTAGGTAAATGTTGTAAAAAGTACAGAATAATCATGGTATTTAAAAAATATAAAAACCTATATTGACTTTTAGTTTTTTTCCCAATGTTTTGGAGATGATAGTGGAAAGTAATAACATGCTATCATTAACGAGCATTGGTTTGACAAACGACTGAATGTTTGAATGTCATATTTAAAATTTTTTAATAATTGATTTTCTGGTCATTACTCAAACATAATAACAAAAGCTTTACAAGTTCTATCAAAAGATAATTTAAAATAGTTACCTACAAATGCATAAATAAGTTTGCTAAAACTTAATATAACTTTTAATTAAAATAATCAAATCTAATAAGTAAAAAGTGTACTAAGAATGAAAAATTTGATTTAATTAAAACTATTAATCAAGAGTATACAAATTTAGATGATATTAATTTACCAGTGTTTTGGAGATAATAGCAAAATTATTATTATTAACACTATTATTAACGAGCACTGGTTCAATAAAACAAAACCATTTGGAATAACTAAATTTAGTTAATATTTTCATGATATTAAAAATGTAAAACCATAATTAATATAGATTATATTAGCTAAACCATTTTAAATTGTTTATACAAATATTAATGTTATAGTATCAAATTTACCATCGATAAATAGATCATCATTTTCATTGGTAAATTGTCTGATTTAACATTAATTAAATATAAATACAAACCTTTGTATCACCAGGTGATATCCATTTGTAAGGTCCATTATCCTCTTCATCAGGATGAGTGGAATGAGTTCGAATCATATTGACATTTCCAGGGATAATTAAAGAAAAGAGTTGTTTGCCGGTCCACATTGGTTTTGGTTTTAAAATACAAGGAGTTGGCATTTTTCCATCCCAGATGGGAAGATGCATTAATAAATTCATCATTTGTTCCTAAAAAATAAAATAAAATTGTACAATACATGTCGTATATATATATATATACTGGTTAGAGAACAAATAGGTATGGCAGAGTTTTTAACAGATCGGGATACAATTTTAATTTACCCTCCTCCCATAACCACAAGGAGATTAATGAATTTAAGAGTTATCATAAAATTGAAATATCTCTTACAAATTATTAAATTTCTAACATAATATTTTCTGTAACTAAATCTATAGTTATTTAACACTGAGGCATCAAATTATGAAATCACCTATGATCAATAATAACCATAGTCCATACTTAAAAACACTCATGTAATATACAAATTAAAAAAAAATAGTTATTGATATTCTTACAGGAAATTAAATGTCATAAGAAATCTATTTAAGTGACTATTCAAATGTATAGTTGATTTATTATTATACTATTATTTAATTACTACAAAAAAAATGTATATTTTTTCCAGTGCATGGTAAACATTGAATCATTTATATTATGCTTTTAATGAGCGCTGTTATAATGTAAGAGATATGTAAAAAATAAACTATTTATTTATTTGTTAATATTTGATTGCTTTGAATCTGTAACATGAAATAGACTTCTCAAAATCATTGATATAATCAAATTACAATTAACTGATAAATGTGTGGTTATTGCTTGGTTGCCATGGAAACTACAACAAACAAAAAAAAACTTTGTATCGAGCCCAAAAATATATATTATATTAAATTTTAAGGTACTCTAATTTAAATACAATGCATAGTAATGTTATTAGGCATCAAGACATTTGATTTGATTTCTATGTATACATGATTAACCATAACAATAACTATGGCGTTTTAAAATAATAAAAATCTATAGGTATCACTCACCTTCGAGTTTCTTTCATAACTTTTTTGGAGACAATGAAAGAATTAAGGAATATTATGCTATCATTAATGAGCATTGGATTAACAAATAGCTGAATATTACATTATAATTATTAATCAACATTTTGTAGTATACAATTATATGATCATTATTCAAAATTAGTAAAATAAAAATCTTAACAAGATTGGGCAGTTGTGATTTAAAAATAATAATTACCAACCAATGTATAAAGATGTTACTACATACAGCTTAAAATACAACTTTTAATTCAAATCCAACAAGTGTACTTAGAGTATAATATTTGATTGAATTTAAAAAGTAAAAATACACAAATCATGATTATATTAATTTACAAGCGTTTTGGAGATTATTAACAAGCACTGGTTCAATAAAACAAAATCATTTAAAATAACTATATTTAGTTATTAATTTTGATATTTAGATAAATATAAGGTTCAAAATTACTAAGGTATTTTAAAAATATATTACCCTTTATAATTTCTGTTCCAATGATAGCAGACAGTATTAAAATGCTATTATTAACAAGAATTGAGTTTTACAAATTATTGAATACAATATTACAATATGATAGTTTATAAATTATAATAACATTATCAGATGAATTACCTTCTCAATAAAAACATCTCTTTTTGTCATTTTTCTGATGGCAGTCAATGTGTCTTGTACAATTCCCATGACGGGTTTATTAGCTTGGGGAGTAATAATTTGCCTAGGAGTAATATGAATATTTTCTACTTCAGCTCTTGTTTCCATTGATTGTGGAACATGAAGGTTCATTTCATCACCATCAAAATCAGCATTATATGGAGATGTACAACTAATAATTACAAATAAGATATTATTCGGTATTTATTATATTATGATTACTTTACCAATTCACCTTAAATTCATTCTAAATGTAGACCAAGGTAAAACTCTCACCCTATGACCCATCATACTCATTTTGTGTAATGTAGGTTGTCTGTTAAAAACTACCAAGTCACCATCTTTTATGTGTCTTTCAACTTTATAACCACATTGCAAATGTAAATCTGAAGGTTTAGGATGAAAACGTAAGTCAATTCTTTCACCATTATCACGTATAATGTACTTGGCTCCAGGGTACTGCGAATTACCACGTCGAACCAATTCCAGCATTCTAACAAATACAAAATTTATTTTATTAATAAAATTGCAATAAAAGTTGATACATTTATAAATTATGGGCCACTAAATTATTTTTCATAGGCCATAAGCTTTCAACTAATTGAGTTAATTTTTATGGTATAAGTATATAGGGTGATTCTTCACAAAGTATGTTCACCCCCATTATTCCCTTTAAATAATGAATTTATTCAAATTATGATTTTTAAAATTTTTAAATATACTCAGGCCATATTTTCAAATTCTTGAACTTGTGTGCACTACTAAAGGTGTGCTTGTGGCAATACAAACTTCTATTTTTCAAATGAAAACCCTCCTTTTTTACAATAAATTATTTAGTGGATATATTTTTTGAAAACATTAACGTACCTAGTTCAAAATTTTAACAATTTCTCAGTTATTAAAATATTTAACACGTTCACTGCCGATGGCGTCATTTTACATAGTTTGCATATGTAGAACGATGCCAATTGGCATCAGTACCTTGTTATTAAATGCAATTTGGTCAGCGATATTATTTCATAAACAAATGCAAGCCGTACATTGATATTTAAATTGTTTTTTTAAAACGCCAAATTTTCAGTGTATTTCAGCCAGTATACACAAGGGAATGTGTTAAACTATGGATAATAGTCCTAAAAAAGTTTTAAAATAAAATATATATAATATTGGATATATAATATAGATATAGAGTACTTGAACCATTAATAAAAATTATAAATGTTAGATCAATATAAATTACTAACATTTTCAAATGATCAGTGTTCTCATAGCCCCCATATCCTTTTAAATCCATTATTATGAAATTATTATCCTTTATACACAAGGTTAAATAACTCAATAACTACTAGTTCGAATTTGGATTTTGATGTCATAATTTTCAGAAAAATTATCCACTAAATAATTTACAGTCAACAAGAGTTAAAATACAGAATACGAGAGTTCTGATTTGAAAAATAGGTTTGCATTACACAGGACACTCCGTACAAAAACCCTTAAGAATTTGAAAATATGGTCTAACGGTTAGACCCCAACCTAACCTATATTTAAAAACTCCAAAAATTAGATTCTAGATAACTGCATTATTAAAAAAAAGGGGGGATGAGCTTGCTTGGTAAATCATGCTGTGTAATATACAATGGAAAGTGTTAATTTTTTTTATACTTACTGATCAATATTAAATGGAGTAACAATCTCTGGAAAGGTCATGTTTTGAGCAATAGTACGAGGAACGCCGACTTCATCGATTCGTAAATTTGGATCCGGTGTTATAACAGTACGAGCAGAGAAATCTACACGCTTTCCCATTAAGTTTCCTCGGATTCTACCTTCTTTACCTTTCAAACGAGCTTTAATTGCTTTTAACGGCTTACCAGATTTTTGCATTGCTCTAAAAATTTTAATAAAGTATAATTATATACCATAAAATGTAAAAGGTTAAAAATTAAATTTCAAACTAATACAGGCATAATGGGGGTCGGCGAATAAAATAAAATATGTTTGAGCCATATTATGTAGAATAATTATAACCAATAGACTTTAGAACTAAGAAATATGAAATAATGTTTTAAACTTTAACTTTACAGTTTACTTTATTAAGTCTAAAATGTTTCAAGTATGTAATACCTATACACTATACAACATAAATATTAAGCTTTTGACTATTGCTGTATCAACATATTATATGCTTTCTTCTAATTAAAAAAACAAAAACAGAATTTCAAATTAAATAATGTTTTAGAAAAGTTAGGTACCTTAAGATAAATGTTATCAATTATCACATACACACGAAAGCTTCAAACATCGTTGACAACATAGGCACTTAGCCCCCAAAATTGGAATCTATGAAAACATTTTCATCTCTACGCCAAAATCTTCAGTCCTCTCAAATTTCAAACACTATTTTGCGTTTATACCTTACATTCTGCTAACACATAATACATTATTTTTACTTCTACTTTATTAAGTGATTGTATCAAATACAATATAGCTAGGTAATAGGTATATTGTGAGACAGTAGTAAAAGGTTCAAATTTACAAAATTAAAAAAAAACCCATCCCAGTTAAATATTAAAATTGTATAATGTCAATACAATACATAGGTAAATTTTTCAATTTTTGGAAATAAAAATGGAATATTAATTCACTGTTATAAAAAGCATTTAAATGATATGGATTTTTCTTTTAATATATTATAAAGGTATTAATTCTATAAATTATACAAATATCAATTTACCTCGGTAGGCCAGGACTATCATTATCAACCAAAGTTGCAACATGGTATTGTAACATTCTAATATTTTCAGCTATAATATGTGTAGCAGCACCTGACTGTTCATTACGAATTAATTCATTATTACACTTTATGATGTCAGACAGTTTGTGAGTCAAATCATCCTACAATACAAAAGCACAATCAAAAATTGTATGGGTGGGTACTTTGTCACATAGATGAACTTACTTGATTTCTCATTGATCCAAACATAACAATTGCTGGACGTACAGGTAAAGGAGGAACAGGTAGTACTGTCAGTACCATCCAATCAGGTCGAGCAAATTTGGGGTCCATACCCATAATTACAACTTCTTCATCAGTAATGTGTTTTAAAATTTCATAGACTCTTTCGGCTGTAAGTGGTATTTTTTTCTCTTGAGAATCTTCATTGACATGCTTCCATTCAGCTGTTAAATCCAAACCAACGCGCCTTATAGTTGGTTGATAACGACCACAACCACCATGACCTTGTTTCTTTGGCTATTAAAATAGTGAACATTATAAACAATTTTCTTAATCTAATAAATTAGTGTATTGCATCTTAATTAATCTTACAGGCATATTAGAATCATTAACATTATCTTTATTGATGTCCAATTCATCACCTCCTTCACAAATATTTTTGCCTTTACATAAATCATAAACAAAAGCTAAACGTTTCCTTTGTTGTCCTTTTGATTTCATAACAATTTCTTTTACTTTGGGATGAGTCTATTAAATATAATATAATAATAATAATAATAATAGTAATAAACACATACAGTTTAGGTAGTACCTAGGTATATAATATTAATATTATACTTTATACGTTTCAATGAACACTGTACTTACAGGGCTAACTAATAATTTGGAACAATAAAAGCAGACACAACGTAAAATTTTTATGGCTTTGGTTAGAAATCCTATGTGAAATACAGGTTTAGCCAGTTCAATATGGCCAAAATGTCCACAACATTCGGTCATGTTACCTGTTAAATAAATACAAATTAATCAAAATAAAACACACAATTCAAGACAACACTTTCACCAACCTGCACATGTTTGACATCTTGAGAAGCGATCAATAACCCCTTGCCGGGGGTCCATGAGGCCACCAAGCTTGGGACGTCCACCTTCCATCGTCTCTGCAAAACGAATGCCACCTTCGGTAACGGACATGCGCCGCTGGAATGGTAACATAGTAAATAAATGTGTACAATAATAAAGGTGTTATAATTCGTGTATACTAACGCATTCGTCAGCAGATAATATACCAAACTGTACACGTTTGACAGTTCGGATTGGCGCCTTTGAGTCGCTGGCTGCCATGATTATTGAAGTGCTAGTTCAGTGTTCGTATCAGTCCATGAATTATTGCGATATTGCCGATTTCCACAATAGTACGGCACGAGATGTTAACTTTAAATTATTATGTAACGTGGAAAATAATTACTATAGTTTTACAAGGTTTAAGCCCGTCCGCAATTGCGGACGTGAGTACGCGACGAAAAACTGACACGCCAACAGGTGTTCCGTCCACGGACCCCCATGCAAAAGTAGCAAAAAGGCCGCTGCCCGTTCAACGATAATAAATATTTAATAACAATAACAATTGACAATTATCTTTACGATTACTCGGACGAAAATCTTTTTCAGTCAGTGTTCACAAAACAAACACGTCGAATACTCGAATGCGGATACTGGATAGTGGATAGTGGCACAACGGCACGATGGCACACGCCACTGAGATAGGTAAAATATGGTAGTAGGGCATGACGTATGGTATGGTATTATTCTAGTTAACCAAAATATTAACCTTAGGTTATACCATGTAACCAGGAAATCCAAATGGACTATGGATGATTTGCATGGGCAGAAAACGGCTACGAAACCGCGATATGTTATGGACTGCCTGCTAGCCCCATCTAGGTGATTAATTTAAAACTATTTGTCATTGTAGTTGTAGATAATATTATCTACTATAATTATTATAATATTAGAATTATTATTATTATTTATATTATTATATTAGTTATTATTCTATTCTGTGGTATTATCTCCATCGCGAACGAAATATTATTCAAAACGAAAAAAATATTTTAATCAGTAACATACTTAATACCACAGAACAAACGATAATACCTATTAAAACAAAATACAGTAAATACAGTAAATAATATTAATGATTCATTATAAATAATTGAAAGTATTACCAAATAAGTCTATTACGATTAGATATAATAAGCAAAACATTCATGTTATTTAGTACCTATGTATTTAGGTTTGTAGCAGACATCCAAACCCATCATACAAATTTGGTGAATTTACAAAGAGAATTAGAAAACCAATTAACAAGACAAGATACATCGAACAATAAATATAATATAAAATATAGTAGATATACATACAAATACAAATATACAATACTATACAGTACACAATATTTACCTAAATAAATAACTACATATTAAAGATATGTTGTAAACATGCACCTAAATTAATTTTTTATTCACATATTCAATATATTAGGTATATTTTGATGGATTTTTTTGATTTTTTGATTTTTGGTTTTTCATATAGGAAAATTGCCTCATTGTTATTTGTTACCTATATAAATTACAAATATATTTGTTGAGATATCCACTTTATGTTGTTTATAGATTTACTTATAGGTAGTATTTTAAAGTAGACAAGTAATTACGGTTTTAATGTTAAATAGTAGATTACATTTCTAATAATTTTAATTCTTTGGATCTGTAGTCAGCAGGACCCAGGAATGGATCCAGGAGGGAGGGCTAGGGGCCCGAGGACCTCCAACGTATTATTTCTCCAATTTTCATAGGGTAATTTACATAAATATTGACCGTTTCGGAAAAAGTGACCATATGAAAAGACGTTTGAATTTTGCTATAATATAATATAATCATCAATACATTTATTAGTTGATTTATTACATTAAGATTATACTAATATTGGGAAAAAATTTAAATTAAAAATAAAATGTTCATTGTACAAAATAAATTTTCATTATCATATATTGTACCTATATTCTGTAATGTCTACATCCGTTATAATTGTAGTTACCAATTGTCAACTATTATCTTTAGTTATAACTTTTCTAGAACATTTATTCGTCTTATACCTATACGATTTTAATCAAATACACTATTTGTCATATAGAGTATATTTTGTTTTAATGAAATGTTGATGATAGTTTTTAATAATTTAAATGTAGAATGAAGTGGCATAGCCATTATTATTCTTTGGGAGGGGGGGCTGATAATATGCTTGCACAGAGGTGGTGTAAGGTGTAACTGGGATTTCCCATAAGCTTAGCATACTGATCAATGATTAGCACAATGTCGAAGTTTTATTTTAGGTTTCGGTTCCTGTATGGCTAATAAAATTTGTATTTGCAGTAATTTTCATCGACCAAAGAAATCATTTTTTAATTTTCTTAACAATTTCTTTTGGTGGGGGAGCACACAGTTAAGTTTGAACTAGGGAAAATTTACCGAGGGTGGTAATTTTTCACTGGGGCAAATAATACAGGTTACACTAGGGCACTATAGATAATTATATATTGAGCCTTAGTTATTCCAAAATTAAAATTGTAAACACAATAAGTTCGTGTTACTTTTGTAAAATGTGGCACTGTGGCGGATACTTTAGAAGCCATCTTAGGTTATGCATACTGTATGTACTTTGTACAACTTTGTAATTTTTTTCCGTTTTACTGTTTCAACTACAACATAATATACTTTAATAGGTAGTTACTAAAATGTTTGTTCATGTTTTTAATGTATTTACCCGTGGGTTCCCAGGGCTCATTCCCATTTTTGTTTCATATAGAATTATTCCTAATTCTTTAATTTTGTATGCAATTATTCATTGTTTTACCTTTTTTCCAGGGAGATTACTAAGTAACATTTGAATAATCATAACGAAATTATTAGTTATTGATAAATACCAGAATAGATTATACAATCTCAAGCTGCCATTAGATAACATCATTACAAAGTCAATACATTTTTTTACATCTTAAAATACATTTGTCTGTGAGTATCCCTTGGGCCAAGAACTCTTTACCATTTTTTTTTGTTTTCGTTTTAATTTATATTCACTTATATACCTATACTTTTACCTTCAACCCCCAATTGACCTCTTACCATATTTTGTTTTCGTTTGTACATTTTATATTTTTGGTTTGTTGTTGAATATAGACTGCCATCTCCATTTTCACTATAACATACTTTTATCCATCGGGTGCCACCGACCTGAATTTTTTTTTTATAGTATTGAAATTATTTTATTTTATTTGCATTTTTGATAGTCTTCCTTGCTATAACGTCTCACAGATCTTCCAAGAAAATTCGAAGTCATCCTAACCAGACTCCGGATCGAGCACACTCAAATCACTCATAGTCATCTAATGAGTAATAACGATCCCCCAAATGCCCATCATGCGGTACCTGTCTTACAATTAAACACATAATGACGGAATGTCAAACATTCATCGAATCAAGATTGACCTCAAAAATTCCGGAACACCTGTCGGAATCTCTCGAATACAACAGAAATTCACTTGCAGCCACCATCGAATTCATCATAAAAGCAAAACTTGTAAATAAAATATAAAACCGAATGGATTTTCGTATGGATTCAAAATAAATAAAAACGTTAGGTAGGTATATAATCTTTAAGCTATAAAGTTACATAATAACAAATTATACATATTTAATATATAATATATGCCTACATTCTTGCAATAAACTCGGGCAATTATATATATTTTTTTTTATCTTAAACCCATTTTAATTAACTATTGTGTTGGTTGACATGTTGTTTTTTGTATTTTCGATTTATACTTAATTAAACATTTTTATAATGGATGTCTTAATATTATGTTTTTAATCTTTTTTAAACCTGTCATAGATTGTCAAATTGTAATATTATACATTATAATTTGACGACACGAAGACCCAATATTTTCTAAGAACAAACGAACATTTCGTGTTTGAACAATGGGTAATTACCTATGCATCTTAAATAAATATTTATATTAATACAATTAGGTTATTTACTAATCTATTTAGCATTTGTAAGTAAAAACGTATCGTCTTTGCTTTTTTTTACCTACATACAAATTCTTTGACAGTTTGATAGTCGAATAATCAAATATTATTAAGCTTTTTATTTTGGACTAATTTGCATATAAAATAAATAAAAATGTCTTATTTGAATTTCGTTTTATTACATAAAATATAGGTATTCATCCGGTCATTGCTTTTTTCTAATTTTCTGTAGTCTACAGTGGATGTGAACCACCGCGTTAGCGGTTTCCGAAATCGGATCTATTATATAGTATCATAAATCTTAGAGGAAGCAATAAAACGAAGCAAAATCTTCCCCCATTGGATATTTACAGTGATGTCGCCAACAACGTTGTAATATATGAATGTAAGGAGCTAAGGTCTTAGACTACCGTACTTAGTTTTTTTTTTGTAATAAAATGTGAACAATGACGTGGGTTTTTTAATTTTTTAATTCTATTACCTCATTAACATAAAACCTTTTTTAAAACTTCTTTAATTATATTTCAATGATATAAATTGTGCTTCATTTGCCATTGAATAGGTATTAATTTTTTTTAAATCACCATTTTTACATATATACCTTTACGTATATATATATTTTTTTTATTGAGTTCATGAATATTAAATTCTGCGCCTCAGAATAGCCTCCGGGCCCTCACATTAACGCTTAACTTTCACGAAAAAAAGCTTTTTTTCCCTAATGGTCTCATGCTGTTTGCTTAAATAAACCAACCATGAAAATGATATAGAATGTATATAAATAAACTAAGTTGAGGGACTTCTTCTTTTGCTTTATAAAATATTAAAATGTATAAACATTTAGAAAATGTATGGTATAGTGTTAGTTGTATAACAATAAATATGTTTTTACTAGGTAAACCAACACATTTAGCTAATTATGTATTAAAGTATTATAAAATGAAATAGGTACCTGGTACCTCCTATATATTATTTATTATTTTATAAATATCATTCAGTAATAGGTATAAAATATAAATGTATAATAATAGTAATAGGGGAAGTCGTTCTGCTGTATAGTATAATTATTGTCGAATGTATCTCGTCATTGAGTAAGTCACTGTATTGGATGCTTACAATTTGAAATTTCGGTATGAATAACGATTGAGCGGAGAGGGTCTATCAGTGATTAGCTTACATTTTATTAATAACATTTTTTTTATATATATAGATACTATAGGTCTATAGCTGCTCTTGCACGATGGCGTTAACCGTGACAAGTTAAAACAATAGTGAATTCTTAATTTCTGTTAAATGTAAGCTGCAAATAATAATAATTTATTTTTCATCATTTTCCGTTTAATATCAGTTAAACTTTATAATACAAACACAATTCCAATGAAAAATTTTATGATTTTCTACTTTTTAGTTTTGGACATATGTAATTTTGACATTAATACAAACAACTGGAGAATGATTCAACGAACGACAACGTAAATCCAATATTTTAAAGATTGTATTCGTTTTAACATGTTCACATCAAATATAATATGTCTAAAATTTATTTTTATTTATTAAATTAAAATGTGCCAGCATGGCACGTGCTATACAAGTCTTATGTCTAGAATTAAGAAAGAAAATTATAAAAATGTATAAGCATTGAAATTATGCTCTTAATACTTATGTATTTTATTTTAAGTTTTGTTTATCTATGTATGATCATTAATCTGTAACCAATGTCAGCCATTCAAATAAACAAAAAATATTCGTTTTTCTTGCTCCAAAACTAAATCCCTGCTTGAATCCATCTTATTAAAATGGAAAATGCAATAAATTGGCTTCGAGGTGCACATCCTTGGGTATAGAATAACCTATGTACACAATTTCAGAACACACACACACACACACACACACACAACATACATACGCAAACATGCCTTTATTTATATAGATTTATATTATTATTAGTAATTTATTATAATATCTGCAGTTGGTAGTACGGTAAGTTGAAATAATTTTTTTCAAAAACATCATATTTATAACTTTTACCAACGTACCGATGGATGGTGTAAATAGGTTCGTGATATAAAGCTTGTTGTGTATAAAGTAAATAATAATATACTTATATACGTAGTGACAAAAGTATTGTAACATGGACCATGGTCAAAGGTGGGCCGTTGAATATTCGATATCAAAGGAGAGTCATTATAGACTCTATAGATATAGGTAATAGGTAACCGGGGGTAGAAATACTAAGATCGTAAATAAGTAACTTACATTTTTAGTAATCAGATATAATTCGCACCAACTAGGTACTGAAAGAATATTGACAAAACTCAACATTTTTGAATTTCGGGTTTTGTTTGATTCTAATACTTATTGCTCTGCTCTATCTTTTAGTTAATTTGATAAAAAATCTGATAACTTCACTAAAACTGACATAAAACCTTTGATATGTCATTATTCTTGATGAACGTTTTTGATGTTTTCATCACTTCCGAGCGTGAATAATGTCACAACTCAAAATTATTTTTATATTTTGAGTTGTGACACTATTCTTGACCGTGTTAACATAATTTCATCTTTAGCAAAACGATACAAACTAAGTTTTTATAGAGTACCTACTCGCTATGTTTATGGTCGTGAATAATATAAAATTATTAAAATTACCTATATAAATAGCACCAGCCTGCAGCTATCGAATATTCTATTATTATAATAATATAATATAGTTGAATTCCTGCTGCTCATAATTTTTTTAAAGGCATAATATTATAATATTACTACTGTGGTCCATGTTTTAAACATTATAAATAATATTATAACCATTAAGAATTGTGGTATAAACTATAAATACAAGTTACAATGGGTTTATTTATTATTATAAATAATATAATTAAAGCATTTTATTATTTTAATTGACATTGGTATAACTGTATTTAATACTCAGTTTTGAGTTGTGTTACTATTCTTTCATAAGACAATAAACACAAAAATGATTATTTCAGTCGTGAAGTGTGACTTAAGTAATGTTTTCAAGTATTTGTTAATAACATTAATAATAATTCATCCATTTACAACGTCTACCAAGCATATTTTAAAACAATGTAATTTAACATATCATTTCCATCAAAACAGCATACAAATGTAATAACAATTTGATTTATAAATTATAATGTATTATTTAAACCTTAAAAAGCTGATTACCAATAGTTGGGGTTTTTGAGTAGTGTCACTATTCTTTTAATAGTGCTAATATTACAATTACATTATTAGATAAATAGTAATATAATATACACATATCAGACAGCAACACGTTGCTTCCTTGGTTGATGTCTTTACCGAACTCCCGTGAAATACAAATCGAGACGGATATAGGTACAACTATTACTTTTTGCTGTCCTCAGCATTATTACACATTTATATATAATAATATAATATAGACTATAGAGCATATATTATACACGTATAAGCACACACACACATATTTATATATACCTAGGTATATCGTATATATATATTATGTTACAGTATCCAGTCCTAGTAAATTATACCTATTTACGTTATTTTTCGATTAAATAATATCCAACGTCGTAAAATGTCTATAAAAAAAATTGTGCTTAATATGAATTTAGATATTTTCAGGTTTTGAAAAAAATACTTATTAGGATTCTTGTATTAAATTTTAAAGCTTTTTTAAACAGCATAAAAAGTTTTATTAAGAGGACGCCAAACCCACATGGCCACATATGTGCTTTCTCCGTCTTACAAGTGCGTAACATAGCAAATTTACGCTCAGCAGATCATGTTTGCTCCGTTCGTTTAAAGAGTAAATTGATCTATTATGAAACTTGATGATAAGAACATTATCTATGTTCTTCTGTTTTTTTTACGATTATTCTGTTTTTGATTAAGTTATGAGCATTTCTAATTTATGCTATATATTATAATATGAGCATTAATCACTTAAAAACAGAATAATCGTAAAAAAAAACATACGAACACAGATAATGTTCTTACCACCAAGTTTCATTATAGGTCGATTCACTCTAATGTTTTAACTAATGGAGCTAAATGTAATCGGCTGAGCGTAAATTTACTATATTACGCATTTGTAAGACGGAGAAAGCACATGTGGGTTGGCGTCCTCTGAACACAAAAAAAATAATTTCAAATGCTTTAGAATTATAATTTGTATTTTGGATAACAAAATTGATGTTGTAGAAAACTTGTTTTAAAATTCACTTTTTTCTTTAATACTATTTTGTTTTCCAAATTTTTTTAAAGTATAGAGAATTTCTTATCTTCACTCCTCTTCCTCACAATATCAACTAGTTACAAATTGTTATTAAAAAACACTAGTGAAGTTGAAGATCAAGGCAATTTTTTGTCCTTAAAAGTGGTTTCACTGATTAAAACGAATAATTTATGGAAATTTATTTTAAAAAATAATTAATATGATATAATTTCCATTTAAAGTTTTTCCATTGTTCAAACTTAAAAGTTAAAATTTCAAATTTATATATGTTTTTATTCAAAAATGTTTCAAAATCCATAACTGTATATAATATTTATTGGTTTTATTAGTGACATAGCATTTTACAAATATGATTAAATATAATACAATATTTATTTTTTTTTTCTTAATTTGGTGACATAAATAATGTTTTAAGTTTGTCTTTGTACTCTGTATACAACATTTAGGTACCGAATGTGCTTTATGAAATTATTACATTCTTTCACAAATAAAATATTGTGTCCAAGCTAAAAATGAATATTTAAATTATCTTAAGTCAACCATTTTCTGAAAAAAGTTTAAAAGTTACCATCTGAAAATGCTATTGTTAGCACTGCTATTTTCCCTAGCATTGAACTGTCTTTTTAAAACCCCTCTATTCTTTTTTACTCGGATTCGCTTTTAAGATAGCGAGACAGTTTGCGGGGAAGAATGACAAAATTATTGCCGTTAATATATAAAATATATATTTTTTATACACCACACATGGTATTTCTTTGCGCAGTATGGATTTTTTTTATATCTAATGATTTATTCATAGTTTTAAACAGTGCATTTTTAATATATCATCGCGTTATATTTACTTACTCAAAGAATTGAAATTTGAACTCGACACATGATTAATGTTTTTGATAATAATATAAATATGTTATATAATAATATTATGTAGTATAATATTATAACTATTGGGAAATTATTTTAGTTAAAATAACTTTTTATACCTAATAATACCTATAAAATATCTTTAGAAATAAAGACTCACAAACAGTCTTAGAGTCGATTTTCTTAATCAATGGATTTATGGTTAAATTCATACAATTATCACCGACTTACTGTTTTTTGTATAGTTTTATATATTATAATTGATTGTAAATAATATTTATGATCAATGATATTATAAATGGGGTTTCATAGTATGAAAAAATATACGATTTGGTATCATTTTATTTATTTATATTGAGCTTATGTGAAGTTAAATCACCTAACACGTAAATACTCTATATTCAATAATACCTAATAGAATATCCAAAGAAAAATCCTCTAGGGGTTGTTTTTAAATGAGCTTTGGTGAATCTTAAAATACTGCTTAGGTATCTAAATTATGTTATAATTAAAAAAAAAGCGGGCAAGTGCAGGATGTCGGTCTGCTGTACATTAGGTTACAATAGTGGGTCACTGTATTGTGTTGTATTTATTGTTGTTTATTTCTTCGAAAAGATAATGGGCCTCACTGAACAGGTTAGTAATGGATAGTATTAAATTTGAATATTTATTCAATGATTTAGTATTGTTGTATACGAAGAATGATTCTGAGCGGAGACTGTTTGTCAGTCTAGGATATTTTATATTATATTTATATTGTTATTACTTATTACTAATAAGGTAGCCAGTAAGTTTAATTAATATTATAAAATTACAAAAAAATAATTGAAATCGTTATTATTGGTTATTTAATATGTAATTTGAAATTTCATCAAAAATTTTAATTTAAATTATTAACTAATTAAATTTTTTTTTAATGTATAATTATTCAATTATTTAAATTAGACAAACCCATTACGATTAAAAATTTGCAACTAATTCAAACAAGAACTTTTTTATTTGTATTAAGTTTATTTACTTAAAAGATAAATGTTAATTGTTTCATTTAAATATTTAATTCAACTTATTACATTACAAACGAAATTGTGATAATTGTACAACAAAGCTAAATGTAATTTAACATTCTCTTGACAAATTAAACAAGCAACGTTTCTATTTCAAATATCCAATTGGATAATTAAAATGATCATTCAACGGAAAGTTCAATAAATAAAACATTACAAATCAAATTTAAACTGTTATGATTAAAGGTAAATGTGTTATTTGTTTGATGTTGGAAGTCGATCTAATTATAATAGTAATAAAGTATAATGTAACAGTAATATATGTAATATGTATACTATACAAACGATGTACATTGTACATACCTATACACTATATAGGTACCAACATTGTTTGTTTTTGGGTGGATGGACTGTTTCCACATAATATATCACATTGTCACTTCCTCGTTGGTTTTATTTATGTCTAAATATTAAAAACAAAATATTAGATATTTATGATATCATGATATCATGATATAGTACTGAAGATTTTTTCAAATAGTTAAATAAGCCATAATTATTATTTATACTATACCAATAAGAATAGATTTTTACGTTTTACTAAATAACCTAAAACAAAATTGAAATTATAAATATTCCAAAATTCCAAATTTGCCTATTTATAATGTGATTAATTTCAAGTTTTAACATTTCATTAATAAAATTATCATGGTTACAAATGGAAACGATGAATGCTATATTCATTTTTTTTAGTTAAAAATAAAAATAATTTATGTAGGTACCCTAGTTGATATTTTAAATTATAAGTAAATATTAAATAAGTACCTAATTAGTAATAATTACAATTTTTAAAAAATTATTTCAAAAGATGTTAGTGTAATCATATATTGCACACATTTAAATATTAAGAATCTCATAATTTTAGTAGTCATTGATTTTTTAAGAATATAATTGAATGAATAAAGTGTTTTAACTACACACGAAATATACAAAAAACTTACTATCAACATATGATGTAGTGATTTTGTATTTTTGTATAGAGGATAGCATTCGACCACGAACGTTTATATTTTTACCACGCCAGACAAAAATATTTTTTTTGAATGATTAATGATGAAAATAAACATAAATATCGCTTTTCTTAACGACCTTTCAATTGTAACGAATATAAAATGCAACCAAACCTTACACCCTAAGCAATCAACTATAATAAACTATGCTACCCCCCACATTTTTTTTTTCACTTGGCATTACTATGATGACAAACATTCTGTCACCACATCATCTTATTGATCTTTAAATACATGTTTATATATAGAGTGTGTATGTGTGTGTGTATGAATATACATATAGGTATATAGCACACCAGAAAGGGTAAAGTTTTGGTTATAAGTATAACCCACTGTATGGGAAATAAAAATAAACAGATTACCATGATAATATATTTCTCCAATTATATTACTATGATTATTGATTATAATGTATATGTATAATATTTGTCATTCTTAGTTTATTTACATTGTCTTACAATTTCGTGCACACATTAATTTTAACATCGATGTATTTATTACAGACTTTTATTGTCGACCATAATTGTTAAGTACCTACAAACTATGATAATTATTCGCTATTAGTATAAATAATAATATAAAATATTCACTATTCAGTGCCATGGATCAACATACCTAAATATTTTATTAATATAGTTCTACAAATTAATTTGGAACTATCTATGACGGCGTTGCATATTATATAAAACTGTATCACCAGCAGTTCAACTACTGTAACACTGAACTTTTTATATTTATCTAGTAAACTAACGACGTTTCAAATATAGTGTAGATCTGTGTAGTGGCTGTGGAGGGTATGGACTAGGGGGTTAAACAATTTGGATATTATTCATTCAACATGAGTAGATAATATAACGGTGCATATTATATACGTTATAATATACCAACTATAATATAATGTCTACGAATTGAACGAAACACAATTGCTCTTTTATTTTAAAATATGAAGGAAATTGGTATCAGTTCAATGAGTCACGGTGTAGACAAAAACTTCAAGAATAACGTAAAATAAAATAATTATGGATTTGTACGTAATATATAATTAGATAATTGATAAAAATATCTAGACGCAAGCTCAACTCGCTGCACTAAATAATTAGCCAATCAAAAATTAACTCAGTTTGATTTATGGCTACCTATAGATTTTTATTTGCTGCATTAAATGACTATTTTGTGTGATATTGACTGTTGCTTTTTTGGTGTACGTTGTGTAAAGTACCTACATATGATAATATAATATGTCACTTACATGAAACTAAATTTTCTATTAAATTGTTATTTTACATTTTTACATTAAATAAAAGTAATTATTACCAGATTACTACACTAAATTATGTAGGTATTTTGTGTTTAAAATATCGTTCTAAATTATACAAAATTTACTATAATAAAAACATTTTAGGGAAAAGGTTTTTCCACAGCTGTTTTCGTCGATCTTTTTTCTAAATTTATCGGTTATAAATTTTTAACAAAAATGTATTTGATGTTTTTGCTAAATTATTAAGCCTCTTTAACTTACTGACAATATAGATCGGTTCCATCTAAAATATTGGATACTCATTGAATCTCAAATAATTGATGACGGGAAAGAATTTTTAGGCTGAATTACTCGGTTAATGTGATGTACTTTTAATGAAGAAGAGCGCTAGGGGAATAATTTTCCCTTAATTTTGCATTGACTGTATTTTATTAACAATCCTGCATAGAGATATTTTTTATTCAATTTCCTTTCAATCGTTTCCAATTCAGTGTCAACTAAATTATTTGAGATTTTTGGGTGAAATTTTACTATTAAATAATATAGTATATAATGTGCTATCCTAAAAATACTGTAACGTTTTGAAAAAATAATTTCTCATTTCCATTCAAAATTAAAAAAGTAATTTGAACAAATTTGAAATGTAAATGTAATCCTTTATAGGATTCAAGTAGTTTACCTACGTGCATTATTAAATTATTTACTAAAATAATAAAACACTAGAGATACATTTTTGTTTAATCGGTAAGGAACCGTTTTACATTCAGTATGCCGGTAATCGGTTTATCCTAACAACTAAGGATGTGTTGTTTCAATTCTTATAGTGAATATTTTACAACATTTTACATTTAATATAATATAATAATAGTCATTAAATATAATTTGCTAAGTTAAATTAAGTTATTAAAAAAATAGATACCTATGTACCAATTTAGCTTAAGTATAGTATCTATAAAATATGTACGTAGTATAAGCTTATTATAATTTGAAAATCCATTTTATTTTATTAAATTTAAAATTAGAAGAATATTTTTAAATTAATATATTAGTATTAGTTTGATGTTTAAAAACTTATAATATCAAAATAATAAATATTAAATTAAAATAATATATTTTATTCACCATAAAATATACAACTATAGACATTGTACCAACTAATATATCGTTAATGTATTATGTTTGTAGTTTTATACCATGCAATTAAGTTGATAATATTATACATGTATATATTATCTTCGTACATTTTCAGTTTCTTAAAATAATATAATACTATAAAAACGTAATATATCAATATAATATGTATTACGTATTTGTGAACTATATAACATTTTCAATAATATTCGCAGCAACTTATATTGTATCTTTTTTTTTTTTTTTATTAAATATGGTTTTTCCCTACGTGTAACCAGTAAGCAATAAATCGAGAACCAGAGGGGCGCCAAAGAGGTTGTATCCAACCCTCCTTTGTTTACGATTGTGGGAGAGATAACCGGATGGAGAGACTTGAAATAAGAGAGAGTGTGAGAGAGATTGAAAATGCGCGCACAGTCACATTTTGACGTGGGGTGGAAAATTCGATTTTAATTTAAATTTTGATGGACATGCGAAAGTTATACTGAGTAGAAAGCATGTCAAGATGACATGATTTTACTGTAATATCTATCCCAGGAGGGGCCCTGTAGACAGTGGTCGAACAAGAACAAATCGTGGGGTTCTTTTGTTGTGGGTTTTGGACGACAAACGACAGCCAGACATGCCTTGCGATATATAAGCAACATTAATTTATATTTTTTTTATAGTTTTCCCCATAGGCATCTCTTGTACTCAAATATACGTACCTAAACAACAGGCGTGCATAAGCGTTTTTACATCAGAGTGCATCGGTGGACAAAGACTTATAAGATGGCGTAAACGATTCTCATTTTGATTGCTTAACGAAGAAGAAACTTTCCCCTGATCATTTTATTCTTAAGATTTGCATAATACTGCCGTTGGCTAAAGGGTGAATGATAATCAAAGGTCGTCGTCAGCCTTTAATTATGAAACGGAACGCAAAGGAATGACGGTAGGCGGTAGAATATCCGATGAATTATGATCCTTGGGATAGTCATTAATAGGCGTGCTTTACGGAATACACCCGATGGAAAATGCCGCACTTGTCTTTCGAAACTTTTGCTAAGAGAACGAATTTTCTCTCTTACTCTTTTCTCTTTGCTCTTTTAATTTTATGAACATGTTATGATTAACTTACTAGAATAATATACCGCGAACTCTGAAATAAGGTTATTTGATTAAAATTATTATGCCATGTTGTTACACACACACACACACACACACACACACACACACACACACACACACACACACATCTAGACGAGTATGAATATTAAGCACATTAGTAACAAATACAATTATTTTATAATACAAATATAGGTAAGGACATTAATTCAAATTAAGTATATTTACATAATATTATTTATTATTTAAAATAAATTAAGAGTTGAAAAATAACATTTGTTGCCGCCGTTAACATTGAATTATACCAATTTTACCTAAATATTGTTAAGTTTAATAATTGTATCATTCAAAATAGATTGCAGATAGAATCAAAATGAATATGTGAATTATTTTAATCACCTTTTTTTTTTATTGAAAGTTATTGAATAAAAACATTACAACAAGGTTTACACTTTCAAGCTGTATAAAATTAATTTCTGTGGTATAAATTGTGAAGTCATGGGGTTAGGACAATGTTTAATTCATATTCATGTATTTACATTATTTAACGACTTTGTTTATCGATTTATAACATTATTCCTCTAAGTTATTTATAATTAATTAAATACCTAAAAGAATAATAATCAAAATATGTTTTTAAACTTACCGTAGGTACTTCAAACTTTTTATTTAAAAATGGTGTAGGTACCTAATAGGTATAAAAAAATAAAATTGATCTTTTAAATGTACTTTTATAGTATTTTAGTATTCATATAGTATCCAAATTTTAAATTTCCAATTTAAATATTTCACACTGAACAATGACAATACCTATAATATTATAATTGATTTAAGTGAATCTATATTAATAAAATATGTAGATACTAATATTACGATTTGAAAATAATATAAATTTATATTTATACGTTACTTTAGTTATTAAAAATAAATGGATTGGTTGTAAAACAAATTAAATAGGTTTTACATTTTTAAAACAAACAAAATAATATAAATATTTATGTATAGTTTATATTGTATATAAATACAGTAGATACCTATGCGTCGTTTGAATTTCAAAGTTCCATAGTAATAGTCGTATAATAGCTGAAGTTTATTATGGAATATTATTAAACAATAAAATGTATCACACAATTGATTTTCGCAAGCAAAAAACATTATATAGTTAGTATAATGTATTTTATTTAATTAGAATTGGCCGACCTCTGTATACAAGCATTATTTTTTTTTGCTCTGTATATCTTCGTCATAACTCTCACAGTTCATCATGGTACATTAACGCTTCAAATGACGGCCGTTGCCGCTGCCTACCAACCTCGGGGAACTAATTTATACGTTTCATACAGGATATGGGCAAGTCTAAAGTGTATAAGAAATATCATAAATCACAATTCTAGAGCAAGACGTCTGGCAATCATACGTTTCTGAAAATAATACAAGATAACGGAAGCACATTTTTTTTTGCACTGTAAACATTTTATGACAAACGTTTATAGGGTAGTGTGCTGTTAATTATTATTCATTTTACTAATTAAATGTATGCATAGTAAAATTTGAAATCGTATAATATTAAAGCAATAGGTACTTAACATTACTATGTATAGTAAATATATATATATATAAATATACTTGCGTTATAGTATATGAATAATATAATTAATAGTCGTTTATTTATATATTATTGTGCAATATTTTATTTATTATTAAAAATACTATTGTTAGCTATAGTTATTTCTATTAACTTGAAAAATACAATATTGTGTGTTGGGTTTACAAACTAATACGAAGGTAGGTATATGCTTTTGAATTATTATTTAATATATTACACGCTCGTAAGTCGTAATACAGTACCTCTATAATTGTTAACGATACGTTGTTAGCATCTGTAATGTTATAATGTTATATGTACTAATAAATATAAATTATATTATTATATTGTACTATCTGAGTATCTGACACTTTTATGTATATATAATATATATAATATATTCATTAATAGCTTAGCAGTTATTGATGATTTCTCAATTTGGGAATTTTGCCTCTTCAAAGTTTTTTTAAATATAAAAAAACATACGTCTTTTTCACGAATTAGTTAGCCACATATAAATTACCATACTGAATATTTATTGAATTTAAAACTGAAATAGGTATTATTAACTAAAATATCTTAAACGTAGGTTCCTACGACTACAATATATAATTATATGGTTTTCAAAAACGGTTAATTATTTGTGTTTGGATATCACGAATCAGTTATAGATGAAAAGCTGATATTTTCACAATGTTGAGTGTTGACTCTGCAAAGATTGTTTTATACACCTACGTTATTATCCACAGATATCATTATTTGGTAATAAAAGTAAACATGGCGATGAGCATAATACGTAATAATTTCAAGCGTATATTCTATTAGAATTTATAATTTACTATAACAATACAGTAAGTAGTAAGTATATCATGTAATATGTATACTTATACAGTTATGTCTACATAAGGTTATCTGATTGAAATGGTTTATTTCTAAAATGTCACGTTACATTTCGAGAACGTTTCTGAAAATTATGTAGGATTAAATCTCTAGTGTAAAATGAATTTTATTATTTTTAATAAGCAAAATATGACTTTCTCACGTATCCAGCATCTATTATAATACAAACACGGCAGGATAAAAGAATAAAAAAGAAATAGAATATTTTTTGTAGTAATTCTGCATGAATATATTATAATAATATAACATAAATCGTATACAATTCTTACAATTTTCAGTTTATTCCAACTAAAATAAGTTTAAGTTTTATGTAGTTATGTGTAGAGTTAATTAATCAACATACATAATTACTGATTATTACATTTAATACTGATATTTGATAAAAAAGATGATAAGTATCAATTTATTTCTAAAAAACAAATTTTCACTTTTATTCAACATGAAACAGTTACTAGAATTGTGTAAGTTTTAAATTCACCCATAGAATTTTAAATTAAATAACTAAGTTTTTAAATTTTATGAATTTGTAATAGGTATAATATGTTACTTTGAAAATAATTGAAAACATATTAAATTGTCGATGTATTTTATTCTACCTGTACCTTTTTATACAAGTACATTTTATAATGTGTGAAATTTTTTTATATACTAAAATAACTTAATTTTTTTCGTCTATCAAATTTATTATTTAAATTGCATATAAAAATTATGATTGTTACCAAATAACAGTGGTTCTCAAACTGTGCTCCACCTATCCCTATACGACTCCTCGGGAGTAGTCTGAGGGATCAGTGGCTCCGTAGGCATCTGTATTAATTTAATTAAAATATTATTATAATAATTCTTAGTTACATTTTTGTATTTATATTCAAAATTATTTGGACCATACTAATATAATATTATTTTGTTTAATTACAAATTATAATTTTTCAAGATTTGTAATTTAAAATATTTTCGTGAGAGTAATGAAATAGAATTTATCTAACGTTATAATTGGTTAAAAATTAATTTTTAATCAAATATAAGTCTGAAGACATAATATCTATAAAGGAGTATGATGAATTAAATTGTAACAAAATGACTACCTATTCATCTTTAAAAACTTTATTTGATAACATTTCTTTAACATATTTTTGGTGCAGCATAGAAATATTACTAATGAATATTAATCCCTGGCTAAAAAAGCTGTACTAACACTTCTTCCTTTTACAAAATTTGTGTGAAACCGGATTTTCATCATATATATGCATCAACAAAAACAAAATATCGCAATAAATTAGATGCTGAAGCAGACAAGCGCATCCAACTCTCATCTATGAAGCCAAATATTAAAATACTGGTCAAGGAAAAAGGCTAAGATCATGTATCACATTAAAATCATAAATATTATAAAATGTTTAAATTACTAAAATAATGTGTTCTTTTTTCCTATTAAATTAATCAAATATTTTGTTTATTACATTCCTATTTTAAAGAAAAAAATTAAAAAGCAAATCATTTACAATTTACATAATGGTTTATGAACTATTGTTGTCTCGAAAGACCATTTCTGATTTTTGAGGCATCATACATTTTTTTAGGAACATAAGAGCTCCATGAACAATAAAGTTTGAGAATCACCGTCATATCAAATAATGCAAAATAAGAATTAACTAAAATTTAATTAAATTGATTAAAATTATATTTTACGCATTTTTTGATCAATTCAACATTTTGTATTTAAATTATAATATTATAATTTACATCAGAGCTCCATAACTTTTCATTAATTTATTTATATATATGTGTTATAATTTTTATTGCGTTTGGACAATTGATACTACTTGAGTAACTGTGTAAGTAGTATATATTATGTAAAAGGTAAATAAGATGTAAATTATTCTTGAGTTCAAATTTCCCTTTTTACCTTAATATTTTTAAACTTGAAAATAATAATATCAAAGCAAGTGCTTTTAAAAACTAAGTAAACAAACTTAATCTTTTTGAACAGAATATCATCAGAATAAATATATTTGTGAGCTCGTGTTACTCAGGAATGTCTGCATCTATATTTATACTTCGTTCTGTTTGAAGGATTAATGCAAAAGTTACATACAAATTTGATGAAACGGTCTAAAATTATAAACCATTACTGTGGGAAGTATCAATAATATTATTAAGTCCGTTCATCTTCTGAAATCTATTATATTATATACTATGATTACGGCTTTTCGTGAGTTTATAATAGTTGTGCACATATATAGTACTGATGTCATATATTATGTATGATTATTATGGTATTACCTAAATGTCACAGAAGTACACTAATTGCCTGCCATAACCAAAAACAGCACAGTTTGGTATTGTATCAATGACAATTAAATTAAATTGTATTCAACGTTAAAATTAAAGGAGCTGTGTAGCCATATATACAATACACGTACACGGCCTGTCAATATAACGGGATGGGTATAAATGAGTATAATAATAATGTTGTATAGTTATAGCCCAAAAATGTCTAGTTAAATCGTGCGCCAAATTTTTGCGCTGTCAACCGGGGGATTGATCGGATTTTAAGCGGTCATAGTTGGTGAAAAATAAGAGAAAAATGTACCTTATGTCTCCCGGGTCCCGAATAGTATAGTATCAACACCACAGGGACCGAGTGCAGCGTTTTGATAAATAACCCAATTTTCCCTCTTATGGCAGCTATTAATTAATGGATTAGGCCGCCGGTAATAACTCAACGAGAGTCTCTCATCCCTATCGCGTCCCGATATGTATATGTAAGGAGGTTTTTTTTTTGTTTTTTTATCATACACAATACCGTCGCGCCACCATGTCGCCGGTGACCGCGAGGAGCGCCCATCGCCATGCGTTCCGTGTTGGAGGTTATGATGTTTCGGGCTGAAAAGGGATCGACTAGACCACGGCACTTCCGCGCGCGTCACCGGCAGCCGCGTACGTCCGTATCGCAATCGAGTGGCCGGCGAAAGTTCGTGTTTTTCATATCGACGCCGTAGTAGTTTTTTTTAGCTTTTGTATATTACTGTTCGTGACTTCTAAATTATATATATATTTTTTTCCGATTTCATCGTGTAAATTGAGAGTGCTTATGAAGTGATTTAGTGTTAAGAAAATTCCTAGAAAGTTTTGATCTTGCGGTCATTCTCGTGCTCGCGAGTGTGTGTGTGTGAGTGTGTGTTTGGTTGGATATTTTAGTGTTTTTATTTTAAAAATTTGGTTAGATTGTCTTTCTTGAAATGACAGACAGCAGCTATAATTCGCCTGCTAGGAGTTACGGGTCACCAGCTAGAAGCTTAAAAATGTTAGACAGGGTATACGGTTCTCCAGCTCGGTCGTATTGTGGTGATCATTCTTCCGCGACGGAGTCTGAAGGTGAAGAAACATTGGAGTTATTAACTGAAATACCGAGTTCTCCAGACCAAACAATTTTAGATGGTTGGCTAAAATTCAGGGACAACAAGAAAGTAAGTAGACGAGCTATTATAATTTAAGCAAATAACGCAATTACCGTGGGGGGGGGGCAAGACGATCCACTTGAACCCCTTATATATACCATTATAATAGACTACATGCTAAACTATAATAAAATAAAATAGTAAATATTGCATTTTTACACGCATAAATAATATAGCAAACTGTTTTGAATATGATTAAATTTGTTTTTAATATGAAACTTTCATGAGCTTGTCGGTATTCAAATTTAAAATTCAATCGAACGTTTAAATATCTATAATCTAAGCAAGGTTCCATATCGTATTTTAAATTAAATTTTTTTTTCAATTTCTTATATAATTTAAGCATTAAAAACTACTGTTATTAAATTGTAATGACTCTTTTTATATTTTGAATCAAAAAATGATTTAAATCGTAGCTCAAATTATCTAAATATTGTCAACATTTTGTTAAAAAAGTAATTCTTAGTAAAAATGTTCAACGGTATTTTTTAACTTATCTATGAAATTCAACAAATTACCTTTCTAAAGTACCATTCGTGTTCAGTTTCCAATCTAAAAAAGTGTTATATAAAAGTTTTGAACTTTTTTATGGCCCAAAATATGTCCACCAAAGAAAAGTGCATGCATTATTTTTATGCTTCGTTTTACACCAATAGATCCTCACTCCACTTCGAATCTAAAAATTACTAAGTATTAATAACATTTTAAAAGTTTACTATATAAAATTCGAAAACAATATTGTTTTAAAACGAGAATTTCAATAGGTTTTCAAATATTAAGGCTCTCGAAATTAAAAAAAAATGGTTTGTATAAAAGCTATGAATAATCTATTGGTATTATAAAGATGCATATTGCATATCATATGTTGTAAAATAACGGTAAAAAATGTTATAAAAAGCATTTCTGGAGGTCTATACATTATGAATGGATGTAAAAAAATATCTTGCCAGACGTACATCAATAAATATTTTCAAAAGAGTTTTAAAATTCAATTTTATTTAAAAAACCTAATATTTGGAGCTATTTTTAATAATATATCCTTCAACTAATAAAATATACTAAAAATAATATTGCTTACAACATAAAAATAAAGTTATAAACACTTATAATATTAATAAGATCGTCTTAAAGAATTTTTGAATAAAAAATTATAACTGTAATAAAAAATCGAAGACTGAAGTTCATTTAAAGTAATTTTAGTTGTTTTATTACATATAACATCATATGGACATCTAAAACTATTTATGACTACCTTATGAAGTTAGTTTTGTTCATGAAGTAGGTACATGACATTAAACCACAATATTGTTTGAATATTATAAATTAATTTATTCAAAAAACATTAAATGCCTCTATAGTTGTATGTATATTTACTGCATATGATTTTACCTTCATATTTCCATTTACATTGACTATTTAAGCCTTAAGGTGTTGTTTTAACGAATATGTAAAGCTACTGCCTATAGGTTTTATGTTAAAGAAGAAAACTGTTAGTTTTTGAATGGCAGGATTAGGTAGGCAAGAATAATTGTTGGATCATTAAAATAGCTTAACAATTATCATTCAAGCTTGTGTACAGATGGGAATTTGAACATAAATTTTACTTTTATTGCGGTATCTTATGAATTTCCCAGGAGTTCTATCGACAATAATTCTGAAAAACAGTAAAATTACATTGGAAAATGTAACATATTTTAGGTAATCTGATCCTCGCTATGAATTATTGTATTAGAAATTATTTCAATCTTATTGATTTATAATTTTTTCAATTTAAAAGACGGTCAGTTATACCAATCCCATCTCCAATTTCAGTATACCTATTTTAGTTTACCTATATTATATTATAAAATACATTGATTTTGTATTCCCTAATTAGTTTCTATTATTTTTTTTATTCTTGGTATAAAATAAAATACTTGCATATTTGACTAAGAATAAGACAAACACATTCAGTTACAACAGAATACAAAATAATGGCTAAGGAATACAATGTTGGTGATTATAAATGTATATCTTTGTTTAATTTCAATGCTATACAGTATACATTAAAATAATTTTTCAATATTCTAATTTTTTTTAAATAATATCAATTAAAAATGTACTTACTGCCTACATGGTAACTGTAGGCAAGGTAGGTATTTATTCATTAAGGTATTAAAATCCATAAAGATTGTTCGCGAATTGTCAGACCATCCGTCGTTATTATATTGATCAATATTTAAGCTGATGACAACAACTTTTCCCCACAGTGTTTATTTTTTCGTCTTTTCTCAGTCAACAATGGTAATAATAATAAATATCCCAAAGGTAATCCACAAACGGTTTTTATGTAAGTACGTATCGTCTTGTTCAGCAGGTACATAATAAGAAAGATCTCCTCGTTCTCTTTTTCCAGTTATGTACACAAAGTTACTCACAGTATTAGTTTTCGTCGGTTTAGGTGCGTGCACAAGCAAACAAAGCGATTTGTCCTACGAAAATTTCGAGTAAACAAGGGGTCAAAACGTAACCAATTAATTCCGAATAAGTCATAGCGTTAATATGTATAACATTATATTGTAATATAATAGTATAATATTATAATTTATTAATGATGATGTATCAAATTATTTTAACTTTTTATAACAATACTACTTTTTACTTGTCAATACCTAGCTGTTTATCAATTGTATGAAATCTCTTATCATAATAATACATCATAATGCGATATTAAAATATTTAAATACAATAAAAATATTAATGTTGTTTGAACAACAATGTCAATTAGTTTTGTTTGTTTATATTTTATGTTTATCCCATTAAATTATTCATTTGTCATTAATGTTTTTTTTTAGTAAAAAGATTAAATAAATTGTATAAATAACTTAAAATAAAAATTAACAACTCGTTGAATCCTTAAAAATAATTGCTTAATTTATGTAAGATGGAGATTTAAATTATTTTTAAGAATATTTAAACAAATTTTAAAATTAATTATTGGTCAATCAGACATTTTATTTTTATATTTTTGAGACAAGAAACGTGTTTGATCGATTTATTTTAATAAACAACGTTAGCTGTAGAATAATTTTTTGCATATTCATAGTATTCAATATAATGTATGTAAACAAATTGCTGAATAATAATGATTTTTTTAATATGCTCTGCGATGGGTTACACATTTTAATATTTTATCGGTCCTTGAATAGTCCTTTTTTCATCACATCATGTAAATTTTTATACTATACAACATAGCTTTAAGTGTGTAATGGTCGTGGAAACATTAGTCATCAAATCTTACGAAGTACAATGTTTTGTGCGCATTACAATAAATTATAAGTTTCCCATCTGTGCGATATTATTATGTATATTATATACAATATAGGTACCTATGTATATCATTATACACTGGCATTACTTATGTTATATTATATATTTTCCAACAACTATTTTTAAGAGAGGGTTTCATTAGTTGATACATTATAGGTACTATATCTATAGAAAACATTCAAATTAAAAAAAAAATTGAAGTCAGATGATAAAAATCCATTTGGTTGTAAAACCCAAACAATATAATATTTGCACGTACACATGTTTTTAAAGGATTTTTACATAGACTTTTTTCTCTTTATGGTATGCGCATTACAAAAAAATAATATTTTTTCACGGTCGGGTAAAAATAGTATGGGGTTGGTGAATATATTTCCTATACAAAAGATATGCTTGTTTACATCAGAGTATCTATATTATTATAAAATACTCTTATGTGTTAAAGTTATAACGTGATTCAGTTCAAACAAATTATAAAATCATATATATGTAATAAAATCAACCAAAGCATGAATTTAAAAAAAAAAAATCATAATTTTCATATAAACAAAAATATCATGTTGTGCCTACAGTTGAAAGAACCATTTTCAATATTTTAAAATAAAAATATAATTAAATCACCAAACATTATTTTGTATTACGTTTTAATTTTATATAGGTATTCATTGTATATATAATGAATATAAAGTTGTAACTATAAGTAAATCAGTCAAGTCAACCGATTATCCGATTATAGTATATCACCGATTTCTGTATTTAATTTTATCTAATATAATATATGATTTTACTCATTTAAGTATATTAGTTTCATTGATGTTTCTCAAACGAATAACATAAAATGATAAAATATCAAAAGGTAATATACATGAAAAATTTTAATGACAATATTGATAACTGTTTGGACACTAAAAAATCATACACACTCAAAAGATTCGGAAACGCTTATTTATATTTTTTATTTGTAAGATTCGTATTTTTTTTAACCTTAAAGGAATAAATGTAAAAAAGGAAGAGCGTTTTACAGGTCCATAAAAGTAGTAGCTGTAAAAAATAAATAACGATTTTGCATATTGTTGTTTTTTTTAACAACATTATCGACAAAAGTCCAAAAACCCTCCATTTACCTACTATGAAAAATATTGACAAAAGGCAGTTTAAATTATTACTCAAACAACCATGGAATATTAAATATATTATATAAGAATATTATTATTACTTATTAATCAGGAAAACGACAGGTGAATTATAATTTATATTATAATATTCTAGAGTTTGAACAATCATAAACTTTTGTTTATAAGTAACTGCTACTAACTACTATTATGATAATATAATTGTTATACAAAGTATACAAATATAATATGTATAAATTATAAGTGTAACTATAACTAATACATAATATTAAAATTGTATAAGTAGGTACCTAAGTATAGGTACAGAATAGATGACGTAGTAAAATGCTTATCGAGATTTAAACTAAATTTGTTTTAACAAATGTCAAAAGTTATAATATTATATATAGTATTATATATGATAATATATTACTTTAACTATATAGATATAAGTGTCTGAAGGCCTGTTAACTTTTATTAAACAACAGATTTGATGCATCTATGATAGGTGAACATGTAGACAGGTAATTACATTATTTTAACGTAGTTTTACGTGTTTAAACCTTCAGAAACGCATTAATCGTGAAAATGTATTTCTGCGCTGCGAAAATCGATTTACTGTCGTGTTGGAAATTTTAATATCCGGATTATGTATGGAATTCCTCAAAACCGGCATAATCGTAAAATATAGATAATTTGTATTTAATTTTATATTATGTTAACTATTATTAAGTCTATGACTCTGACACTTTCGGGATTACAATAATAGTTTAACCCATATAAACATTCAAGCCGTACATACAATAATACGTCATATTATTATCCTACATTAATAATTAAAACAAACTATTAACAGAATAATATTATAATAATATAATATACATTTATCTGATATTGCAAAATAGATAAGATATGATACAAAAAAGAATATGTAGAGGTATAATATCAGGCATCAGGCTTATAACTTATCCAATAAATAATAATAACAAATATTGGGCGCATATAAATTCCACCGATACATTTTTTGACCTGAAAAAATAAATGATAACCTGACCGATCCTAAATTAATGCAAATTCTACCAATATAATAAAAAATAAATTCCAAATTTGCAATAAGAAATAAATAAATCAAAACTTATTTTCCCAACAATCATGATTACAGCCTACAGGTATAATACTAGGGAAAATGTAGACATGTAGTATTAAGCTTTGTGAGCATCATCAGAAAAAAATATCAATTTTTAAAATTGATTACCATCATAATCTTTAAGATTATAATCAAACACATAAACAATTTAAGACATAAAAGTTATAGTCTATTACATGAATTGAAGAGCGTTGTATTTAAAATGGGTAAGAAAATGTGTGTTTTTATAATAAACTTTAGTTTTGATTTAGAATTTTAAAATAAAATTGGTTAAAAAATAATATCAAGGGAGCCTGCGTGTATTTTACAGGTCAAAAATTCGTACCACTAGAATTTATGTGTTTTTCACAGGTAATAAATTCGTATTGGTAGAATTTACATATATTAAAGATACAATTGATGGAATTTACATCGCTCTAAATAATACGTACCTGGTACTCACTAGCTAATTGGTGACTAAATGTAATTAAATAAAAATATATTGATAAATTTATTTAAAAAATAAAATCAATTCTATGAAAAATATAAAATTCTTATTGATAGGTACTAATCAAATAATATAAATTATCATAGTTAATTTTAATTTGTACATTACCCATGTATAATAAACTTGAATTCATATTTCAAACATAATATTATTATATAACAATATACATTTAATAATGTAAATTATTTTTGTTGTGATAAAAAGTACTATTTCTATTCCCAACTTTTGACAGACCCTTTATCCTTGGATCAAGTATGCATTTGCTCTCAGGACCTTCACGCGACACTTAATGACCTTTTACTAGGTTGCACTTGAACTTACTCATTTACCTATACTGGCTGCACTCTCAATTATACCGGAACTAACTCTTAGGAATTCTTTTGTCGTATTTTACTGTATATTGATCGTAACTCAACGATTGGTCCTTCTACATAAATTATTATTATTTTATATGACTGTCATGTTTTAATAAAATGTCATCATTTTTGATTTGGGTTGTTTTAATGTCTTTATAATAATATTTTAACTTTATACTCAACGAACTCAACGATTGCAGAAAACGAAAAGCGTTCATAAAATACTGTAAATATATATTCAGCAACTTAAAAAACCAACAAACGTCAGTAATAAGTAAAAATTATCCATATAGATTTAGGTACATTATTATCTATACCTGATGTGTGTATTATGAAGTATAATAATTTTTAAGAAATTTAAAAATAACTTAATCTTTCATTTTTTTAAGAAATGTTTTCAATACTACAAAAAATTAACTGAAATGGTTAAAATAAAAATGTCATAGTTTTTCATATTTTTTAATCGGTAGTTTTTCTATTGGTATTACAAGGCTCTACGAAACTACTGATAAAATATCATATACCCACTAGTGTTAAAATCTTCAAACTATAATTTATGAATTTCATATTCCTTACACGATACGATATTTTTGGTTATCTAAAATTTAACTATTACAAAAGTAAGAGTCAGCAGGCTTGTTGACTATATTATAATATGTAAAGTAGACGTGATACACGTGTGGAATGAAAATTCATCGTCAAGGTTATTAATTTTGACACAGTTTATTTTTTGAACAGTTAGTTCATGATTAGTTTTCATTCTAATTTAGTTGATTCGTGGTATTCGTCAAGCAGATCTTTCTACTTTTTTCCACGTATGCGAGTTCTATCCGTAGTCGTGTCGTCGTGATTATTATGATTTTTGGTATAAGAGTGGTTATATTTCACTGTACCTATTTAAAAATAATTTTTTTTTAAATCTGGAAATGTATAATAAATAATAATATATACGTAGGTTAGATACAGTATTTCAGTGGGTCACGAGACATTTTGTTCAGTTTTAGTAAGAGAACATTTTATCCGCCCGTCCATTAAAATCTAGGTTTAATCTTTATTTTGTTTTCTTAGTCCAATATGTTACGTTAAGAATTAAATTTACTATGAACATATTGTTATAACTTAAATTTAAACGAATTTAAGATTAATTACTTAAAAAAATATTATTATATGGTTTAGTTCGACCATTAAATTAGTAGTACCTAATTAGTTTCACTTCGTCTTCGTGGTTATACAAATGATCAATAAATGACAATGGTCAATGACTATTATCATTCAGTATATAATACTATATAGTGTATACAATATAAACAACATAATATTTTCAATCCTATTACATAATATACCTATCTAGAATGCTAATTTAATGAAATATTCATAATAAGTAGGTATGACATACGCTATAATCGATAAAAATAAAATGTAAAAGTGTATTCAACGTAGATACCTAACTTAAAACTAAATTTATCAGTCACATATTTTATTTATGAATTTTATTATAATCGATATCGAGAAAACGTTCACAAGCCATTCAGATCTGGTATTAGAATACTGTTATGCCATTAGAACGGTGTCTATTATTATTAATAATTTATAGTCATTGCTACCTATTGCAGGTATAATATTTCGTTTCAAGGATTGGGTGCTACTGAGATATTGTAATGAGCTCGTTTAAATATTAATTATACATGCTGCATAATAATAATAATAATAATAATAATGTGTAACGGCGTTTATCGGGTCAATACTCAATAGGTATTCATTTAACACTCAATATATTATAAAATTATACGAACGAAATGATTATCGCGGCAGACTGTTCGTCGTCGGACGGTTATAACTACTTCATTTTTATACCATACCACTGTTGTTTAATATGTACAATATTCCTACACCTATTTACATTTTCGCAATTATTTGTACGTCCATAGTTGTATCTGCAGCACTCGTATATAGCGTTCGTTTTCATACGTCGGCGTGCGACGTGAAGCGCTTAATTATATTAAATAATACACTTAAGTACAATAATAACGCAGTACAGTATAACACTGTGGGTATGCTGTATAGTATGCTATAATAGTTACGCGTTCGGGTGCGTAACATTTTTATTATAATATTATCATGCAGATCGCCTTGATGGCCGTCGCCATTATTCTTTCGGACGAAAAGTTAAGGGCGGAATAGCGTCTTTCCCTGCGCTGGCGTCACCGCCAATATTACAGAGCTATATTGCTCGTTCATTGTCGCGTTCACCGATTTCTCCCTCGCCCGACTCGAGTTGCGCGGGCGGTCTGCGGCACCGGAACTCCGCGGGGTGTGGTTGACGCGTATTAGATGGGTTGTAACGATGACATAGTCGGTCGGACGGGGTTCGAATTAAATACCCGCACAACGAGCGGTTGCAGTTTCGGTTGCCGTTTCAGGTATAATATTATTATGTAACACGATGATATATTATTATACGTATACAATAGCGTACACCTATTATAGCGCAACGAACACAATATCTTATTATGTATTATGACGCGTGTATATAAAATATATATATTATATAAAAACGATAAATCTAATTAAATAATCGATACGATTTTTTCTTTTAATACGTTTGTTTGTTATACAGTTGTGTAGGTACTATTGTGAGTCATTTATCGCCATCGTGACTTTTTCGAGCTTAGTTTTTTTTCGATGTACCCGCCTAATTTTTTAAATAAATATATTGGTTTTACCTATCCTGCCACTAATGTGCATAGGTATCATGATACTAATTATTGTTTAAGTAATAGGAAAAAATGTTTAGAAATTAACTAAGGTTATTTTGTTAATACCTTATAGTTGGCTAAATCGATAAAATTACAGTGATAATACTATTATAGTCAAAATAACGAATGTACGATAAGTTAAACAAAATTAAATTGTTTAGTTGTAAAGTAGTACATGGAATAGGTAAAATAGAGTCTATTAGTATTAACCATAGATGATAAAAAAAAAATTCATTCAAAAAAAATTTTTTTTTAAACTCATCTCCTAAAACTAAGTACTACACAACATAATATTGAATAAATTAAAAAAAGTTAACTTGAACCTATTTTATTTTAGATTCTGAGCGGAGCGATGAATGTATTGGTTTTACAATGATGGTTTTACATGTGTTTTTTTTTTATTTTTTTTTTTATTTTTTTTTTAATTTTTTTTTTTTTGTGTCTGTCATCACGTTTTGGGACAGTAAAAGTGCTTAGATTTTCTTCAATAGTATCTTTTCTGATAGGAAAGTGAATCTAGTTGGTACTTTGGGGGGTCAAAAGTAAACATTTTCCAGTAGTTTTCAAAAGTACCGTGAAAAACAAATGGAAAATTAAGGAAAAAACGGGAATTTTTACGCAACATTGATTTTCGATAAAATCGATTTTGGTTTTTGGTGTAAGTCTAAAAAAAATGACGGTAAATACATGAAATTTTTACTGAATGTTTATATAAGCAGTTTCTATATACCATACCGTTTTCAAAATATTTTGACTTATTTTGAGCTGTTTACAGACATTTTAAATTTCCAATCTTTTTGGTTTTTTTTTTTTAAAAATCAATAACATTTTATTTATTCGTTAAAAATTCTTGAAAATTTAATAGAATGCTCCTAATATATTGTTTCAAAGTCACATGAAAAATATTAAAAATCTGTAGTCACAATTTTTTTTTTTTAAGCATTCAAAGTTGAAATTTTGACAAAATACGTAAAAATGACGAAAATTTGAAAATTATTTAGAGTTAAAAATTCATAAAATTTTTTTTTTTTAAATCTAAGGTTTTAAATTTTAACACAAGATTTAACGTAAGTTTTTCTACTTTTATCAAAAATAAAATATCTAAAAGCAATTAAAAATAAATTTTTATGAGTGTTTTAAGTTCATAATTTTACAACATAGGATATTCACTCGATTTCTCATGTAGCGTTTTTCTTATTTGGTTGTAATTCAAAAACGAATAATTGTAGATGCATGAAAATTTCACTAAATGTTTATATTCTCATTTTCTATACACCATTCAATTTTGAAAATATTTTGATTTGTTTTGAGCTGTTTACAGACATTTTTAGTTTTCAATTTTTTTAGTTTTTTTTTTTATAATTGTCAATAAAATTTTATTTGGTGGGCCAAAAAGTCTGAAAATTTAATACAAGCTTTCTTATATATTGTTACAACATCAGTTGAAAAATTTTAAAAATACATAGGCACGATTTTTTTTTATAAGCATTTAAAGTTCGAATTTTGACAAAATTTGTCAAAATCTCGAAAATTATAAATCATTGTAATTAAAAAATTATAAAATGTTCAGTTTTTATAACTAAGTGTTGAAAATTTAAAACAAAAATTCTCATAAATAAATCATACTGTAACCAAAAAATCTAAAAAATATATCAACACATTTATTTTTTACAGACATTTTAATTTCAAATTTAGACAAAATTTCATATTTATACCAAGAATAATGATTTTAGTTATTTTGATATAATTTAAAAATATTATTTGTTGGTATATGAAACTTTTAGAATATATTGTTATATTTTATATACACGCAATGGCATTTTAAAATATAATTTTTTTGAGAAAAATGAATTTAACCAACTATAGTAAATACTAATGCCTATAATACTAAAATTAATTAGTTTATTCACAATAATATCATCAAATACATTTAGACTTAGTAAGATATTATAGACTGACTGACCGTCTTCGCTCAAAATCGTTTTTCTTATTCAATGATATTATATCATTGGATTAAAATCTAACACAATCCATTACAGTGACTCACTTGTAACCTACTGTACAGCAGAACGACATACACTTACCCGCCCTTTTTAAGTTTGAACTTTTAATAATATTTTTCAAAATTTTTCTAATTTTGTACTTTTTTCGTAAACCATTGTTCAAATTGAAATTTGTTAAAAAATCGTAAATTAAATGAAACTTAAATACTAAATCAACGACAACTTTTGTAATATCATTTTTTTTTATATCTCCAACTGTTTGTGAGATATATTAACCTTAATGTATAAAGAAACTGTCTTTTTTTGACATTACTGTGAATATTTATTAAACTTGGGTATAAATCAAAATGTTTTACTTATTATATTTTATTATATTATATCACATTTCGTATAAAACCTTGTACGATAAATCTTTAAACGATAAAAAATGTTTATAACTAATGATATTTAATAACATTACACAATTATAGTGTTGATTTTTGCTAATACTATGTACCTGGTGTAGTATATAGTATTATAAAGTGTATTTAAAATCTGTGAAATCTTAATTTTTTTTAGCAATTTTAAATTATGTACCTACATATAATTACTTAAATAACATTAATACGGAAATTTTATGTGAAACCATTAATTGAATAACAGCTTCTGGTTACTGATATTATAATACCATTATAGGTATACATAGAACATAATGTATAAATATGTAACATAATAATATACTATATACAATTTTAGGTATTTTATTTACTCAGTGTACGGTGTACCTATTGGTTAAAATTAAATGCGTGCAATGTGAATATACTAACATTAACGATGAATTAAAGTTGAACTTGATTAAACTATTTTTTTCAACAATGAATAAAACAAACTTGTAAAATATGGAATAGTTGTGGCATTATTTTCAAGTCGAACAAATTGTCTTCAATCCTACAGAGTACATGATGTATTATGCTTGAAAAATGAAAATATTATTCATATTTTTAGAATTCTTAACATTCCCTAAAGTTCGTTTATAGTTGTGTGTACGTGTGTCAAGTGAATTTTTCAATCAAAATACGTGTCGCATGTGCCATAAATAATTTTTCTTGTATAATTTTAAAAAGTCAGTAAAAAAATACCTACCTACCCAGTTTTTTATATTTTTGACATGTCATATTATATCGGTACCTACATTTACATTTAATATATTAAGCATCAATATATAAATATTGATGCTATTTTTTCATTTACATTATTTATGGTTATTCATGATACATAAAACATAGAATGTTAAATTATTATAATATTTTTCTGTTACAGTGGAGACACAGATGGGGCGTTATGACAAAACTATCACCAGCTGCAGGTGAGTACACAGAGCTAGTTATTTTGATTATATATTTTTATATTTTGATTTTTGTAATGAAAAGGCATTGTATAACCATATATTTTAATTAATCAGGATGGGTTTATTAACCAATTATCGCCCATCGTGCAAATATTATAATGGAAATGCATTCCTGGTTTTTATATTTTCCACTCAAAATGTTTGCTGATATTTACAACCACTGATGATTTCAACCTTTAATACAGTTTTATTCAGGAAAGGTTAAATGTTTGATTTTTAAAGGGTCAAATTTGTTATGTTGGCATTTAATAGGGCAGTATGTGTACTTTTCGAAACGTTAATAATATCATAAATACAATTTGTCTAACGAGACACCATAATTATATTTATGGTCAATATCTATCTTTATATTTTTAAAATGACACTGAACTCAATTTTTGTATATAATGTAATTGATGGTAGTATGAAATCAAATTATTAAACAGTATGCAAGTACCTACCACACATTTCATCACGTACCTATTATAAATAAAATAAAACTTCTTCTATTTAATAGTTGTATTTAATTTTCTATATTAGAATATTAAAAATCTATAATTATACCGTGCGCAAGTAAAATAAATTAAAATTAACCTCTTCCGAATTTTTGGAAATTGTGGATGTTTTCTTTATTTTCGGCTTTACGACAGAATTTTCAACTTGCCATAGTTGCCAATTTATTCTGACCATAAAAAGATCTCTAGTGTGTTGCAATTTCCTCTACCGTCAAGTCCAAAGTAAATAATGATCCCGTGTGTTAACGATTGTGCCGATGAAGTGGAGAAGTATAGAGGGTGAAAACGAAAAAAAAACAACACGCGAAAACACCGTTTCTTCGTTATTTTTCTTTTAAAAGTCCCCCTTGGGCTACCTCATCGATGGGCCAACTATTTATTTCTCCTCCCCTTTCTACCAAAACATTTGATGAAATTGGAAAAATACAACTAAAAAATCACTATTTAATGGTATAGATGGGTGAACAATGAACATAATATATTACAAATAAACGCTTATGAGGTGGTAAAAATAATGTTATGTTAAAATTCGTATAATACAATACGAAAAATGATGAAGTTGAAATTGTAATTAATGAATCAAAAGAAAGTTATGTTGGTTTTTTAATGTTAAATTCAAAACAAATATTGGTGGGGAGAACGATGATATGTTAAAAATAATAAATTTACTGCTATGCCGGTGGATTACAATGCATTGGGCGTCATTTATATCGTTTAGTTTTTCCGTAGGGGTCTTAACAATAATAACACGCGGGGCGAATCTGCACTAAAGTGCGGAAATTTGCATAATTACAACAATGCGTGTGTTTTGCATGCGGCGAGCGTCTCGTATTATTTAAATTAACAAATACACCGTCGCCAATGTTGGAAACATTCTTCAAATAGGCATCCTCCTTTCGTCCTCGGTACTTTTATTACGTACAGTTATATTATTATGTTGTGGTGATATTTAAGTTTACAAAAACGGCTGCAAAACAAAAACAAAAACAAAAACCTCTTTACTCGTATTTCGTATACAAAACGAAAATAGAAAGATCGGAAGTAATAAGCAAAAGCGTTTTAAAATCAATATTGTTATCAATACACATAATTAAAATAAAAACAGAGTGTTAAAAAATTTGATCGTCAATTCAAATATAGTTTGGCAACTTCATGTTTTTTTTTAACTATCTTATAGTATTGTCAATTAAACTTGGGCGTAGAATCAACTTTCAGTATATCAATATATTTTGTGTTGTTTGGTTGTTAAAAACAAATCGCGAAAAATACCTAATTAATGTAATAATGTATTACAAGTATTTGTTTGCTTTAAATTAAAATATAGTGATCACAGAATTTTAAGTTTGTTACATATTTTTACTAAATTAAAATTAATATGTATCTGAAGATTATCTTACAATTTACAAATTTTAACTAGGTAACCAGTTGACTATATTTAAATAAAATTAGAACACAAGTTACAAGAATAATATAAAATACATATTATTGAACGGTACTATTTTATTGACTTATTTTATAATATTTTATTTTAGGAATTGTATCATAATTTATTATTACCGTAGTTAGGTAATGAACTACATTGTACATAGACTATGGAGAACATTATAATTCTGTTGTTTTTGTTGGATAAATTATATTCTCTGTAAGCTTCTATGTTACACCAAACAACAAAGTTAAAATATAATATTTTATGACTACTGCATGAATATACACGAAGTTATTTGATTGTTATATATTTCCTGTATTTATTATTGTAGAGCTATATTTTTTTACTTCGTTTACTTAATCATTCTATTGTTCATTTTTATTAATATATTTTCTTGGCGTACTTATAAATGAATAACTTTATTTATGGTTGTTAATGGTGTGTTTATAAATTATATTCCTCGTATATATCTTATACATAATATAATCGTATTAGAATTACATGATATATTAATTTCTACTTCACGTAAGTTTTGCCAACTGCGCGATTCAAGTATTAAAACTATATTATTATGTCTTTGTTGGATCAGTGTTATAATATTACCTACGGTATACTCGTATAGTATACCAGTGTATCACTCAAGTATCGCTATGTATAACGTGTAGAAAATCAAAAAATATGAGAAAAATTTAGTCATCGTAAAAAAAAAACCTTAATCTAAAAAAGTAAAATGAATACTACAACACTACGCGTGTCTCTGTGTGTGTGTGCGTTTCCATTCATTTTCGGTGAATAAAAAACAGTTTATCATCTTAACGGCACGCTATTATACGGATACAATCGGACAGGTCCCTCCTGTAAATAAACAAAACAGATTACTCTGCGCGTCCATTTTTTTTAAATTTTTTTTTCTGATCGTTTTTCATCGTTTTTGTTAGGCATGTATAGCGGATGACTTCCTGCGAGTGGTCGACATCGTCACATCCACACTGCAGCTGCAGCCGCCGCCGTGGAAACGCAAAACATTCTTTTCGCGGACGTTATTATTCGCACGACCGGTGATTTAATAATGCTTTTCGTTCGTTTCGCGCTCCGAGGCCAGGTAGTTTGTTTGTCGCGCTCGTGGAGCACCGAGCTGGGGAAATTGCGTCGGCCGTCTCCGATTTCCATTTCCCCGCAGTGCCGTTCGCCGGGCACGGTTCGCCGGAGTTCGTGCACAACTTTACTCTCTCGTCGCTGTCCCATCGCAGTTGAGTCGTTTGTCGCACGACAAATACGACGGCGATAATATTATAATACAGCAGTCCGACAACGAGCGCATTACGACTTACCAGTAAACAAATAGACATAATATATACAGGGTGAATATTTTATCGCGAGCCAATACCGTCTATGGAAATTCAAGAATAAATTAACCGATAAGTGACAATCATAAAAAAAAGTTTTAAATCGTTTGTAAAAAAACATTTAAAAATTCATTGGGTTTCCTGAGTTTTATTACGGTCCCAACCGGTCCACCATAGTCCATAAATGGTTGTCAAGCCTCGAAAGTATTTTAGATTTAGAACGACGAGTTTTCATTCAAAATCCATTCGTAAAATCAACGCAATATATACTATAACACATTTGCACGGTGAAGACTGAGCCGAATATAAACTAATTGAGTTATGTCCCAATATTTTTTATTGCACTTTGATTATCCATGCGGGCCGTAGTGGTATTTTTTTTGTACAAAAAACTGTGACCTAAGATCACGCCTTGGTTTATGACAGAAGATTCACCCTGTATACAGATACGTATAGCGACGGCGTAATCATTATATTATTATCTCCGGTGTGCCACGCGAACAATTTACCTCGCCCCTAAACGCCACCGCTGCCGCCCCTCGTACCTCAGGGCCTGAAGCGTGTTGTCGGATTAATAATAGGAAATGTAGTCGTTTTGGAGCAGCGCGCTGCGGGTGATACGATCGTGTATAAATGTATAATAATAATAATAATATAATATATTGTATATTATAATAATATTAATATCACGCGAAACGTGCCCCGGCCATAACGGACAGACGAAATTCGAAAGCGGGACGCTTATTTAAACCACGTATATGTAGGTATATATGACATAATATGCGCATAAAATGTAAGATAGGTAGTTGCTTTGGGGAGGGGTGTGGTTCGGCGCGTACTCACTTCCCTAGTTATATCGTATAGGTACTCAATAAATTTACGATGGTATATGGCTGCGTATATTTGCTATATTAGGATTTTCGATGATATAAGCAAAATGTTCCAAAATTATTTGCAATCCTCAGATGGTACTTAGTAGATATCAGGTGATTATTAAAAAATATTTTGATAACTAAAGACCAACAGGCCAACAAATATACCTAATATATCATGGCTAAGTATGTTTGATTTATTATTCGTAATATGCAATGTCACTTATGTGTAATATTTGACATGAATTAATAATAATATATAGGTACCTAGGTATAATATTATGTACCTACCTAAATATATATAATTGTATGCAAACCTATTTGTATTTTGTATATATTTTTATAATTTATAATAGTATGCGTTACTTTAAACTTTTTAAAATAATAATGTGTACATTTTTTAGGATCAGATAATAATTCAAATTTGTCCTTTAAATAAAAGTCACGTGTACGTAAGCACTGCAATTTCATGATTTCTTTTTTGGAAAGATACTACTATAAATACCTAAAAATGACCTTCTTCAAGTACTTATTATTTGTACCTAGGTACCAAATTTGCATAATAAAGGCTTAGAAAGAATAATAGTTTCGAGCGAAACAAGAAAAACATTTTTTTTTGACTTTATTATACCTAAGGTTTTTATAGTTTTCACTTACCTGCAAGAAAAAGGAGTACATCCAATTTTTTTTGTATAAGTACTTACCTATCACGTTTTTAGCAATAGGTTCTACACTTCTACATAGGTAGCCCGTAGGTATGTAGGTACACAGGTACAGCGGAAGCCCAATTAACGGGTCAGGTCAAATAACTAAATATACGCCGTCGTCGTCATCGGTATACTTACGAAATAATACATTTTTATCATCACTTTATAATACATCCTACTGCTTGTCGACTGATTTGGACGGCGGCGGCGGCGGCGGTGACGGACAAAGTGCATTAAACGACATCATTGGCGTTATTGCGACGTGTAAAACGGTCCGAACGACCGATTTATCGATTACATTCCGCGCGCACACGACACCCACGCATTACACATCATACAGCCGAGCAGCCCAGTGTTTTTCCTTCTCTTTATCCGTTTTTGGCGATAAAAAAAAAAAAAAAAAAAACAGAAGAATACAAAACAACGTTTTCCGGGGATGTATAGAGTGGTCGGTATTTGCCCAGAGCAGCCGATGGAGTTTAGCGATTGTCCGCGTCGTACATTCAATATCTGTGTCTTTGTGTGCGTGTATTCATGTGTGTGTCTATTTGTGTGTGTCTGTGTGTGTGTGTTCTGTGTGCCTGTGTGTTTGAGACTGAGGATGTGTGTGTGTGAGACGGAGGCTGTGTGTGGGTGAATGTTTGCTGTACGTTCGGTCGCCCAACGCCCTGCCGCGCGCGATCGTGCACTGTGCAAACACACGACTATAATAATATATATGCTGTGTCGATTTTTTTCCCGCCCAGCCGCCGTGGAATTATTTTCCGATTGTTTAAGCGCCGTACGTTCGGCGCGGAATTACGGCTATACCATACCAACGGTATCACATATATATATCGGTTTATATAATATATAGCAAAGGTATAGCGCCGGTATATAATCCGTACACCACTGTACAGTTGTATACCTATGGGCCGTACGTATATATTTCACCGTCGTGGCGTATCGGTGGATATAAAAACGACTATAATGTATATATATATCGCTATACGGTCTTGCCGCACCGAAACCGTTTGTTATTGTCGGAGTAGGTCCTCGTAGCCGTTGTTAGCGCGCACCTACCTATTATTATTAATTATTTATTATTTTGCCATTTGGTTTCGGATTTTCATTACGGTTTTATGACGATAATTCTTATAATTGTCACCATTTTTTTGGAAATAAGATGCGGTATTCAAGTTGTGGTGTACACGACTCGCATTTCTGCAGTATGGACCGTTTAGATTTGCTTAACGACAATGCGGTAATATGGAGATATTAAACCAACCTGTTCGTTTTATCAATGTAACAAACTAACAACAGCCAATGCGATATTTCTGATCCACAGTAACACTACTACAATTAAAATTATTTTTATTGTTTTGATGTGGTTTGTTTGACTTAAATATGTAAAACGTATTTCGTTACTACGCCTTCGGGAAGAATAGACGTGACAAGTGGTTTTAAACTTAATGCAAAACTTTTATTAACTTGGAAAACTTTTTCTTAGTAAATTAAATATTTTAAAATTATTTCTGTACAGCGGTTAGTTGTTTAAAACAAAAATTAATTTTTTTTAAAGGAAAAATGAATTACTATTTTAATTTTAAAGCGATTATTTTTTTTTATATAGATTTTTATAAATCATATTTATAGCTTATAAACATTTTTATTGCTATTTTAAAGTTAAAACCATTAGATGGTCATATTATTTTTTTTTGATTATAGCTCTTCGTATTCATTATATTTTCCGAAGTTGCGAACAATTTCAAGTTAATATTAATGGTGTATACCTTTTTTAGTTAAAATCATCTATATGCAAATACACATAAAACAAGACGTGTTCAACGGCTATACAATGAACCATCCAAATACTGGGTTGTGCGTAGTAGTTATCAGTAATTATGATTTAACACTATTTGAGAAAAGGCGAACAGAATACGAACCTATATGGGTTGTTGCATAATAAATTAATAAGCAAAAGGGTTGGGAGAGAGAGTACCTACCTAACACGCACGACTAATCGGGTGGAAAAAGTTATAGGGAATCCTTGTCCGATAAAAGGTAGTTTTTATACGTCCCCTACTAGTTCTCTTTTGATATAAAGGCATCTATCTGGAATTATAGTGGACACATTTTTTTTTTTTGGGCTTCGTCCTTTTTGTCTGATGTGTTTAATAAATTACTGCAGTTTGGATTGCACGACCTCACTGAATACTTAATGTAACGTACAATTGTCTCTCAGTTCTTTATATAGATGTGCCCAAATGTCCATTTTAGATTCTATTTCTTTTTCTTTGCGTTAAAATTCTAATTTATTTATTAGTATTATACAGTATACACATTGTTTATTTTATTTTATTCTATAAGCTATAGTATATGATCCAATATAAAAATATCCCTACCATGGTAACTCTGCATGTCAAAGAGCGTTATTGAATTTTTTTTTTGAAATATTATAATTTATATTATATTAATTTAAATTTCTATTTTCAAACGGCGTATTAATACTATTCAAATTATGATTTATAGCAAAAGAAATATACCCAGTCTACGTACAATTGAAAAGTTTTTGTTATTTAAGTTTTATTTTCTATTACAAAATATCTACAACATAGGTAATATTTTAGAAAGGTGGAGCATGTATAGGTTTTAATAATACGCTTTTCAGTTCATACTTCATTTAGAAAATAGTATTTATAACTTAATATGAATATTACAATATAGTGCGTTTTATTGGAAGTGAAAATATCCTTCCATAGGTATGTCACGCTATGATAAAATTAATAATTTAAATTTATTTTGTAAAAACTCATTTGTTCAAAATATATTTTACAACCATTGTACAACTAATAATATGATACCACACGTCCTCACCAAGTACCAAAATGTGTAATAAAATATGTTAATAGGGTAGGTACTGGTTTGTAAGGTTCGATTAAAAATCGACAAGGATTGGACGGTGGCGAGACAGATGTTGAGTAAATGGACGTCGACGGATGTAGATAGTCCTTATAGTCTAGGCTATAGGTTATTGAAAATATTGTGGTTATCTGGTAGTCGTAAGTTTTAAGTATATCATAAAATTATATAGATATAGTTGTCGTTTATAGAATTTCGCTTTGGAATATAGTTGGACTTAAATTTAAGTAGATAATATATGCAGTTTAATGATTATTAAATTATTAATCATTCTTCGATAAAATTAGGTTTCCTAATAACATTTTGTTAGGTACATATTGGTATATATATTAAATGTACCGAATAAGACACGACATGGTATAGTGTTTTAACTCTGTTACCACACGTTACCGCAAATCGCAAGCTACCAAATAATTAAAAATGTTCTATGGTTCTAATGTTGTTTGGTTATTAAAATATGGTTATTGTGGTCATAGATTACACGCAAGTTTTAAACTAAAATCAGGGTTTCACCGTATTATGTCGTGAAGATCCGGCTTTATTTTACTTATTTACTCTTATCAAATATAATTAAGTCTTATTTTATCTGTCTTCTGTGGTAACAGTGTGGTTCACATAAAAACCAAGACAACAATATGGTGTAGGTACTCGGCAATTTTTGGTAAGGTTCTAAATCTTCGTTGTTCAACCGTGGTAAGCATGGTCGAGGCTCCAACCAAATTGATCACGAATTACGTTATACTTACTCGTAAGTAATATTTACTGTCGGTCAGTTTTATGAAAGGCCGTTGTGGTTGTTTTCATTGCGTCCTTCTCCACCGTACAAATATTATTTTCGATTTCTTTATTTTTTTTTTGTTTTTACTCACTTGAGTGGATACTTGTCAAAATGTTCTGCACAGCAACGAAATTCCTGCTGCATGAATATCGTCATATAGATACATAGGTAACCAATAAATTTCTCGTCGCTGTTTGCGATTAATTATCATTGATATTATTATACCATTTATAATTACATATTACTATAGTACTGTGGGGCAATGGCGAGACGATTCTTTATCATCTCCGTTCCGACGGCACGTGCCTGACGTTCGTTTCCTGAGAATTACACATTGTGTGTTGTAAATGTGGGATTCACAAAGTTACCTATATTCATCAAGTTTCTCTTTAAGCATATACAGTTTAATATGTCCTTATATTCATTATTTCGAGATAAAAATGTATTGTATTTACATTTTACATATATCTATTATATAATGTTATACTATGTGTAGGTTGTCTAGTTGTAGAAGTTTGGTTGTTAGTTGTAAAATCGGAGGAATACTTTGGTAAAATTTTCTCGGAACGCCCTTTATGATGAATTTTAGTAAAATTATTGATTAAATATCCACTCTACAACAATATATATATATTGTAAAATGATGTATATTTAATCAAATGCATAACAGTATATGATGTATTAATATCTAGTATTATCGTGCATTATCATCGGTTCATTTATAAGCCAGCGGGTGCCGAAACATATGCGTATTTCGGTGTAATGTAACCTGCGCAGATAATAAAGAACGTTGTCAGATCTGACAATGATCCGCAGGATATTATTTGGGTATGCTTGTTAATCAAATAACCTCAAAATGCACAGTGAAAAATTTATTTATCAAAAAAATACTATAATATAATATTATATTATTAATATAATAATATATACCTAACATAGAAACATATTTGTATTCATTAAATTAAAACAGCATGCGGTATAAATAATAGAAGTTGGTCGATCTAGTAATCGGTTATATACTTATACTATATTCATATTTCATAGAATGTATAATAAATTACAATTTATACTACTGAAATGATGGACGTTTATTTTTAGGTGTAATAGGTATTGTAGTGTGTAATTTAAAAATTTAGTTTCGTATTTTTTTAAATGTTGGTAATTCTATCCGCATTTCAAGACATTTTTTTTAATTTAAAATTACTACTAATATATTTAATTTTATTTATGGATATAGTATAAGTTAGCTAGGCATCACGCAAACTCGTCGTTAAACCATTACCGTACTATAAAAAAAAAAAAAAAACAGTTTTGATTCGATAAACTTTCAATAACAGCAGCTTTTAGACGGCCGCCAGTTACAAACACGCTCACTCGTCTTTTGTCAGCCTACCGCTTCCACCACCACTATGGGCTGTCGGTATTTATTCACACACGTGGTGTATATCTATATACATGCATTATATAAAATGCCTACGAAACGGACGACGTGGAAAAGCCGGGACGATATCGTCATCAATCACTGACACATGCCATTCCCAAACATCACCACGGTATCCACCACACGCTCTACTAACACACACGCACACACACACACACACACACACACACACACACACACACACACACACACACACACACACACACACACACACACACACACACACTAATAAATGTATACTATACAATATAATAACGCCGACATCCATTATTATAATAATATGTATTTTTGACGATATGCACTTTTGAGAGTTGTTAGACTTTAGAGGTGGTGTGTATTCGTCCATCATTCATATTCGTTCTGCTATGGAACTGAGTTAAGATTAATTCAAGATTCGTTGTATAGGTATTTTGTTTTCCTAGTGTAGTAATATAATATGTATATAATGTAGTGATACACAATACACATTACATATTATTATGGAAAACCCTATAGGTACAAGAAAACTGTTGTCTACTCAATGCTCATATTAGAGTGGCTATAAATTCTTGTTTTGTGCTTTTGTTTTAGTTGTAGAATTGAATAAAAATGTTTCCCTCTAGCATTATTGTTTACCACATAGTATGTCTTATTCTGTGGTATGTATGCACACTGACTATTATATTCAGTATACAATAGACATAATAATATACTCATTTACTTTTGTACGGGACGGAGAAGAATTTAAAAAAACGGCCCGTCACTGATATATAGAAAATCATATTTCGGTTTGTTTCACTTTAATATTTATTTATTTTAATCATCTAATTGAAAATATTAACATGAACATTTTTTTTTACATATGAGTTTACATATTTTGTCGAGAAAAAGTTAATTTATATTTTTGTACGTGTGTGCGAGGCATTTTTAGATGCGAATTGCTTGTATAATAATATACAATATATACATATAACATTATAATATAGTGGGTTGAATAATATTCAACGATTTTGTAATTACGATTTTGATGGTTGATAAACTATTGTCAATATAACGCACCCTCTTTCATTTTCTGATAAAATAAGAATATTAGAAATACATTCAAGTTATTTATACGAAAAATGATATAACATGAGTTATAGTAATAGTATACAATATAATTCCTTCAGTTATCATTTTTATAATAACTTAAATATTTCGTTAATTTAGTTTTGTATTTTGTTTATTATTTGAACATTTATATATCAACAGATATAATCTGTTTATTATTCTGATTATTGTTCTTTGCAGTCATATAATTCTAAAAAGTTTTTGTAAAACCCAAGTTAAAATTATTTTAAAAACATGAATGGTATTTGATATATTTTATAAATATAAATGTTATAATTGATAAAATGTTACCTATCAAGTTAGGTTATACAAAAACTTTCGTTTAAAAATGAGAACAGTTTTTTAACTGATTTTAGGTAGTATACGTTACACACTTTCAAGTGTTATCAACCAAAAGGGAAGTTGTTAAAGTCTTTGGGCCATCTGTTTAACAAGTCCATTTATGTCTGTCGGCGTAAAGGAATGGTAGGTGAGCTCGTTAAGACAATGACGGACGAGCATTTCGTCAAGAATTTATTTCCCAGCCGAGAGACAATTCCCGAGGCTAATTCTGTACGCCTGTTATCCCTTATATCTCGCACCACTCGGTAATACAGTTAATAACATTGCACAGTACTGTTTCCACCGATAACTAAAACGATTTATCAGCGCAATGACCATATAGCTGATTCTCGCACATGAATATACCGGTTTTTTTTTCCTGATTTTTATATCCCTTGTTTAACTTCCGATGCATATTTTACGGGTCGTTAATGCAAAATTCACTGAATCTCCTGAGTCACGCGTCAATTGTTTGACCGGATACACATCATTCATATGCGCCTCAGAATCCTTTTATGCCCGAAGTTTCACCGGAATGACATCACGATTCACTAGGAACCAATAAATTATAAACGGTTGTGTTCGCACTATTGTAAAGTTGTGTTGAGGGTAGATTTTATGATCGAACTTGGTTTTACTGTACTTTGTGGGAATATGATATAAGCTATTATATAGACACGCCCTCGGTATGTCTAACTTAGTGTATGTATGGTGTCGAAATTAATTTAACAACGTGTACAAACTTTTTAAACACTTTTCAAATGTACAAACCTGCAGGCTTGAGAATGATTTGAAGTGAAAGTTTCTGACTAGGTATCACATACAAACATAAATACATTTTTGTAACTTATTTAATTGTTATTAAGATATTAACGTTTGTAAAATATCGTTACCTTTTTAATTGGCATTTACCAGATAAGCCTAACTCTAATGCGTCTGATTATCAAAATGTTGTACCTCTTATATAGCCCAAGTGTGTCCGTAGTAGATATAAAATGTTATTGATATTTTTGATATAATCCACCTACCTCAATAATTTCAAACTATACATGTGTAATTTTAAGACACACTCAGGATATCCCAATCGTTTTATCGACAGAAAATTGAACAATGTTTTGCACCATGCATACATATAACATAAGTGGAAAAATATTAAAATTTTTAATGTTGAAAAAACCATCTATGATGGGTTAAATCAGTTCAAAATTTCGTGGTACACCCTGGGTAATGATAAATGGTCAAAGAAGCAAGGCAATATTACTTTTATTTTTAAGTTGGAACGCAATTGGGTGATATACATTTTACGGGCACACTCAGAATAATATAAGAAAGGCATTTTGGGACATAATAAGGAGGTCTCCACTAGGATAACTTGAAATCTGATTCCAGTAATTGGTGTCCAAAGGCTTGTTGGTTGACCAACTAATTGCTTTTCATTCGGCATGTATAAACGATGAAAAAAATTGTTCTATAGAAGAGCACAATATATTATTTATTGTGAAGTTAAAAATTAACATGTTTAGATATTTTTGTTTTAGAATTTGACAATGTTGTATTGATTATATTTTGGTATCAACAAATGTAGTAAATATAAAATAAATTACACTATACAATTATTATTGTATACTAAAATAGTAAAATATAATAATATTATATTATAATATGATAATACCGTATTATTTTATACAATTAATTTTATTGTCGCATATGCTATTGTTTTGCCTACACAATGCGCCGGGATACTTTTTTTAAATCATTTTCCAAATTTATTTTTTTATTATTTTTATTAACGCCATGAGGCAATTTACAATGTAATACAATATTGGAAACATAATGTAAGTCTACTTACATAAATTATTGATTGAATTGATTGATAACAGCACAAAATAAAAACATTAGTATACAGCTAGAGTATAACAGGAAGACATGAAAAAAAAAAAAATTATGCTACTTAAACGTATGAAAAAAATTGTGAAAATTATATGGTTAATAAATAGTTTAAGAAATATACTCATGTCAGGAAATTCCCAAAAATAATATTTAAAAAAAATGTAATTACGTTATAAATAGATTTACTCAAAAAATATTGATATTTTCAAAAATTCTAAAAAATAAACTTCTTGATTTATATAATGTTTTTACTTTAAAAATTATCCTAATAATTAGATTTACAAATTGGATATTTTGAATATTTCCAAAAAAATTTAAATCAAATTTGAATTTTTTTTTTGGTAGTAAATAATAAAAATATATTATTTTAATATTATACGTGTACTGCATGTGATTATAAATTAGGTATATATAAAAAAAAAAATTTAATTTTGATTACAACAAAAGTTATTTCATCTGCCAGGGTGCCTGTATAAAATTTTAAGAATATTATAATAAATATTACTATTATTAAATTATGTTAATAACAAAATGTCACTCACATACAATTTTTTAGTAAATACATATACAATTTTTTATAATAAAATATTGCTAAATCTATATAGTTACAATATGAAAAAAAAATCTGTTATAAAAATCAAAATTTTAAATTTAACTAATATTTCTAATGTACAGCATTCAAATCTTATATTTCTATACTTTAATTAATATTGGATGTATTAGGGACTAATTATTACAACAATTAAGATATTATACTTAAAATATTAAGTCATTTTAATTATTTTTTAATTTACAACCTTATATAAATAGCTTTATCAATGTGAAATACTTTTATTTTTATAAGTTTCAAAAAGTGAAAAATGTAATTATTTATTATTAGGTAAGTATCACAATTGTTGTTACAGTCAGTTATGTATTTGCAATTTCAATATAAGTTGTGACTTATCCAATCTGTTTTTATAATTTATAAATATCGTTTCAAAAAATGTAAATATAAATGCAAGTAAATTATTGATTATTCAGGTATAAAGCTACTTAAGAAAATAATTTTTTCTTGCCAATTTGAGAGTTTTTTGTTTAAAATATATTTTTTAGAATCTGAGAGTTGAGCTATGAATGTATTGATTTTACAATAGTGTGTGTTTTTTTTGTGTCTGGAGACAAGTAAAAAAATGTGGGTAAGTGGGTGTCGCTCTACTGTACAGTAGGTTAAAAGTGGGTCAATGGACTGTAATGGATGGTGCTAAATTTGAATTCAATGATATAATATCATTGTATAAGAAAAACGAATTTGAGCGAAGACGGTCAGTCAGCCTATGATATTACTAATTATATTTGATGATATTATTGTGAACAAAGTAATTTATAACCTATTTGTATGGAACCATGTTTTACATTTTCAATCCTCAGCTACTATTACCTTGAACATTTTATACATTAACTACAAAATAGTTTTAAATTTTAAACTTGGTAAATTATATCAAAATTTGAACTTAAATGCTTATAAAAAACAATTGTATCTATGTCTTTTAATATTTTTCAACTGCTCTAGTAACAACATAGCAGGCTTGTTGTATTCAATTATCACTTTTTTTACCCAACATATAACATTTTATTGTATAACAAAAACCAAAATCGATTTTATCAAAAACCGATTTTGCGTTAAAATCCCCGTTTATCTTAATTGTTTTTATTTTACCGGTGCTTCTGAAAACTACTGGTAGTTTTGAATTTTAATCTTCTCAATGCACAACTAGTGATTTCCAATCAAATAACAGACTGAAGTTGAAGATCGTAGCATTGTTTCGACTACTTATCGACATAAAAAAAAACACATCATTGTAAAATCAATCATTCCGCTCAGAATCTAAAATGCTTCAATTTTACACTATATGATATGAATATAAAACTAACCTATGAATGTGGAGGGAAATTTTCATGCAAAATTAGTTTTCAACAAAAACCAACTATCTTAGTTTGTTGTAATTTAAAAATGAATAATAGTAAATATTTGAAATTTCTACCAAATGTTGTTAAACATTCTACACATGGTATCATTTTAAAAATAATATTTTTTTGAACATTTAGTACAAGTTTCCTCATAACTCATAAGGGTTAATTTTAGCCATTTAAAAATTATAAAGATAGTATGTATCGATAGATGATTATTTTTATATGCATTTAAAGTTTAAATATTTATTAGCATTAATCAAAATCACAAATATTTGCAGATTTCATTGTAGCTTAAAGTTTATAATGTGTTAGAAATGATTAAAGCTAAGGCTTGAAAATGTAAACAAAGTTCCTCGTTTTCAGCTTATACAGGTACCAAAAAGTTTAAAAAAATATATAAACTTTTTTTTTATAGACATTTTAAGTTCACATTTTGACAATGTTAAATCTAGATGAATTTATGCTATTGCCTATAGCTAATACCGTAAATACTTTATTTTTATATACTACTTTATAATACTACAGTATTCAACTATAAATAGTAAAATAAATTACTTTAATAATAAATTGTTTCCAATAATTTATCATTGAATTCATATTTTTGATCATTCGTGATATAGTTGATTAGTGATAGTATAATTTTCTTATATTTTTAGTATTTAATCCTACCTTATACTCATTAGAAAAAAGTATAGTGAGTGTTTTCAGTGATTTTTCCAAGATAATAATAATACATAGGTACAAATAGTTTTTATATTTTTAAATGGTAATTTAAAACCTATAAACAATTTGACAATTTATAAGGGAAATGAAATGTATGTTTTAAAGAATCTAGTATAAATACCACTTATTTAAAAAAATATAAAAATTGATTGAAAAAACATGCAAAGTACCTACCTACGTACTTTTATATATTATAATGCATTACGCCTGATATAAAAATATACATTTTCTGAGAAATATTCCACTTTTGTTAAGATAAACAATAATAATAGAAATACAAGGAGGGCTGTCCTCTGCGAAGCATTTTATCGAGTTATGTATATTTCATACAGTAGATTTACTGTGAAGTAAATGTAAAGCTATAGGTAGGTACCATTATGTTTTTTTTTTATCATTCTCGATATTTCAAAAAAACTTCTCTATACATTTGATACAAGTCTTCATTTCTTCTGATTAATGTTTTCGAAAAATGATAATAGGGTTTTCAGTCAGTTTTTAGTATCACATATTCACATGCACATTATTTTTATACATGTGTATATTTTTGTACAAAAAAACCAATTATTTTTATAACGAGGTGATCCGACTTAATCATACCAAAATATTCATGAAATACATATAAGGTTATCACGAATGTTATGATATCAAAGTGCATGAAAAATTAATCTGAGTTTACTTTTTTATGTTTACTTGTATTTGGGTTCTTCAAAAAGTAATTAAAAATATATAAATTAAATGATAATAAACTTTGGAGTTTAAAAGAAAAACTAACGCTCTTATTTTTGCATCACGTACCTCGATCATTGAATGTGCGGATAATGGGGATATACCCAGATAAGCCAGTGAATGGAGAAATCACGTTTGGTGTACTAAATGTTAATTAAATCTTTGTTCTGACTGTTAAATGTAAAATGTACAAGTTATTTTAAATGAAAAGCGAACGTACTATTTGGCACGTTTGTTATAGATCACTAATATTGTAATATGTTATAACTATGTACAAACACGTTTTGTATCCTTAATGCACGTGATGGACCTAATTATGTTATAATTTTACCATATTGTATACTAAAGTACACAACATTTACAAATTGTTAATGAAAGTGTAATTAAATCAGTATAACTACTAATATAGTAATATATGATTGATATATACATTTGAATTACGATTCAAGCACAAAATGGTACCTTTCTGTTATACAACGTTGTATTCATTTTCATATCTATAGTACAATTTTTAAATAAATTGGACTAATTTTAATCTACTATTATTTTTAAAGATATAGTCAATTAAATGTAGTAGTTATTTTTCCTATAAATGTTGATAAAAATATTGTGTTTAGTGCTCAATAACTAAAAATTAAATAAACATTATAATTTCATATATACTTCTGAAGTTAAAATGTTGAGAATATCCCTATGTACAATTTTCAATTTATAAATTCAGATTTAACAATATTTAATACAAGGTTACTCGTAGGTTATTATTACAGATACCTAAAAATCTCAAAAATACATATCGTGCAACATTTTATTTTATAGACATTGTAATATAAAATGTTGACGAAATATAAAATGGATATTTTAATACATAGTAATGATTCTAGTTTGTTGTAATTCAAAACAAATATCAATGGTAACTTGAAAGTTCTGGCCACCATATATTATATTATTATTATTCACTATATATACAATGCACTTTTAAAAATATTTAGATTAACGTGAATAATTATTTATCAATGAGTTAAAATTTATCATGTACTCTATTTTAGTGACCTACTTAATGATTAGGTACACTCTACACGTCCTACTAATACTACTAACTATTATACAGCACGGTGACTACCCATTTATTGAATTTTTTTAACCGTTGTCTGTTATTTTTAAAGATAATATAATTTTTATCGACATCCCTCTTTAATTTTGAATTTTGGTTATACAAACCCTGAAAGCCATTATATAATATAGATACTGTGGCTTAGATATCTATAAGACTTACAATTTATTTAGACGACATATTTTGATATAAACATGACATTTACAATAGTTCCCATAGAAACCTTTTAGTATCATTATATTGGACTCTATTCTTATGAGTATCGTAATAATGATAGTAATAATAATAATAATAATACTATAAAAACCATAAAATATTACGTGCAGATGACATTTTATTAGACACGGATGTCTACAATCAGACTATTGCACAGTATTGCGTAGAAGGCGTATGTTTACAATTGGCTTGTTGCGGCTTATCACCCTAAAGCGTGTCCCCTGACGATCCACGTGCCGTGGTTGCTGTTAGCCTGTCAAATTAACGTCACTTTGCAACATCCCTTCCATATAGTCCCTACTCCCACAGCACCAAATGTATATGTAGGTTTAGCGGAGCAGTGGTTTTTTGATATAATAAGCAAAACGGAAAACAATACCGGTGATGCAACTACCGTAGGATGAGTGGGTGATGGGGGGGGGGGAGGGCGGGTTTTCGGTGGAAAATGTCAATCAGTTTGCTGTAGTCAATTGACAAAAGGTCGACATTTAGCTTTTAGGTGATGGACTTCCGCCTCGAAAAATGAAGAGGTGCCATAAAAAAAAAAGTGTATATGTATACACTTCTAATGAACACGCACACGCATTTTAATAATCACCACCGGTGGCTGATTCTGACAATTTCTAATAAAGGACGCTGAATTGATTATTTCCACGATTCATGAACTCATATATTATGGGGTGTAATGTGCGTTCGTCTGATCACGTATATATACTTACGTACGTTTCACCTTCACTATCACGTACACCACACGCATTTTCAAGTACTTTTTTGTTTTCCGTTCCTGGCCCCTCTTTTGCTTGATAAAAAAAGGCCGCATATAGCGTTGATTCCAGTAAAAATTTGTTAAAATAATAACCACCCAAGGTGCCGGATGCAGCAAAAAATTTGTTCAACCTTTTTTTTTCACCACCCATTGTGAATAATTATAAACTAAAGATTTATTCGCCACAAACAATGTGTGTTGCGTTTGCTAAAAATAAAATTCATTAAAAATAATTTAATTTAATTTTGTTTTCCTGTTAAATTATAGTGTTATTTTTTACTCGAGTACGATACCATCATTTTGAGATTATAAGTCGTATGTACGATTTCTAAAAAAAAAATTGGGAGCGTCATTATAATAGTAAGTTTTTACTTATTTATTACATTTACCTCATTAGTAAAATATTAATTAAATTTATTTTTAAGTGAGATGATTATTTTAATTTTAAAATGCATGTCAATAGCTATCGTTCAAATATTGTCACCGATAATAAATTATAACACAAATAGTTAACAGGCATTTCCAAATTAACGATTTCAAATATATTATCATATTAATAAATTACAATTCATTACTTTTTTCTTTTAAGGTTAAGTACCGATTAAATTAAGACTCTTACATAATTTTGTTATTTAATGATTACTCATAATAATATTTTAATTTTACATTAATCATGATCATATGCATGTTTTATTCATAATTAATAATGCAATTCATACATAAAATATACATAACATGACGTACCTATAACATTACAACGTCATTACGTAAATAATAATATTAATATTTCTACATTAGTTTTGGTGTACAGTGGAAAACTTCTATAACATAAACATTATTTAATATTGGTTGGATTTTAATTCGTAAGAAAATACAAAACAGTATTAGCGGAACAAAATCTTCAAACAAAGATTGGAGTATAACATAGGTACTAATTTAAATAAGTAATAACTGGTGTTTTATACATCAGATATAATAAGTTAACTCTATTATGACATTTGTAAAATAGTAACTAATATTAGTTTAAATCTTTACAGTTAACAATTGTTTTTATTTTTCAAATACATTATAAAAAAATTCTCAATTATGAACAAAATTTTTTAGCCTTTTAAGTTTTGTTGTAGAGAGTTTACACTGTAATTTGTTTTGTTCTCCAATCAAGTATTACTTATTAATACATGAATGTTGATATATATATATTATTTACTTATTTACTTAATTCCAAAATAATATTATAAATTACTGATTTAGATAATATACATTTTAGACTTAATGTCTATAACATTAATATTATGCATAATATTTATAATGGTAGAAGCCTAGAATAATAAATTTTGATCAACTAAAGACATTTTTCCTAATTATATAAATATTATCACGATTAAAGGCACTTTAAACATAACACGGTAACAGCAACATGTTATACGAAGTTCTATAGTAATTCATTTTTGGCAACTAGATGATTTTCCGTCGAAATGATTTGTATTTGACGAATGAATATTTTTGTTGCTCTCACGGTAGAATTACAAACATTAAGGCTCGTAAACTAGAATAAATCTCATTATTTTAAATAGTAATTATTTTAAGAAATTACTTTAAATACTTTATTAATATCGAAATGGTTTTAAAACATCGATACTTACATACTGTAAAATACGTACCTATATTCAATTTGTTATTCGATTTTGCTAAATATTTTAATACAATTGGTGATAAAATATTAATGGTATTAGTATATCTTATGAAGACTTCTAAAAGCTTCTACTACAGAATGCTGAACACGGAAAGGTCGACAAATTTTATGGTGTAGGGATCCTGGTTGTACTTTCTTGATTAGAATGCCGAATATCTCCTAAATACGCTTTTATTAATGATTGTTGAATAATTAAAAGTACATTCTTTAACATTTTATTTAAGTTGGATTAATGGTAAAATATAATAAATATAATTAATTACTAAAATGTTACTAAATTTGCAATCTATTTCGCATTTTTTTAATTTTTTTTTTTTATATGATTCTACAAGGATTTGATAAAATAGAGTCTAGTTTTCAAATCTATGAGGTTATGTTTTGATTTTCACAGTACTTTACTGAAGTATATAAGAAATAATTGCTGGTGACTTGCGAACATTATAATATATTGAAGAATATGGAAGTAATAGTATGATTTTAATTTTTCTTGACTCATATTATTTTATTAAACACCACGATTTAACACTGCTTTTCAATGCATATAATATTAAGGTATGTACAAAAGAAAATTTTTAAAAAATTTCTATTGTCTATTAAATTGATTTATAAATAAAAAAACAATATATAGTACCTACTTATCCAAACATTTGAAAATATAGGTACTTGCTTAACGTTGGCAACATGACATTAATTAATCAGATTTATCATCAAAATATCTTGGTGCATAAAACAAAATTTGTATTACCTAGTTTCTTAATATTTAGTTTTTAAATAACACTTGAGTATGAAAATATTAATAAAATTGAGGATTAAAAATTAAAAACCAGCGGTCGCCGTTTATTAGACTCAATTTGGGACCTGACCGTTTGAGTCCATTATCGAAGGGAATGACCAAAATAACATTTTAAAATACTTATTTACTTAAAAAATATTAATTGAGGTTCAAGGTATAAAATACCTATGCCATTAAAAATAAAATAAAATAATATATATGTAAAATTTAATTAATATGTTGATAAAAACCCATTCACAGTTGTATGCATTTTCCCTTCTTCGGCCAATTTCATAATCATATCTTCGTAGGATTTATGTTGCCCGAATACGTCAAAATCGCCTTTCTTCTGAATCTCTCTACGTAGAACTTGAAGCGCTTCTAGCATTTGTTTAGTTTATGGTGGTTTCTCATCATCTTCGTCATTATCATCCGCCACATTATCTTTTCACCGTTTTTACTGTATATCACCACATTTTATGTCTTACTTGGTAACGAATTTGGTAGTTTGGACTTCTTCGTCAATAATGATCCATTCATTATAAACTTCGGTTGATAGGTCAGTGAGTCTTATAACAGAAGGTTCAACTTCTTTTGGAGTGAGAATGTATCCACTATGTCGGAAACAGTTGCGTATTAAAATTCAACACCGAGGATTTTTCCTTTTCCCAATAGCAAGCAGTTTTCTTTTTTCACCATCCATACTTGCACAACATAATAAGGTTAGACGTTCTTTACTAGTTTTAGTTCCTCTAGTTCTTTTTTAATTTTTGAACGCGTAAGTGTGTTCAGGTAATATCCTCCAATAAAGTTCATTTTTATCCGCATTGGACATACAAGACGGAGGATATTTGCAGATAAGAGATGGCTTGAATAAATCCACGATCGAGCAGCGCATGGTCTACTTCTCCCTGTTCTCCATGTGGCTCAATGAACAAAATACTCCCGCGTTTCTTTCATCGTTGAAAACAATCTTCTGTTGCCACAAAATCATTTTGTCCCATTTTTTAACGGGATCCTCGGCTTTTTGGAGCAACAGTGGTCCTGTAACTCGGGAATCTTTTTCTCTGACTTTTGTGAACCATTGTTTCAAGCGTTTTCAATTTTTTATTCTTTACCGACCCATTTCATTTCACGGTTTGAATTCGCTATTTCGATTTCCAGTTGACTTTTAAGCATCCTACCTAGTACTCATTGAGACACTTCAACTTACACGCTGCCTGTCACTGGGTCATTTTCAAAAGCTCATCACACTTTTTTTTAATTTAATTTAATTTTTCTTCCACACTCAAATCATAGTATGTGTTCATTGTAACACGAAAAATAAAAATATGTACATAAATGTTAACACAGACAACACACTGAACACGAAGACGTCTATTCATACACACCTGTAGTACTAGTTGAAATTGACGCCTGCTTGGGTTATCCTGAAAAGGTTATTTAATTTATCTGTTACGAAACAAAATATTGGTACCGATATATAACACGTTTGTATGTATATATGTAATGTTTGTACATATTTAATTATTTATCTAATTCTCAAATCACCCCATTAACCAGTGTGTGAGTCAACTAGACGAATTGTTTGCTGTGTATTAGTGCCTGAGATCATATACTATGGATGTAGCCACAGTGTATTATTTTGTAGCCCCAATATTAGCGATGAGTCTCTGAATTAGGTGATCGATGTATGCATGCACGTTGCAACTCCTCGTATTATTATCTTTAAGTTACTCTCACAGAATTATTCTAAATCTTACTACCTTAGTTCGTGATTAGTTATATTATTATAGTAGGTATTATACTTAGATCACATACAAGAGTATTTGATCTAAGGTATTATACTATTATTTGAATATAATATTATATTCAAAACATAATATGGTGACTAGATAACAATTTATCAGCTGTGAATAAATATGCGACAAGTTATGTCGCGCATGTGCTTATCGAACACCGAATTGAGTGACTTGTCGCTGATATCGGCAAAATTGTTTTGTATGGATTTAATACACTGTTGCAATGTGGCGTAATTCATAGTTTATGATCTAAGGTTAGTGCAAATCGGGACCAGCCGTATTGAGTCTAATAGGCGAATGAGTCAATAGTGAGTGCAATAAGCGGCTACCTCCGTATCTTAACAGTCTATTTTAGTTGAGAGTGAACTGACAACATAAATTGTACACTATATAATTGGTGTTAGTTGTATTCATGTTAAAATTAATTACCCAAAATTGTTTGTAGAATGAAGTAGGTATCTATATTATAATATCGCTTTTTAATTCCCAAATTTAATTTCCCCGAGAAATACATAATAGTGATTTATTATAAGGCGATCCGGTCTATGAAATCAGATTATGTGTTATTGCGGTGTTCTTGACTTCATGATATGCTCTGAATTGATCGAGTTAAATAAAATTTTTAGAAATAGAGAAACTCCAAATGTGAGTTTTTGTGGATAATTTTTTAGCGTCTTTTCCTTATTCTATTCATGATAGTTTCTAGCATTGTATTGGTGATGTTATCATTAAGCCAATAAAATTGTCATATTTGCAAAACATTATGTACTATGCATTTTTTAATAATATTTATATTATTTTGATTTAGATATCCAGCTATAATGTGCATAGGTACTGGATCAAAAAATAAAACTCATCTGAAATAAAATAATAAAACTTTCAAATACTTATTATGCACAATGTTCATATAAATTATGTGTGTAGTTTCATAAAAGTTTAACAAAGTTTATAACTTCTATCAACAAATGTTTTTATCTTTTTAAATCAAAACTTCTGGGTACCTACCAACTGTAATAGAAGGGTTGAATATTATAATCAGTTTTAGACTATTTGAAATATTAGTTATACAAATGCGGTAAATATATAAACTAGATAAATAAGAATAACTATAAATGTGTCAATGTTTTAAAATAATACGCACGTATTATATGAACGTATTCTAATATTGCATAATCACTCAGTTATTACTTATAAAAATAAAATAACTAATGTAAAGCACATATTGTAATTTAATATATCTTAGTATCTATATGTTACTGTAAACTATAAATCTTATAAATATAAATTCTCAATCAAAATACTTACTTTAATTTTTAGGAGTACATATTATATACTATATGTATATACTATTAATTTTTAAAAATCCATTTATGTCTTGATGGATATAAATGTTCATAAAGATTTTATGTTAAAATAAATATGACAAATAAGATTTCTAAGTTTGTACATTTTCTACAGAAGAAAACATACATAATTAAAATATACACAAGCTAACCTAACTTAACCTTACTAAAAGAAAATGTATTACTAGAATATAACTACCAAATAATTTGTATTTTAAAAGTCATACCAAATCATTTTTATTTTATCCCCACCAGCCACCAGGTTTTTATATTTTTTCTGATTACTAAGCAAAATAATCATTTAGTCAACCTTTACACAAATGTCATATCGGATTTTATATATTACCATGGATTCTGTAATTCATGTACCTAATATTATTTACTGTGTACTTTAGACTTTAGAGAGATTTTGTGTAATATTGTTAACATTTTTATAAAAATCCGCAAAACAACCATAAATTTACGAGCAAAAAAGTAAAATCTAAAGGTAACGGTATTATTCTTTTTTTAATAAAGTATTTTTTGATTATTTTATAATTATAAAAAAAAAACATAGGAACATTCATTTTTGATATTTATTAGCTTTGGTGTGCTGTAATAAAATGTTTAAACAATTTTGATAATTTTTTATACCTATATAAATTATTAAATTAGATATTATTAAATTATTATTAATTAATATGTATACGATATTATTTATAAATTTATAATATATAAAAACTTGGGGCGTTCTGTCTACTTTTTTAAATAATTTAAATAGTTGGTTAATTATTTTCATAATCGAAGGGTTTATTTTCTAAATTACACAAGTACCTATTCACAAAATTGAAAATACACACATATAAGAACACAACAGTTGTTAATAAGTAAAATATTAATTAATATTATTTTCTGTTTTTATTTATTTATCGTTAACACTGAACAATATCCAATTATAGGCTTTGAAATGGATATAAATGTATTATAAAGTATTATTTTATCATAACTTAATAACAACAACCAAATGAAAAATATCGAATGCATTTTATCCAAGCTAGAATAATTTTGAACACATCCCGAGTTAATGATCATTTTTTTATTCAAGAGAAAGGAACTTTCTTGCTACTCCTCTTTATCACTAACCATGCTATCATTAAAATATTAAATTCGTGTATTGCTATTATATTCTATCCATTATTTTGCTACATATTTGTATTTTCATTCAATAATACGTCAATACCATCGTAAAAAATCATCGACTCCTGACGATTAATATTTAATGCATTATATAATATATTATACATAATATACGTTGTACCTACATAATATATTTGTATATCTATTTTTATCCCTTGTCATAATCATAGATTCTCGTTTTTCGACAGAGTCCACCATGTCGTCACCACGCCCCGAATATATTTTTTTGATTAAAATATATTATAATACCTACCTATAACGTATTGTTATTATTTTTCCTCTAGCCGTGTCGTCCCGCGACACACTTTCCCCGGACAACTGGGTCTTTTCGCGCGCGGCAGTGTCAAACCAGCGACAACAGCTGCGAAACCGGACGAACTGCGCGCCTACATATATTATTACAGTCGTGCCCTTTTAACCCCTACCCCCACCCACCACCCGCCGCCGCGCTTCCTTTACCCTCCGTAATCGTTTTCGTTCTCCTCGCACCGGGTGCCACGTTACGCCGCAGCCACCACCCACCAACCGCCCGCCACCACCGCTGACTCCTCCACAACCGAAACCACTGCCCTTCACTTTCGCGCCTAAAATCTACCCCTCACCTCCTATCATCGCTCACCGACAATATCCACCCCTTGTGGCACGTGTGTGAGGTCCCGCGCAGAGTTGCCACTCGTTCGGTCCGACTTGCGTTGGCGGTCGCGGTGGAGTGCGACCGCGTCAACAATGACACTTATATTAATCTATATAATATTATAATAATATGTACAATGTATGTTCTTATAGTTTATATGGTTCATAAATACATAAAAACTCGCGTGGAGGCAGATCTAACTCGTTGTATGTTTGAACGGTAATATACATTTTATTGCCACTCATTGTCAAATCCCTTCAAAACATATATAGATCATTTTTCTTGGTGGAGGAAATTTTCATAATACAGTTCTGGTCTACAAATCATGCATCGATTTGAATTTTAGAATACTTTAGAATTTTAGAGACTACTATGTTCCTCCCCCTCGCTAGTCATACATCACAACCCATAGACGTCTATTACCGGCGTATTGTCGTATTTACGACACGTATACCTACTGTAAATTTCCAGCCGTTGAATTCATTTTTTTTTTAAATAAAAATGCTCCTGTTTTATGGAACAAATTAACTAACTATTCTACCATTATTTATTAGGTAAGTACTTAATATGTTTAATATAGCAACAAACAACTAGATTATACCTAATATTCATTAGATCTGTATCAAACACAATTTATAAAGTAAGTTTGAACATGTTTAGTTTAATTAGATATGTAGTCATTGGTTCTAACTTCTATTGAAGTGTAAATATTTAACTTATATCTTTATTCATGAAATGGAACTAGGTATCACGTTTTAAACTAATTAAAATTTCTTTCAATAGGTGTTTAAATAAGAAAAACTATTAAACGATTTATCATTGTTTAGAATATTTCTAAACTGAAAGTAAGTCGAAACTAATGGAAATAAAAAAACAACATAAAATTATATTATATGTATTATCAGTTAATCAGTATAAGTGCGACTGAAAATTAATTAAACAGTTAAAGTTTAAACAGTGAGAGCTGGAATGGAATTTGCTTGTACAGTAAAAGTTTAAACAACCATTCTATACTATGTAGGCATTTATGACCGCACTTTAAGCATTCATAGCTTTAAGACGACACGAAATATAAATTGAAAATGTATACGCGAACAATGTATTTGACTTCAATATTTATACCCTTGTTTTAACTGTCATATTCTTATTTATTTTGTGACTGAATTAATGGATATAATATTGAAATTCAAAAAAATTAAGTTATCTCAGAAATTTAGTAGGTATAGTGTATAAAATGATCACAGTATAAACACCTGCTCACACTGTTACAAAACTGGTAGGTGCATATATTTTAACGAACCTTTCAAAATAGAATATATTAATATTATATTCATTTCAGTGAATTTTTGATTTTAAAATAAAATAAAAATATTATTTTATAGTACATATTTATAATTTAAAGTAGAAACCTATGAAAATATACTTTTCCGCTTTTTACGACGATCCATATTTTTTTTATTTCATATTCTTGAGAAAAATTTAATAAGAAAATATCTATGTATAAATTATAAATACAAATGGCAATGATCTTATATTTATTGTTATAGGTATCTAGATATTTGATGTGAAGATGAGTAGAGTAGTAACAAGCATGCAGTATAATTGTTAAAGGTTAGGTATTCAGTATGTAATACAAATTATTAATTGTGTATTAATAATATATGAAGTGTTTATATATTTTTTGATTTTTTGGTTACAGAATGAACTATTTATAAGAATTCTTATTTTAATTTTTCAATTATTAGCTATAACAATTGTTATAGATTTTCAAGATTTTGAAAAATCTTGTCAAAATTTGAAGATTAAAATACTTTGATTACTTATAAAAAAAAATACTTCATCTGTATCAACTTCTATTATTTATAACAACTTATAAGGAACCTGGTATTACATTTTTAAGCTTTTTGATCTAATGAATACAATGACATTTATAGATTAAAAAACTAAAAGAATTGAAAATTGAAAATGTCTATAAATAATTCAAAACGTGTTAAAATATTTTGAAAATTTTATCATGTACCTATAGAAAATGATAAAATAAACATTTTATGAAAATCTCAAGTACTTTTGCTTAATAGTTTTTGAATAATAAGAAAATAGTTGTATTAGTCAATACAATAATAATTAATAATACAGTGTATTTTTTAATTTAAGGGTAAATATCCAGTGTCTAACTTTAAACGCTCGTAAAAAATTAATTTGAGTAGGTATCCGGTAAACTTTTTTTTTGTTAAACGTAGGAAAACTTTAAGGGAGTCTCTTATAAAAATGTCAAATATTAGATATACATAGAAATGTTATTATGAATTTCTATTTAATTTTCTAATTTTCGTGATTTTGATGAATTTTGTCAAAATGTTAACTTCAGACGTTCATTAAAAATTATTGTCGACTTATGCTCAATTTTTTTTTTGAATTCCATTAACAAAACCTCATGAAGAATGTTGTAATGCATTTTAAAGTTTCATTTTTATTACATTTTCAGCTTATTTTAAATTTAAGGTAAAAATGTCAACAATTTATTATTTATCAATTTATCATCATTACAAAACGATAATCTTTTATAAGCTAGTATAGATTCTATAGTCTATACTAAATATGTCTAGAATAAAAAACGATCTATTTTACTTGTGACAAAAATACATGTATAGAATACAAATTAGCAACCCAAAGTTTGGAAACAAATAATATTTTTTTCGAACTTGTTCGGGATAATGTTATATATTTGCTAATTCTTATTCCTCACGTATAAAGTTGTAATGAAGTTCTAAGCATTCTATTAGTTTTCAATTTTGATTCAAAATTATCAAACTATTGTTTTTGTTAACATTTTTGGTTCAGTTTTCAATTTTAATAAGTCCAGTATTGCAGTATACCAGTACCTATACTATTGATTACTACATTATATTAAAAGCATTATTAACCATTTTTGAGTTTATTTTATATTCGCTTCAGTTTTCATTAGTTACCTACGTAATATCGTAATGACCTTGTTTTAAGTGTCGTAATTTGCTAATTCAATCATTTGTTATTGATTAGTTTTTCTTAGTTATCAACAATACTATTTTAATTTATAATTATATTCATATTTTCTTATAAAGAACTTTTTATAAAAGTTATGAATGAATCTGGAAGGTATGTATTCTTGTAATTTTTTTTGCATCAACTGATGTAAATTAAAAAATTTAAAATTTGATCAAAAAATTAGAAAATATGAATTTTAAAAACAAGACAATCATATAAATCTAATCTATGAAAGAAGATGAATAGTACCTAATATAAGTAAAGAATTAATTATCAGACAAAACTATAATTCGACTACAATGTATAGTTGTTATATATCTAAAGTACACATAGACATAGGTACACCCAAAATGATCACATAGGCCAACATAGGAAATCATTTTTGGTAGCGTTTATTTGATTCCCACACAGACTATTTTTAATGATGTCAATGGCTATTCAGTCCCAATGGTCAGGAATATGATATATATTAAAAATACAATTTTACAATAATACGCTTGGTTTGAGATTTGAACCCAATACTGTTTGCGTCATATTTGTTGACGGAGTCATTCTTGTCATTGTTTGCTTTTGGCCGATACATTTCTACTTAGGTATATTTCTGTTCGTGTTGTATGATCGAGAAGATTAACTTCTTAAGTCTTCTTGTAGTCTTACTAATCAACGAAAATGATTCGGTTACTCATAAAAATATTTAACTTTAAATACACACTTCGATAACTTACTGCATAGTCCCTTTTATTTGGCCATGTTTATTTCAGCAACTTTCCTTATAATGTCTTATTTAAAAATTACTTAGTAGGTCTATTTAAGTGATTACTTGAATAGGTATTTTAAGTGATTATTTGAATTATAAAATTTTTTTTTTTTTTTTATTTATATAGCACTTCAAGTATTGTAATGGTATTACTGTAAAATATATAAACTATTTTTTTAAAAAATTAATTTTAAATAGAAAATCTATAACTGACACAAATAAAAATAATTTCTCACCCTCTTTCTCTTAACTTCAAATTCCATTAACTTCCTAAATCATTTAACTTTTTCCTAAATCATTTATCAATTTCCTATATAGTTTAACATTTACTTATAAGTTATAGTTATAATACTTATAACTTTTATCAAAAGTATATATTTTCATATTTGATAAATGGAAAAATGCTCAAAATTTAAGTCTTAGAATATAAACAAATGTAGTATGTTTTTGCCCTTTATTGATTAGGCACTTGATGCGTTCCCTTAACGTGATAAATACACAAACATCGCATAAACTTCTATTATTCTATCAATACTAAGATACTACGATGCGTATTATTCTTACTGTATAAGCGCACTACAGGATGTTCTAATAAAAACCACTTGAAGGGATTTATCGTCGTAATGATGTAGAATGAAGTAGGGTTTATTGCATTTTGAAAAGCAAGTCTGTATAAATGTATAAGAAAATTCTGTTCTGTTTTATTGTCCTTCCTGCAATGATATAAGAGTATGCAAAGCTGTTGTGTTGATGGTAAACCACCATTAAACTTCTTTAAAGTCTACCACGCATATGTTGCTTTTCCTCATTTCTTTGGTTGAAAAATATGTTACACACGTCACACCAATACACACAAAGCAGAATTTCATTACGGTTGAACTTCTCCGACGGGAAATCAACGAGTACAAACATTTTTTTTTTAGTATCATGTGCATATTTTTTATAATTGGTTGGTATGAAAAAATACCAATTATTTAAAATTTGGTTATTTAAAAATAAATTTTTGTAAGATGTTATGGTAGATTACATAGAAGGATTAAATGAAGGTAAACTAAGTTCATGATTTTGGATGTTACCCAAAAGGTTTGGGCCTGTATAATTCGAAGGGGTCCACTGCTAAAAACAAATAAATAACAAGGAATAGTGATGGCGATGTTACCAGCTAGGGCATAATCGAATAATTCTCAGAGGGATGAAATAAAATATCCTTAGGGATTTCATAAAAAAAGCCAGAATGAAATTTTTCTTTCTTCTTTCACTTGTTACGAAAGCCAATACGGTCACAAGTAAACATTTATCAACTGGCAAATTATTCTCTTTTGTAACGTGCAATGTTATTGTTTTACTTCCATTAAAAGGGAAATAATATTATGCATTCACTTTATAAATAATATAAAACATTTTTTAACTATGTATTTTAAAAATTTATACTTAGAATTACATTTATTTTCAACATTTTTCATACTTAACTTCGTCTTATATATTAGTTGATCAGTAATTTAAGTTTTGAATGGAATTAAGATAGAACAATTAAATATTTTATTTTTGTTTTGAACAATCAGTTTTATTGTAATTTCCATTCAATATTTGACTATTTTGTTTTTAATACCTAATATTATTATGTCTTAAAATAACGTAAAAATGATGATAACGATGCGATTTGACTTCTATTTTAAATTAAAGATTATGAAAAACATTTTTGAATTGGGACTTCACGATTTTTAGAAATTTTTTAATTTCTGATCATTGTACATTATACAATATTTATTAATAAAGATGTTGAAATTTTAGATGTAAAAACGTACATTGATATGTATTAGGTAATAATAGGCTAATTTAACTAGATTATTATTAAATGTATAATTTATAAATAATATTTTTTTTAAATACTTACTTAGTTTAACTAATACACACCGTTATTGATTAGTCGATGGTTTTGACATAATATTACACTAAATCTCAACTAGGATCATTTTACGAATGTAATTATTATCTGTCATTGCAGCTTTCAAATAAAAATAAAAGATACTAAACTGTCTTGCGCGGCTGCGCCAAGGTATAAAGAATAAGACAAGGAACAAATTCTCAGACGTTTTATCTTAAATGTTGTTTGCCATGTAACTTGTAAGTATCCGTGAAGCTTACAACCCTATAAAACAGTAATCTATCCAAAATAATGGTCTACCCGTCGTATGTGCGGAGATTGTGGATGATTTGTATCAAATATTCGAATTGATCCCAACATATATATATTCTTCGGGTTTCTTCCTATTTTGCCTGTGGACAGGTCAACATTATTCATTCGTGATTAATTTTGTTTTTCAATAAAAGAAGAGCAAACGTTGTATGGGTATTGTTTTTGAAGAAGGGACGCGTAACGTATAATAATTCACCATGTCCATCAGGATCCTTCGTTGCCTCGTTTAAATAAACCAATTAATCGAACCATTATGAATAATGAATTGACAGTAACACGCTATGGGCTACATTCGCTGATATTGGTCACGCAAACCATTTCGTTTTAAGCTGAAAGTCAGGAACCAACATAAAACGGTTATAGAAAGTTGCTCCATATACATGATTATAATTTAAAATATAGTAAACCTGTAGAAATATCTTCATAGTATAAGTATCATAATTCATAGTATATAATTATTACCTATACTGTTTATATTCTATAGTAGGTATCTACTATAACCTAGTGTTGTTTTTTTAAATATATTTACTACAATACAACATACGTACTAAAAATAATAATATTATCTATTCCAAATTATTTAGTACTTAACAATGTCTAGAGACCAGAACTATGAGTTAATATTTTACAAATGTCATTTTTTCTATTCATACTAAATCATACTCACATAAAATATATGAAGTATTTAGTACGTAAATAATTGTGACGTAATTGGGTTCACAGTGAATTCATAATATTTTGTTATATATTAATATACAATTATTATTTATACAAATACTTAGGTATATAATGCTTATAACTTAATTTTTACCTCTTATGTAAAAAATAAAACAATATTTAATGCAATGAAATTATATTATTTTATTGTGTATTGCCTTATTAAAATGTTAACTATTTGTAAATATAAACAATATAGATAAATAATTTAAAAATAAATTTATATAGACTATATTATTACTTTTGAAACAACTACGGGAAAACCTTACTATACGATAATTGTAGGATAAACTGGCGGAGTACGTCTTGCCGATTCTCCTGTGGCAAAGCACACTTAACACTGTGCACTCTCAGGGACTTAACACATATATTTTAGCAATCACAACGGAAAGAAGTCCCTGGCTAATGGAGTTTACGGAAACCGTAGATTGTAACAAATTGCTGTATGTATTAATTGTTAAAAAGAAATAATAAACGATGGCGGCGCTGTTGACGTATTGCTCAAGCAGTTCAGGCAAATTCGTCGATGTCACAAAAAAAATTCAAAAAAGAAGACTATATTATAAGTTATTGTAATTTCAAGAATTAAAAAATGCATTTAAAATACATTTACTGTTATGAAGTTGATAAGTATTAGTTGAACATTTCAATACTTGCATTAAAAAAAAAAAACTTGAAACTTTTGAAATTTGTTTCTAATTAATTAAATCTTATATAATACAACTTCAGATGTATCTCGAATTATCCAATTAGGTATCTTAAAAATAAATATTATGATATTCACTATAGAAAACGAAACGTTTTTACTGTATCTTATATATAAAGTGCAGTTGCTTCCCAATGGCCAAGTTGCCGAAGGTTATAATGGAAAAAAAGAAAAATGCACAGTATAATAAACACTAAGTACCAACTTTTATACATTTTGAATTTTATATAAGTAATTGATAAATTTTGCATAATGTACATTTTTCCATGCGTTTGCTTGAGTATCATTATTTTTGCATGAAGGTATTTTGTTTTCCACTACTTATCTATAATATACAATACATATATTTATTTTATATATGAAGAAATCATGGAATCTTATGGTATCTAAATAAATTGGTGAAAATTGTTTCTTTATCGTCAATAGATCTTTTACATAGTTGTTATGAAATTTCTTTGTTGTACATAGATAGCTGTTGTTCTTTTATTATTATAGGTACACATTGTGGAAATAATTTGAAAACTTTGGATACTTAGAAATAAATTCTGTTATAAAGTATCGTTTGTTTTTCCAGTCCCTTTTTTTCACCCTTGCGGTGAAGAGCTTTGCATGTAATTGTGATTCCAAAAGGATCTAGCATGACGTGGGGTTGGTCGAGTGTCACAGTGGAATAAGTGATGAAGAAAAAAAAAACCTTATTCTGTGACCAAGATAATGACGTTACTTTGAAACCGTATGTTTCATAGACAATGGCGTTTTTTCCCCCTTTGGTAGAAAACTTAAGGTGAAAACTCGATGTTGTTCTCGCGTGATTCGTGAAAGTTTTGTTATAAAAATAACGTTAGGTTTAATGCACGTTACTGTGTTGTGGATCACAAAGTTACTGATCGAAACTTTAACGGAATTTTCTGATTAAAAACAATACTCATAAAATATTATAGTTCTCCCGCACAACAAAACTGACCTGACTAATCAATTTGTTTTTTTTTTTCATTCATGTTCTATTTCATATATTATTATCTTTCTGGTTATATTTCTTCCCCGTGTTAGTTCAATAAATCACTCTAAACTAAAATAATCGTCATTAATTTATGCTCACTTTAGTCTACCTCCATTTAAGTATCTAACCCTTTGGTACCACAACTTACGAGGATAATTGTTATTTTCTGTTATTCTTCTCTTGAGGCATTGTATAATATAGTATATTAATTAATTCATTATTTTTTTTTAAATTGTAATATACAGTTTAAAACAATGACAACACTATATAAATATGTACCTATTGTTTATTGCAACTATACGCACTTGTTAGGAAGTATGCCTTACAACAAAAGTCAGGATGAATAAACATCTTTAAAATACAACAATAAAAACTTCTGCAAAAATTAAATTTTAATAATTATTCATTTATGCCGGTTAAACTTATTAGTCTTGTACCAAAATATATTATTTTATATGATGTAGGTAGGTATAAAGTTTTTTAGTTATCCAATAACTAATTATATAAACTCAGTTTTGTATTACTGAAAATGTATTCCTTTTATCTTTCCTTGACATATGAATTATAATAATATAAACCTACGAGACAATAAATTACATTTCTGAGTTCATCAAATTCTAATAAATATATTTTATTGATGGTGGTTGGGCCTTACAATGCATTATAATTATTTTATAACGGAACAAATATAAAAATGCACATTTATAAATATTTTAATAACTTGTTTAAAAAAAATTTAGTCGAATTATTGTCTTTTATAAATTGATTACTGATTACCAACGTAAAAGATAACACCAAAAAAAGTGATTATAAAAGTAAATTTGGTATCAGAACTTGGGTTTGAAATCGATTATTGATATGTGAAATATTTCAGTATTGATATTTATGGTTTCGTACATAAAATACATTTGTAAAGTCAAAGATTTTGACTTCGGTCTTAAAAACAAAATCTTTCTGATTGTTTCTTTTCAACACTATTGATATATATACTTATCATAGAATACACCGAATACTTAGATTTTGTAATCTATATTAATAGATAAAATATAACTGTTATAGGTATTATGTTAAATGAGTAACGTACACATGCAAATTGATAGCACTCTTGTGTTTGATTAAAAAAGGTATATTTACACTTCAGATATGTATGCAATTAGATGCGCATAGTAATATGTATTTTATTAGTTTTGGATTTTACTTGTATTACAAACACAATAAACTACACGCAACGAGAAGGGAAGAAATGTATTTGAGTATAAGTCTTTGAAAAGACACCAAGGGAAGTAAAAAGTAGGGGTGATTCAGTGCTTTCAAATCGAAGTATTTCCTAAATGTGAAACGATTGGTGGTGCTAGAGATTAACGAAGGGTAAAGATTTTCCCAGAATAACCCCAATATGTAAGGGTGTATATACTATGCAATTTAATTGTTCCCAGATTTCACATGGTGAGCACCAGAGGAATTCAATATAAAAGATTGGAATTCATTTTTTCCTTTTCATAACAGTAGAGTGTAATGCCTTTGTAAAATCTTAAGAAAAAAAATGGCGATTATAAAATGTACTATGTATACTTCATTAAAGCATATGAAAACTAATATTGAGTCCAAAAAAGTCACAACAGCTGCTTCTGCTTTAAAAAAAATATATTTTAGATAGATATTATAGTAAAAAATACTAATATAATTAAGTTCTTAACTTCAGATTAATGTTAGTGTACACTGTACTGACGTACTGTTATACTATATAAGATCATATCTAACCAAATAGTTTCATAAAAGTGTGGAAAAATATAAATTGTAAATTCCTTAAAGCTTCTACCGATATTTTATTGAAAGAAATACATCAATAAAATATTTTTGGTTATTTCATTATATTTTTCATTAAAAAAAAAAAATAATGTTTATTAGCAATCTATCTATCAAAAAAAATGTATTGCTAATTTTGAAACGCTAATGGCCCCTAGTAGTCGAAGCGGAAATTTGTAAATTTCAAGATCAATAAAAAAAAAAATTTTGTATTTAAATTATTAAAAATGTTCTTCGTGTTTCGTATACTTTTAGGTTTTCCATAAACAATTATTGTCATCTTTTAATTATTAACTATTTTTCTTCTGAGCAATCAATCTATTGGTTTTATAAGTTATAAAAATTTAATTTTTATAAATTGTTATGTCTGTCATTGCAACTTTGTAAACTAGTTAAATGATGAGAGGTACCTACATTTGAAACGTATACTATTCAGCACAGTTACTTCTCTTTTTACTTTTAACCTAAACAGTTGAGTTCTTTATTTGTTATTATCGATAGATATCTACAACGTTAAATATAAAATAAGTATGTAATATAAAAGTGAGTACATGTAGGTAAGATTAAATTCATAGCCTAAAGTTTCCAAGTTTTAAGTTTTTTTTTAAAACTTTTAAGTTGTATATTTTATTACTGTCAAATAATTAAGTTGCCTCATCTTAATCAATTATTAAATATTAAAAGGCATTTAGAAAATAATAATCGGTATATTTATTTGACCAACAACTATACTTTGAGTTAACATGCAAATATTTATTTTATTAGGCTTTCAACTTAGCACCTAAATATACATGATATATCTAGATGAAAAAGGTAATATTTATGTATAATATTATGTGAAAAAAACAACATTTATGTGTATATGTTTTGAGGCAATTTCGGTCACTATGATTTATGGCCGGACAACTTTTGCCATTTCGATCTAAAATAGTAAAACTTGTATTCCACTCACTTTAATATACATATCTTATACAACTCACGATGCATTGCAATTTCTCAAACTCAAATATGAATTCACTATGTTACGTTCTACAATTTAGTGTAGAAGAGCCAAAATATTTTATTTTATTTTTAAAAAGTTTTGACTATTGGATAAAGTATCTAGTATATAAGCTATTGAATTTCAATTTCAATTATATTATAAGTTATGTATTTAAAGTATGAATCTAACTTAACGGTATGCCTGTATATAATATTTACTAATTTACTTTTAAGACCGTACTCATATTTTTTTAGTATTATTCACATATAATGTAGCTTGTATATTAAGATGACAGTTATTAGTAATTACATTAACTATTATGTTGTAATCCGTGGACAACTGTGTTGGTTAGAATACTGAAATTACGTCATTATTGGAGACATAATAAAATGTAAGCAGTTTTACAAGAAAGAATATATTATAATTATAAACCAGCAGTCAGTCTGCTGTAAATACTGTAGATAAACCCATATTGTACTCTGGTGATTAAAATTAATTGATAAGTTTGAGAAAAATAGTATTTATGTATTAAATTATGTGTTCAAATAATTATTTTGAGTTTCAACATGGATCATAATTCAATATAGATTAAAGTTTCTATATTTAAAAAAAAAAAAATTCAAAAACAAATAGTAATTTACAGTCAATTTTAAATTTTAAAGAGGGGTAAAAATGATTTTAGTACATATTATATAGAAATGTCTAATATTATTTTGTTCAACATTATTTATACAGTTTTAAATTATTTAGGTTTGTATTTATTTTTATAATAATATTTATATCACAATATTTCTTCAGAATACTTGATTATGATATTTGCAACTTTACCAAAATAACATGTTTTTCTTTCAACACTTTCATTTTTTGATCGACCAAGTCATTATACGTTCATAAACTACATGTGTGTTTCAAACTGTTATAACAACGAGGAAAAAATATATAGCCTCGTCCAGTATATCGTATAATTGTCTTGGGAGTCATAACGTGGTTATTTCTCAAGTAAACGTACTTTTTCTAATAAATAATTTCCATTACAATTCAACTGTAACGTTACGCCAAGATAAAACTAAATTGTAGAATGGTAGGTAGGTAGATGGGCGTTTTCGATCTATGTAAGTTCCATTTTTATTTTTATTTATTTGTTCGTAGTTGTACCTACCTAATCAATATGTCTTTTATGTTATTTAGTTTAAAAAAAAACTGTTGGTTGGTTCTATCATATTGATGACAACTGTGTAAGCTTGTCATTTTGTATTGTTTATACCTACCTACCTACATATACATTTATATTATATAACAATATCAGTTATAATGGCATTTTAAGCTTTTCAGATATTAAGTCTTTACCAGACGGACGAAAAAAAAACATAATTTCATTGAACATTTTTCGTTATTTAGTATAGGTAACAGGTACCTTAATATGAGAACGTATCATATGCGCATTTCATTTTATTGCGCTAATAATTTTAATAGTAATTTTTCTACTAGTTATTGTTTAAATTTGTATATTAAAAACTATAATATTTTTCTTATAATTTATATAAATTGTCATGCAGACCATTTATTTTATGGAATATTACTATCGTTCACATATATTATTAGAAAACTGAAAATCGGATATTATGTTCATGATATTTCATAACAGAAATAAGTGAAATTATGTTTATGATATATAAATTTATTAGGTATATTAATTTTCATCGGATAAAGAATACTACAATGTAATAAAATAAACGATAGAAAATCCTCAAATGATAATATAGGGACACTGGACATAGGACAGATTAAGATCGTATTAATATGGGAATGGCAATAAAAATCCCCTCAGAATAAAGACTTCACCGAAATAAATAACGATCAAACGATAAAAAAAATACGTTCTACAAACAATGTATATAACTACAATTAATGTTGCTTAGACGCACTTATAGGGGATTCACAAATATTGGATGGAACTTTTCGTGACAATATCACAACGTGTTCTTATTTCCAAAAATGATTGCAAAAAACTTTGTACCTATTATTATATTGCTGTAGACTAGAGGGGGCGATATATTAGGTATAAAATTACTTTTGAGAAGTAAAAAAAAAATAGATATGTGTTGTAGGAAGCCTAAATAACAAAAACAAAAATCCATCATCTGTGTAGTTATAGGAGAGAAAACACTTCTAGGTTAAAACTTCTACGTCAATTTTTAAAATACGTATAACATCATATAATATATTGCTATTCTACTATAACTACTAGTAATTTCATCGAAACATCGCATACAACTTTATGGTAGGTACCCATAAACTTTTTTAAACACAGGTTTTCCATTTTTTATTTCAGAAGAAAATAAATATATTTTCAACCCCAACGGCAATACATTAATGAAGTTAATAATGTATGTTACGCACCCTTTTTAAAGCAATGTATTATTTTGATATGTTTAGATTTATGGTATGATAACGAAAACTTTAATTAATTTGAACATTTCCTTTGTAGGATTAAAATTAAAATGAAATGAGTTAGTTTTTCTAAAACTATCTAAGAATAAAAATAAGTTAATAATAAATAAATAATACATGTTTATATGTAAGTATATATTGTACCTACATTTTTAAAATATCTGTGGGCGTCTAATTTAATTTAAACTTCTACATCACAAATGCATTATTAATATTTTAATTTTTAACGTGCGTAGGTATATGTGTTACCTAGACACTTATTGAATGTAAAATGCTATAACTATTTCTATGGCTACTCTTCTAATCAAATATCAAAGGTATATTTTGTGATTAATTGATTATTTGGTAGTATATGGTTTCAAAAGTACAAAATAATCCACTCGATAAAAAGAAAATATAGACAATTTTTTTTTTGACAAAAAAAATTGATATTTATAGAAAAAAACTAAAAAAACTTGAAAACTGTCCGTAAACAGCTCAAAATGTTCAAAATTTTATGGTGTATAGAAAACAAGAATATAAACATTCAGTGAAATTGTCATGTATTTACAGTTATTCATTTTTTAATTAAAATAAAATAAGAAAATCACATGAGAAATCGAGTGAATATCCAATGTTATAAAAATAAGAAGTTTCGCTAAAAAAGGAATTTGACTTTTTTGTAAGCTTTTTTTTTTTTTGATAATGGTTGGCAAAGTAAAAAAATTGATTACAGAGAATGCCCGTAAATAATTCAAATCAAATCCAAATATTTTGATAATTTTATGTATCTATGGTAGTCGGTAGATATTTGTTTTAGAGTTAGGTACACCAAAAACCAAAATCGATTTTGCTTAAAAATTACTGTTTTTTCTTAATTTTGAATGCATCAACCAGATTCACTTTCCCATAAAACAAGATACTGAAGTTGAAAATCGATGCATTATTTTGACTATTTATCGTGTACACAAACATTAATAAAAAAATTAATTATATAAATTAAAAAAATTAAAAAAAACACATATCATTGTAAAATCAATACAATCATCGCTTCACTCAGAATTTAAAATGCTAAAAAAGGCGAGAAAAACTTTTGGAACCTCGAATATAAAATTAAATATATATTTATAATAAAATCTTTATAATGAGTTCATTTTCAAAAACCAAGACAGTTCAGTTTTAAATTTGAATACATATTATTATTCAACTGTCATAAAGTTGTACCTACCTAATACGAACTACACCTTTTTTTTCAAATAAAATATTTTAAACCTTAGAGTATTGACTACAATATATAGGTTAGTTCATTGATAATATTTCTTTTGGCATAAAAATGGTTATCTATTATTTAATATTAAAATTAATTATCGATAGTCATCGAGTAGGTTTTATAATCCGATAGTGTTAGTTATTAATATTATAATGATTTTTTTAATTTAATTAATCACAATATTCAGTTTATCATAAAAATAATGAAATATTATTTACATTATGTATTATATTAAATCAATTAAGTCAATTAATTTTCCAAGGATGTATACTTTGTATCAGGTCATATTTAATTTTTATTATTTTATAAAACTGATTTCGAAAACATCAATAATTGTTTTAATCCCCCATAAGTTACAGTGAAATACTTTTTGCCGCCATTATCGATAAATATTGTAATATGGTAGTCAGTTACTATATAATATAACTTTAGATCATATTATTATACTCGACTTTCATAACAGTAAATCATTTACTTATTTTTGTGGGTTATGAATTTATTATGTAATTTTATTTTATTTAAAATGTCTTGCTACAGTACTATACCTATCCATAATAATTGTTATATGAGAAGTTAAGGAACATGTTATCTGAACATTTAATTTTATTAAGACAATTACAAAATAAAACTTAAAGATACTTCATAAAAAGTGATATCTTATTGAAAAAGATATAGCTTTGCACTACTGCACTATTTTTAAAACATTCACAATAATTAATTGAAAAAAACTAGACAGTATTGATACACATTAAACTGATCATTCGATCTGTATAATATTAAAATATTTATTTTTTCATTAAATTTTCAACCAAAAAATATAAAAATAAATTACAATTAAAAAAATGTAAGATATTTCTATACTTATAAAAGTTTTCATTTTACGATATAAGTTTTTTGGTGACTTGCTGAGTTTTTGGGACTTTCTGTTTCTAATTTTCGTACATGACTATGTTTTCTTGCACGTGTACTACTTACGTCAATACTATTTTTTATGGGAATAGGCCTCGGCACTCGGCAGTAAAAAAGAATAAAAAAACGTATTTTGTTGCAGAGAAAAAGTGTGAGCGGGATCGAAAACGGAATCCCATAAAAACGTGACCTATGGACCGATAAAAATCGGATAAAAAGTTTATTTGGGCTGTTTGATCTTTTAATCTGCTTATAATAGTTGCTGACAATAAATCAGCTCTCGCTGTGCACGTTCGCGAAAATCTAACGGAATCCGATCTTACGGCATGTCGAGTTTTTTTAACGACCCCCTTATACATATAAAATGCTCAGTGATTGAATTGTGTGATTCAGCTTTGAAAAGAGTTGTAATTGTAAACGTTCTTTACACAATTTTTCTGCAAAAAAAAGATAATTTGACGTACCAATTTTGTTAGGATATTATAGCGTTTACCTCACCTCGCCGTAGAATGTATAGTTGTAGACTTGTAGCCAGTAGGTAGTAGTTATTATTTTAATTCGAAAATCATAATGTATTCAAAATACAATCGATTTTTTATAAGCTTTAAATGGCATGTGCTGAGATTTTTCAGTATTATTTCACATTGCGGTAATATTTTTAAATATTTGTGGGAAATGGGAACTATACCTACTGGTAAATTCCAAAAATTACTGCTTAAATGTATCAAATGGACAATGGTTTTGATTAATTGGTCAGGTACGATGAGCTATATTAATTTCCATTTCAGTATTCCACTGCCAAAAGTTGCATCATTGAAAACAATATTATTACAGTGGATCAAACTTCACATTTCTTGCATTGTTCGGAATCTAAAATAACTACAACATTTTATACAAGTCTTAATTTCATTTTATTGACTTCTTGCTGAAAATCTAGTAGAAAAATTATAAATCATTATTTTTCTTATTTACATAAATATACTTTTTAAACATATATTTAGGTATATTTAAATAATTATATTTTGTAGGAATCTTACTTTTCAAATTATGTTGAAAATATGAATTCTGTTAAAATAAAAAATATTTAAGCTAATTAATTATTTCTCTATATCAATACTTATCATGTTTCAATAATAATCAAATTTTTGACAGATAATTTTTTATATACCACTTTTTTTACGTTATTAATCGGTTAATATTAAATGAAGTTCAAGTTGTACAATAAAAATGAATGTATCATATTAATTGCACTACTTTATCACTCGCCTTTTATATGAACTTTAAACATATTTTTTTGGCATAGTTATTTAGTGAACTATACTTGTCCGAAATATATTACGAATATGTCACGTACTCATGTCATAGTTTCAAGACAATTATTCAGAATTAATAACTATGGCAACCATAATATAAAAATAAAAGTCAATTAAATTAATTTTAGTATATTATGTTTAGAAATTAGGGAAAAAAAACTATTCTTTAAAATGTTTTTAATTCATTTTTAACTTCTACTCTCTAAAATCTTAAGTTTAGTGAATTAAATAAGTAATATTTTTATTTAAAATAGTATTGAAATAAATACTTATTTGTATATATCATAAAAAATGAATAAAATGTTTATTTTTTGGGTTTTATTAGATTTCCAAACAAAGTTTATAAAATTATATCAACTAAATTGAATAAGATTATTTTTTTAAAGATTTTACTTGTAGTGAATGACATTTATTATTCCAATCGTATTTTTTTTTTTTTTTTAATAACATTAAGAATTATGTCCACTTGTAAGATAACTTTGATAAAAAGTTTAGTTTCATGTTCCACATTATGTTTATTTAATTTTCAATACCTTATGATGATACAAAAAAAGATAAAGTATTTGCAAAATGAAATACTAAATAATAGTGGTTAAACGACTGTTAAAATGTGTGTACCTACTATAAAAAACCCTATATTTTAGGTAGAATGAAATAATATTATTGGTAAATCTGTTTTCTCTTTTAATTGCTTGGATATAAATCTTGTATGAACAATTAAAAACGCAACATAACATAACTTAATGACTTGAAACAGAGTGTAGATTTTTTGATTTTTTTATAAATAATAATTATAGCTATTAAAAAAATATTATTTTAAATAGCATGGGTTAAAAAAAAAAATACAAATAATTACATGTTATCAGTTACTACAAGTACCTACCACGATTTATTCGTTATAATAATCTTGTAACCTAATGTACTCACTACTCGTAGGTATTTAATGTGTACCTATGTGAGTTTAGAATCCAATTTTATGTTTCAAATAATAAGAAATTATAAGTTAAAAATTTATTACATATTTTGTGCATTTGTAAAAAACTTTATGTCGTTACAAGTGTTAAAAAAATGTGATGACTACTTGTCTCTTGAGTATACTCTATATATTCATCACGATTATGTTGAACGAATTATTCAGTAAAATATTATAATTTATAACTCGAGTTTTTTATTTTATAACAATTGTTCCCGTTTGTATTCTCATCAGTATCTGGATAATCCTTTTAATACATTAAATGTGATAAAGGGATCCCTCACAGGACCTAAGAATAAGAGACTATAATCAGCTTATGGCTAGAACCACCCTTTATACCACAACAAAAAAATAGCATCCAATTTGCATACGTATTGTCATTGTTACATTATCATTTATCGTGACAAATGGAATTAGCGAGTTTAACTACTTTATTTTTTTTTTAAAAGGTTTAATTTTTTTATTTAAATAAAATATGATAAAACACGTCACATATTTAAAATAGAAAATACTTATATATAATATGTGTGTGTATTGGTGTTTGTGTGATGTGCTTTTCGTAATGTTGTTAGGATAAATACTAAATCTGAAAATAATTGCTTATACTTGTTTAAAAAATATTTTTATTTACTTTTAACGTTGACCTGTTAAATCCATGTATTTTGAAACGTACGCTGATGAATTCAGAATATTATTAAAATTACATTTATTCTCATTTCCATCACACTATGTACATTTTTTTAATTTGTGTGTTTCAATATTCAATACAATGCAGATATTATTTATATCAACGCGTGTAACATAATAAATTTATATTACTTATAAGAATACTTAAAATAAAATATTTTATTAATTTTTTTCTTTCAATTACAATTACAAAAAAAAAGCCTAATACATCACATTGTTTGAAAGCAATTTATCGATTAACAGATATTATATAATGTGTTTATTGGCCTCAAATGGTTTGATAAATACCGCATCTAAATCATATAAAAAAGTATTTTGTGTACCGATGTCCCGTATTTTCTAACCCACATATTTTTTTCAATTACATGGCGCTTTGACAAATTTATGAGTTATATACTTTTTCGTGCACGAAAATTTACAGGTTTATGTATTTATGTCAATAGGTTTTAAAGATATTAACAAATGTCAAATCAGCCTATTTATGGTGATTTTCCAGCTTACCATACTATGCTATATAATAATACGTAATTTAAATAAAATAATAGCTGCAATGAAATTTAAACAATATATTTTATTAAATATTTTAACAGAATTATTTATTTGTTTGTACTAGGAATATCGAATGGTAATTATATTTTAACCAAATAAATAATAATTATTAAGGGATCGTATTTCACCAATACAATTTTAAATACAGCATAATATATTATACTATAGATAACTGCAAATAATAATGTTTTGTATAATATATTATTTTTATTTCGTCTGTAGATACTTTTCAAGTGAAAATAAATTAAGATTTTATAATATTTTATAATCAATTACCTTAATATTATATAATAACCATCATGTCCTACTGCCATCAAAAGATTTACAATAGGTAGGCCTAATAATAAATATGGAAATAGGATCATTTATATGTATTATAATTTATAAGTTAAAACATAAGGTCACATTAAGTATATATTTTATAGTTTACTATTGAATAATTACCAGACTGTTTGGTGAGCTTAACAACAGAATATTTGGCAACGATATTACAATTAGTATTAATTTGTTCGGGCATGTGGCCGTTGATAAAATAACGTGTTAATAACATATTCGATGATTCGCCAAAAAGGCTTAATTTCAGTCTCAAAACAGAAGATTATGTGGTCACCTGTCGCTTTAAACAATGTCATTAACCATGAGCCAAGACCTGTTAAGGATGGAAGCCGTAGATTTTAGAGTAAATGTATAGAAAGGTTAGGTTATAGGTTAGGATTTTTATAGAAACATATGGGAATAAATAGCAATAATAATAAATAATAATTAAATAAAAGTGGCAAAATATTGGATAAAGAAAAATTACGTAAGTACCATAATAATTAGCATTAATTTACCGTTAAGGTATATTAAAATAAAATTAATAAGCAGAAATCAATAATTGTTTGAATAGGATAGTTATAGGAAATAGTAATTAAATACTTTTACTATCTAGGTATAAAATAAAAAATTAACGTTTTTTCATATACATATTTAAAATTGAAATAAAGAATGGATGGATCAGTTAAAACAAATTAAATTATAAATTATTTGTTGAAGCATTTAAAAAATGAGATACAATACTGAATCGACTACATATTAGTACCTATATAATTTATTATATTATATCTATCACTGATGTAGTTAGGATTATAAAATATTTTTTTTATTAATTTATAGTATGCACCTAACAGTTAATAAGTAAATTAAAATGTTATAAATATTTTGGTACCTATAATGTATAAATTTTCGAGTTTTATCTGATAAAATAATATTGCAATATCGTTTATTTTCACATGGTGTAGTGAAAAACATTCAACCTCTCTCTTGAATTGGAGCTGGTGTTAAATTTATGACCACCAACCACTGTGGTGTGCTGCTTTACACTTCATTGGAGTGTTTTAGAGATTAACAATGTATATGACATACCCAATCTGACATAGGACAATGATAATGAGAGATACATTGAAGATTTACACTGTCCTCTCGTGCGTCATCGTGGTTGATCATAAATCCACCTTGCATTAACTCATATTGATTTATGGTTCAATAATGGAAGTATTATATTGTTATTGCTATTATTTGATATATTAATAGAATTTTAGCTTAATGAAAATTAATATACAATAATGCACTTTTTTTTATGAACTAATCAATATTATAATATATATCTATTATATATATATCGATATTATTATAGTATATGAAGTCAAATTATAATAATTTAAATTAAATAATTTATCAATCTATTTTTTTTTTTATTAGTTTAAGGCTTCGATGACTGAGGATAATGTCCTGTAAGGTTGGTAGTGTTTGTTACGGTTGGTTGGGAATACGCGTATGAGTGGCAAGATTTTTACACACTACGAATCCGGGTGGTCACCCATCCGAGAACTAGTGGCCGTTGCTTAATCTCAATCACGTAGCATGATTGGTTTCAACCACTGCGCCTCGCCTCGCCACAACAACAACAATCTATTACATCGTTTTAACTAAATAATATACTTCTGATGATTCATTATATAGTATATACATATAATATAATATATAATGAACTACTTGGTTTGACTGTTGTTGTTCATTGGTTTCTGAACATAATAAATAGTACAAAGATATTAATAGTTTTTTTTTGCCGATTTTAATTTGTTTTATTCCCAAGAAAACATTCTGAAAACTTCTACATTTGATTAGGGTTCGTTCAAACTTCACAGTCTTGCACGCCATTGTTTTTAAGTCTTTTGTCACGTTACATGTAGAATAGAGGAAATTGATAGTTAATTTAAATTTGCATATTATACTGGCAATCCACGTAAGGGTTTCTCTATGTTTACATTGTATCTATTTACTAATCAAAAGCATTGAACAACATCATGGTTTGAAATCAATTTTGAATTTGTGTAGGTCTAGAATGACTAGATAAATCTCGTGGTTATTTATATTAGCATCTGCAGTAGGATTTTAGTCAACAGTTATAGCTTGAAAATGTAATACAATAGGTTCCTCATAACTCATAAGTATTTCATACAGTAACCAAAAAATCTAAAATACATAATATAATCCCAGTTTTTTTTATAGCCATTTTAAGTCCAAATTTTGTGTAAATAAGATATTTTAACGAAGAATAACTAATTATAATTGTCAGCAAATATGAATTAAAGCTACTGTATATTATTAGGTATTAGTAAAATAAATTACTTTAATAGCAATGCAATTAATATAATATCATACTTTTAGTTATAGCTAGTAAAATTGAATTAGTAATCTTATTGGATAATATTGTTGTGTACAATTTAATTAATTTACAGATTTTTTTTTTAAATTAATGTAAGTTTGTTCTATAATCCAAATAAAACAATTCATAGAAGTATGATGATATATCAAAATTCTAATCGAGTATTAGACAATTTTTTTTTTTTAAATGTATTAATTGCTTGTGGATTCATTACAATTGTTTTATTAAACAAAGGTATTTTAAGGTAGTTAAATTGATATGATTTTTTTTTCAAATAATTTTACATATTTTGTCAATTTAAATTTTTTTTTAGTTTAACTAAACGTACGCACTAAACACATATATTATATATTTCGTGTATTTGTTGGTGGATCAATTAACAATTGGCACTGACAGCAGGTTTTTGACGAATGGAGCAGAGTATTTGCGAATAAGAGGAATTTGTGAACAATGGAATCGTATTTTAGCCCTGGTTGAAGGGCTGGGAGGAAAATCTCCCGTCGATACATGATAATAGGGGTAGAGAAGGGAGACATATAATATGAGTCACTGCCATTCCAAATTGCTGCTTAATAAGGCCATGTCATTAGGCTTCTGACCTTTTGTTCCGACGAGGGGAGGTTAGGCTCTTCACTAAAACGATGTGGTCAGGTCATTGACAGGAATTTTTTTTATTCAAGCCGCTGACATGGACAAGTTAAAGCTCTAATACAAATCATATATTATATTGTTTAGTATTTTGTTAAGCTTTTATTATTTTAATCTTGCACACTTATTAAACGTTACACTGCAGATATTTTGTTTGAGGTTTAAGTTTACTTTTATGTTTCGATACAAAATATAGTTGTTCACGAAAAAGGTTTTATTTTATACCCAGTTATATATTTTTTATTAGAATCAGTTTTAAATTTGTTTAGTCGATTGCCTTAAAAAGTTAAACATTTATAATTTGAGTGATTTTCTATGTAGTGGTTTTTTTGTAAGGACTATTACAAATGAAAAAAAATATATGCACTATACCATCTCAATATAAATTATAAAGTAAAATGCATTTTCAATCCGCAACAAAAATTTAAATGCGTCATCATTATACCTCAGCAATGACATATTAACATACTACAATATGTAAATGAAATATCTAAACATATAACTTATAACTACATAATAATAAATAATTGTAATCAAGACCGTTCTTTAAAGTTAATTAAATTTTTTATTTTAACTTGGATTAAATATTTAAATGTATTATTAAAATAAAAAGCATTTTTTATACATTAATGAAAGTAGACCGCAAGTATAGGTACCTTATTCAAAAAAATTGTATTGCTTTTAAATATTTGTTATTTGTACAGTACACACATTACAGTATATTGAATTTTTGTAATTTATGAAAATATTTATGAAAATAATTATGGTTGCAATTCAATTATGCTATTGTAGTTTTACATTTTTACCAAAAGTTTAGTTAATGTCTGATAGCTAATAATCAAATACTCCTTTGAAGTGTTAATTATTTTTATCAGAATGTCTAATTATTGAGTAGGTACCTAGTTACAAGCAATCATAATTCGTATTGTAATGTTTAAAGGTTCTATTAACATTTTTATCTTTAACATCAGGGAGATTATATTTTTAAATTAATTATTAAAAATACAAAACAAAGACCTCATATATAATAAAAAGTAAAGTTTGTTAAAAACTGGATGGTATAAAGTTTAAATAATATAATAACTCGTTTATAAAATAAAATGGCACTCGACATTAGGTTTATTGTTTGTGATGACTTAGACTAATTTAAATAAAGCAATATTAACATACAATTTGATGATAATATAATTTACATTATTTTAGTTGCGGAAACGTAAACAATTATTTAGGTTTTAATAAAAAAAAAGTTAAAATATAAAATTTGATACACGTATGAGGGTCTTAAAATAAAATGTTGCAGTGTTCGGGCTAATTTTTTTATTAGGTACCCCACTCGATCTGAATATAATTTTAGCGTATAACTTCACGGTCGTATTAATATTTATTTTAATACCTCTCTGATCGAATAACATACGACTATGCAGTACACTGCACATTGCTTCATTTATATGACACTCGGCTGAAAGATGACCCACAATATGAATAAAATATAACACATTCATACAAACCTAATGCTGAATGGGTTGTGACAAGAACGTCATGTCTCCTGGGCATTGTAGTGGCTGGTTCACGAAATATTTTTTTTTACCACAGGATTTTACTCCCGATTTCTATTGCATCGTACCGACCTATTATATTTTATTACCATATTCATATACCAACATAACTGTCACTTTTTCTATAGACTGATTTCGTGTATAGTCATTAAGGGGTCACACGATTTTTTTCTTGATATTAATTTTATTTCAATATGATAATTGTAATCATAATTTATAAGTTTATAACATAATATTATACGTAGGCACCTTTTCATAAATTTCAATGCAAATTAATTCTCATATTCTCCTCAATGTGTTATGCTTTCGTAAAGGTCATAGGTGTCACGGTATAAGTATTTTTATTCCTGAATGGCAATTTTGTGTTTGACCAAACGGCGTATTTAATGAAGTATGCTGTCAAATGCTTAAAGTCGAATTTCATATTATATTGAACCAAATGTGTGTATTAATAAAATAGACTATGTTTTATTAATTGATGATTGCTGGTAAGCATAAGTTAAAACTTTGTATTGATATTGGTCGATACTACATGTACCTATATACAGTAACTTTATGGTTAAAGGGAAAAACACTTGATAAATATAACTTCAATTTGTTATTTATTATATTTTTTTAATGTTGTTTCCTCTTTATAGTTTACGTACCTACGATCGCAAGCACTGAGCCAGTGAACCATGGTAAATAAAATATTATAACACACCATAATTACTATTTAACGAAGATGCATATATAACACTATTTTCTATATTTCAACAAAAATCTACTAGGTATAGTTAAACTTAAAACTACCCTTTATAACTAATAAATATTGGATGATGGTGATCAAAATCTCAGGTTTTATGTGACATATTAGACAATGTTTTTCAATAACTGCACTGTTCATCACATAAACTTACTATACACATGAAAATAATCAAAGTGTAGGCTAGTCGCTAGTAGCAATTAGTACGCCAATATACCTATTACCAGCTATATATTAAACAAAAAATCTATATTTCAATTTTATTTGTGTCATATATCTAACAATTTAACATTATTTTGGTATTGCAAATAGAAAAATTTTTTTATGATTTTAAAATTGATGTTTTCCAAAATGTGTTGCTAATTGCATAACATAGGTAGGTACCTAAATTAGTGTGATGCGTGCCAGATCAAAAATATTTTGAAGATTTAGTTTCCTATACGTCTTAAAAAATCTATTTCAATAATAATATTGTAACGATGCATATCACTTAACTGTAATTTATACAGTCTTTAAATATACTTGGGAAATGTATGAAATAAAAAGATTTATAATTGAGACACATTATGATATATAATATTCAGTTTTTATTTTTAATATATCTACATTTCCCTATTTATATATTATTTTATAATACCTCTATATTGAGGCGTTTGAATGTCATATAGACAGTAGTGAATCCAGGGGTTGTTCAAAAGGGAGGGGAGAGAACTTTTCAAAAATATTTATACTTCGAAGGTATCAGTACTATAATATATTATATTTATGAGGGATTTTTAGAATGTGAAATTCTACTGCCGGAACACATGTCTAGCATATAATAATATTGCAACCATATAAACAGTTAAAGAATATGTATTATGAATTACGTAAAAAAATACGACCCAAGGGGTGCCATAGCTCTACTCTCCATTTCGTATCTTCCACTGCATATACAAATCTTAGATTCAGAGTGAAGCGAAAATTGGAGTTCTTTATTTTTTGGACTGTTTTCAGTATAGCACATGCCACATATTATAATACATTGTTAATTCTGTCCAGATGGTAATTTTTTTTTATCAGTAGATACCTACTTACCTCGTAAAAAGAAACTACTCCGAATGGCGAACAGTAAAACAATAACTTTCAGTAAGCGTAGTTTTGAGCTCCACTCAGACTTGATATCCAAATGCAACGATGCGACATTCAAGGTTGCTTTCAAATGCGTATTATATAGGTAATTAGAGCTAGAATTTTTACGGATGAACATATTTTTTTCCTTTAGTGCAAATTTAATACATCGGTTTTCACTTGTCAGTCATGTTCACGATTTGGCTAATTGTATTTATAGTATATAGTATATCATAAACTTTAATACTTGGATATTTAAAATGAACAGAACAATTTTTCTTTCGTATCATAATGAAATACATAAACCACTTATATTTCAAGTTTTTAATATTTGTTTTCAAAAATTAATATAAAATCGTAATTATCTAATGAAGATTAGTAATTATTGTCCAAGAAGTTCCTGGATAATATATCAATCATACATTTAAAACAGCTAAGGGTATTAATATAGGTAGCCAAATACCATTCTCAAATCTCAAATGTAAAGTTTAAGAATAATGTATTTATCATGATTAATAAATCTAAAAGCTACAGTATAAAATGATTAATGTGATACACACAGTAAAAATAATATTATAAATAATTATAATTAATACTTTTAGCACTAAATTGTAGTATAATAATATTATATATTTTCGTTTACTGCCCTGCTTTGATAACTGTTTAATTTTTATGAAAAATAAAAAAACTCAGATTTACAACACCGTGAATTACTCTATTAGTACAGCTTTTAACCAAACGTTGTTTATTCATCCGATAGAGGTCGCTCTCAGTAACAAGGATTGCAATATTATTATTTGTTGTATACAACAACAACAACAACAACATATTATCAGTATTCATTTATTCGTTTTTGAAGAGTTAAGATTTGCCATTTTAGTTTTGTTACACAAATAGGTTCAAACAGTAAAAAACTAAAAGACGATAACGATAAAAATAGTAAAAATGGTATTTTGTTTTAGATTCTGAGCGACGAATGTATTGATTTTACAGTGATGTGTGTTTTTTTTTATTTTTGTGTCTGTGTACACCATAAGCAGTAGTCGAAATAATTCTTTGATTTTAAACTACAGTATTTTTTCCGGTGAGAAAAAGAATATAGTTGGTGCGTTAGGGGAGGTCTGGAAATTTAAAATTCCTAGTATTCTTCAAAAGCTCAGAAAAATTTTTAAAAAAAAGGGGGGTCAAGTGGATGTCGCTCCGCTGTACAGTAGGTTACAAGTAGGTCACTGTATAATGGATGGTATTAAATTTGAATTCAATGATATAATATCATTATATACGAAAAACGATTCTGAGCATAGACGGTATGTCAGTCTAGGATATTTTTAAATTATATTGATACGTTATTACTTATTATACAGTAGCTGGTAAGTTGAATTAATATTATTTAATTATTAACCTAAAATTAAAAATGTGTGCCTATGTATTTTTAATACTTTGCAATTGCTATTGTAACAATAAATCAGGAGCCTTGTATTAAATTATCATGATTTTTGGCCCAAAAATAAAAATTTATTGGTATTTATATAAAAAAAAACTAAAAAAATTGAAATTTGAAATGGTCCGTAAAAAGCTCAAAAAGAGTCAAAATATTTCTAAATTGTATGGTGTATAGAAAATGCTAATATAAATATTCGGTGAATTTTTTAAGTTTCTACAGTAATTTATTTTTGAATTACAACAAAATAAGAAAATCGCTAGGTACATGAGAAATCGAGTGAATATCCAATGTTGTAAAAATATGAACTTCAAACGCTCGTAAAAATTTAATTTGACTTGGTATTAGATATTTTTTTTGATAAACTTAGGCAAACTTATGAGAAATCATGTGTTAGATTTGAAATCTTAGATTTAAAAAGAAAATTTTTAATGCATTTCTAACTCAAAATAATTTGCACATTATCGTGGTTTTTACGTATTTTGTCAATATTTGAACTTTAAATGCTTATAAAAAAAATTTGTGACTACGAATTTTTAATATTTTTCATATATTATTGTAACAATATATAAGAAGCCTTGTATTAAATTTTCAAGTTTTTTATACCCAACAAATAAAGTTTTTTTAGAAATCTAACCTAAAAAAAACCTAAAAATATTGGAAAATGAAAATGTCCGCCAACAGCTCAAGATAAATCAAAATATTTTAAAAATGTTATGGTGTATAAAAATGCTTATATTAACATTCAGTCAAAATTTCATGTATTTCAGTCATTTCTTTTAGAGTTATACCAAAAACCAAAATCGATTTTGTCGAAAATTGGTTTTCCGTACAAATTTCCGTTTTTTCTTTAATTTGTCATTTGTTTTTCACGGTACTTTTGAAAATTACTGTGAAATTTTTACGCCCAAAGTACCAACTAGATTCACTTTCCTATCAGAAAAGGTACTGTTGAAGAAAATTGAAGCATTTTTACTGTCCTAAAAGGCGATGACAGACACCCCCCTCCTCATACACACACCCTTGATATAAATATTTCCTAACTTTACTTCGTCAGTATAATACATACATTATGCTAGTAAGAGTTAATTGATATTTCTAGCCCCCACTAATTTTTAATTTAATGTATGCCTTATTAGGTAACTACTTATCTACAATACCTAATATAATTACAACACAATTGAATTTTGAAATGTAATTTTGTGTATAAAATATAATAATATACTTTAAAAGTTTCAAGTACCTGCCTATAATATTTTTAAACTACAACAAAATAACTAGCATCGTCATTCTTCGTTTGGTTTATCGTCACATTTACATATAGGTATCATTTAATATGTAAATATAATATATTTTATAAATATTTCTTCATCGATAATCTAATAACAATACATAGAGTGTGTGATGAAACGAGACTAATTTTGTATACACGTAGGGGTAAAATGTAACGCCGAAGAGGACTAAATAATAATTATTATACATCTGAAAACTAATCAAAAATAGTTCTATGTGGTTGGAATCCGGTATAATCATTGATAAGTATAATTTAATATAAATGCCAAATGGAGATAATACAAAATGATTGCAAGATGACTCTTGTTAGAGAGTCTCGATATACCTATAGGTATATTATCAAATGTCTATAAATAGCTCAAAATGAGTTAAAATATTTTTAAATGTTAAAATGTTGAAATTGTTCATGTCTTGAAAATTCTAACACATACTAAACAGGTATAAACGCATTTAGATTTTGCGAAGAAATTCCCATTTTTCCTTAAATTTCTTTTGGATTTCTCAACTATTTTAAAAAATACTTGGAGTTTTTAATTTTGACCATCAAAAGCATTAAGTTAATAACAATAAGTTCTAATTTGTTATCAGAAACCATCATTCACAAAGTTGAAGATTGGATCATTTTTTCTACTTTTTTATCACTATTATAGTATATAATACTATATAAACGTTTTAAAATCAATACACTTATTGTTCAATGATAGTATCATAATAGTGGAATGTTTCAAGTTTCTATGAATTTATCATTAGTAGGTAACCACTCTCAGTATTAAATATCAAAATTATTTTTGGATTATCAGAAAAAGCACACATAGGTCATTGTAAAATCTATCCCCTTAAAGATAGTCAAGGATAGACAATAAAAATATAACACAAAATAATAATGCATGATATTTTTATTTATTTATTAAATTTACTGTAATGACATATTGTATATTGTTTTAAAAGAATTAGTTATTAACAGAATATTAACATTCATCACACGAAATTGTAACAGACGAACTCGACGATGAAGATGAAGTAGAAATTGAACTACTACTCACACTGCTACTACAACTACTGCTACTAATACTCCAACATGAAGTTTGCGATTCATAATATGAACTATCAAATACGTAATCACCATCTATATCCATAGTCTGATCTATTTTGATCAAGTGATTTGGATTATAACCACTTTGCAATAAATCTTGAGTTATAGAATTCATAGTTTCCTGGTTTGGAATTCTGTCCCTGGTATAAGCAATGACTTGGTTTACTTGTTCCGAACCTGTGTAAACAAAAAAAAAACTGTAATAAAAAATTGTAAACACATAACCACATATAGGTATTATCTAATTGTATAAATACTAACCAAAGAGTGGGTTATTGTATTGGTTTGCAATGCAAAGAATTAAGTAATCATCGTCTTTGTATCCAATAATATTTGTTATCATTTGGTGCTTGTCTATAAAACATTTTATAATTAATTAATTAATATACGCCTTAATTCGAGAGAAATATTTCAGTTCATAGTTTAAAAAAGCAATATTTACATATATCTGAGGGCTGTTTGCAGATCATTCCATCTAATGATAGACAAACCGTTTCATCAATTGGTTCTTCATCTAAAAGTTATCAAATCCAAAAAATTAATTACGATCAATAAGTTCATAGAACTGAGAATTTTAGATCTTACAATATCCTTCAGTATAGATTGAATACGTGGAAGTACCATATGGATGGTCGTCAGGATAAACTGAAGAAATATAGCTTCTCGTCATTTGCAATTCACCGGTCCTAAAATAACATAAACATAATTTATTATTACATTTTAAAATAAAAAAACATTACTTCAAAGTTTACCTCATATTGTATCCACGATCTATAACCATACGAGGAGAATTGCAATCCCATTCATCAATTGCTGTATCATCAAAACAGAGTTGCATTCCACATGCAGGGAAACACGTATCTAAAAACAATGATACGATTCAATATTAATTGGTTTTGACGCAAATGCATAATCATATACCTCAGTTAAGAACATTAATGTTAGCGTTATAGATACTTACTTATCATACCGACTCTCGAATTGGGGCTATTGTAAAACGAACAAGGTGTAGCTTGGGTCATGTAATATTTTCCAGACAAAGCACGTCTAATCTGAAAACAATAAGTGCTATTGTTAATATTTAATTTGGAAATAAATCACTTTAAATCAATAATATATAAGATCGTTCATTAAAACACGAACAAATCACACAGATACTCGTTAAAATGTAGAATAGTTGATAAAATTTAAACATGTTTTATTACTGTTGGTTTATCCAGAGATTTTACGACTTGGATACCATTGTATAAATCACACTGTCCGAGCTCATACAGGCTAGAGTAATCTGAACTTTTCTCAATTATCACAGTCGATGTCGTAGTTGTTGAAGTGGATGATGATGAAGTAACAGAACTACCGCTAACAATTGATTTTGTTGCTGATGTTGAAACGGACGTTTCTTGAACGACGGTATTGATATCGTCAGTTGTAGTTGGTGTATTTGAAGGTTCTGGCATCGAAGGTGCTGACGTTGGTTCAAACGAATGATCAACACTTACCAAATAGTTAGGCGAGAGACCACTTCTCTCAATGTCTTCGTATGCTTTCTGATAAGTACTCCAATCAGGGTTAGTATCTCTCGTCACTACCCAAATAATATGCTCATTTCCTGAAATTTATTTTTTTAATTTATACATTATTTTGAAGTAGTCGAATTACGTTCATTATAATTCTTACCTCTGAAGAAGTTATCGTACTGGTTGATAACAGCTAACACCATATACTCTTCCCAAGTGTCATCAGCACCGATTACAGCGATTGTGTATTCTCTCTCACCTGTTACACAAATGGAAATGTATGATTTAAGGCGTTATTATTATTACTTATTCTACATTAACTTACAGCTACGCTCGCCGATCTTATGTCTGATCAAACTCTGGTCAACAAATGGATATTTTTCGATGATTGGATTTGTATCTGAAAATGTAATTAAGTAATTATTTAATGTGCAATTGGATTATTGTTTGTATTAAAAAACCAATGATATTATTAAAATTTTAAAATTATTTTTAAAAGCATTTATATGATAAGAATATGTATTGACTGTGATTTACTTACAATATTTTTCTGAACCGACGTTAAAGATTGCATATGGGCTGTTATCACCATACGCTGGGCATAATAATGCTTTTTGGATTTCTGTGCACTGGGTACTAATGATAAACAACTTATTATTATAATATATAACTATATGTATAATTATGTTCATAAAATATGTGAAGTACAAGTAATCATTTTTGAGTCACAATATAAAAGATTTTATAGTATTTTGTTTTGATAAAAATATAATTTATAACGCGCATGTTTAAACACTTCCAAAAATTTTTAAAACATTGCATGTTGTAAAAAAGAAAAAATGATCGATTTGTTACTTATTAATTACATAATTTTATATTCTTTAATTTTTTGATTCAGTTGCATTCATCAGATGATTTATTAGATAGGAAATATAGTAATTGTAACTTTTTAATCATTTAATTTTAATTTTTACTTTGTTGAAGTGACAACAATCGGATTTAACCATCTTTTTGATTTTGAATTTGAATATACTTAATATACTTACTAAAGATTGTATGATGAATCAGTCATTTCGTATTCAGTGTTGTAATCGCTATCATCACATGGTGTGGTATCCTTAAACATCAATTGATTATTGGTGCATGGATAACTGTTACCTGTTATACAAAAATTAATAAAATAATTGAAATATTTTTAGTAAATGTTTAATAATAATATTTTACATACAGAATAGCCCGGTTTTTAATGGGTTGTATCCATTTATGTATGTCGGTGTAGTCATTTGTACATTCCATGTTCCTTGGAATGCAATGGTAGCCTAAATATTAAATAACTTAATTAATTACCTATTGTAAAATTAAATAGTAAAATGTTTTTAACATAATATACCTATAATGAAATTAACTAATATCAGATAGAGAGATCTGTTGGCCAATACTGTTGGCAATGACCTAACTGTCTATACCCATTAATATCGGTAGAGAGAAAGAAGTTCATCAATATCGACAATATTGTTGTTAAAAAAAATTGAAAAGTACGTAACGGATCTACTCTGTACTGTATAGTAAAAATCTAGTGTACCTCGTAATAAAACTGGTTAATGTAATTGTAAATCATTAGATATAGCTATTTAGAAAAACTATTCTGACTGGTATAGCCTGTCAGACTATTACAATATAAATATATTGCTATTCATTATTTTACTATCATTAATATGGTATAAATATCATACAATTAATCAACATGTTTTGAAATTTTCATTTTGTAGGTAAATAAAATATAATAATACACAATAATGTTTGAAATTTCCCATAAAAATATTTTTGAATTATAACAAAATAACTACAATTGTTAATATTCGTTTAGTTATCAAATTTCGTCAAAATTTAAACTTCAAATGCTTAAAAAAAATTCAACTATACATTGTACATCTTTAATATTTTTGAATTGGATTATTATAATTAATGAGGAACCTTGTATTAAAATCTCCATCTTTTTGAATTGGAGAAAACAATTTTATCGACATTTATAGAAACTATCGAAAATGCCTATAAATAGCTAAAAAGTGTCAAAATAATTTTAATTTTATATGGTATTTAGAAAATGCTAATATAAATATTTAGAATTTTTTTTTCAAAGTAACTGTCCATAAAAATACCCGTAATTTAAAAATTTTCACGATTATTTGGTAAAATAATATTGGGAATTTTAAATTTTATCTACCAATTATAGATCAAATTTTCTACAGGAGACAACCCTCAATAACCTATTCATAAATACTTACGTATTGACTGTCAAAAGTTTTAACGTCCCAGTCTTTTGGACATATTGAAGGTAGGTTACTTGTAGAAACAACACTTCTAGTCGTTGATGTCGTTGATGTACTGATCACTGTTGATTCATAATATGTTTTATCAAACGTAAATGCACTATCAAACGTTTTCGTCTGATCAATTTTCATCAAGTAATTTGGGTTAAGTCCAGAACGCAAGATTTCTTGTGTGATATTATTCATAGTATCCTGACTTGGAATTCTGTCTCTGGTATAACAATAGATTAGAGGTACTTGCTCTTTTGCTGAAAATGAAAAATAATGCATAGGTATAAAACAATAAGGAGAGCACAAAAAAATATTTTATAATTATAAGAGTTGTAAGTTATATAAATACTAACTAAAGAGCGGGTTTTTGTATTGGTTTGCAACGCAAAGAATTAAGTAATCATCGTCTTTGTATCCAATAATATTTGTTATGATTTGGTGCTTGTCTATAAAACATTTTATAATTAATTAATTAATATACGCCTTAATTCGAGAGAAATATTTCAGTTCATAGTTTAAAAAAGCAATATTTACATATATCTGAGGGCTGTTTGCAGATCATTCCATCTAATGATAGACAAACCGTTTCATCAATTGGTTCTTCATCTAAAAGTTATCAAATCCAAAAAATTAATTACGATCAATAAGTTCATAGAACTGAGAATTTTAGATCTTACAATATCCTTCAGTATAGATTGAATACGTGGAAGTACCATATGGATGGTCGTCAGGATAAACTGAAGAAATATAGCTTCTCGTCATTTCCAATTCACCGGTCCTAAAATAACATAAACATAATTTATTATTATATTTTAAAATAAAAAACATTACCTCAAAGTTTACCTCATATTGTATCCACGATCTATAACCATACGAGGAGAATTGCAATCCCATTCATCAATTGCTGTATCATCAAAACATAGTTGCATTCCACATGCAGGGAAACACGTATCTAAAAACAATGATACGATTCAATATTAATTTATTTTTGGAGCAATGCTTACATTATAAATTTAGGGCTAGGGACTTCATGCTATTAAAAACCCTAAAATATGTATCTATTTATGCCCTAAATATTACAAAATATACTCTTAAGACATGCAAAGAAACATATTGAAAGATTGAAAAATTGAGTTCTAATTTATAAATATGCACTTCAAATTAAAATATAGCAAAACATAGACTAATACATGAAAAAGTGTAAAATATGCCAAATATTAAAAAAAAAAAAATTACCGTATAATAAAAATATATATAATACTCTTGGTATTATGAAACAGATTTCTAAATGACTAAGCTAATGAATATTAGAAAACATGCAAACTCCTATAAGCCCCTATCTGTAATTCATAAAATACCACGGTCAAGAGTATATTAACTAGCATTGTAAGTACTTACTTAATAATCCTACTTTCGATTTGGGGCTATCGTAAAACGAACAAGGTGTAGCTTGGGCCATATAATAACTTCCTGACAAAGCACGTCTAATCTGTGAACAGAAAGTACTGTTGTTAATATTTCAGGAAAAAAATCACTTTAAATTAATATAACTGATCGTCCATTGCAACGCAATCAAATCAAACAGAAACTTGTTAAAATTTAGAAGAACTGATAAAATGTAAACATGTTTTATTACTGTTGGTTTATCCAGGGCCTTTAAGACTTGTAGACCGTTGTATGATTTGTATAAATCACATGGTTCGATGTCATACAGGCTAGAGAAATCTGAGCTTTTCTCAATTATCACAGATGATACCGTGGTTGTTGAGGTGGTTGTTGAACAAGATGTTGAAGTTGAAGATGAACTACTGCAGTCGCTAACAATTGATTTTGTTGCTGATGTTGTAGAGACGGAAGTTTGTTCCACGACGCCATTGATATCACCAGTTATAATTGGTGTCATTGAAGGTGCTGTCGTCGAAGGTACTGTCGTCGAAGGTGCTGTCGTCGGTTCTAACGAATGATCAACACTTACCAAATGGTTAGGCGAGAGACCACTGTTCTTAATGTCTTCATATGCTTTATCATAAGTACTCCAATCAGGGTTAACATCTCTCGTCACTACCCAAATTATGTTCTCATCTCCTGAAATTTATTTTTTTGATTAATACATTATTTTGAAGTAGTTGAATTACGTTCATTATAATTCTTACCGCAAAAGAAGTTATCGTACTGGTTGATAACAGCTAACACCATATACTCTTCCCAAGTGTCATCAGCACCGATTACAGCGATTGTGTATTCTCTCTCACCTGTTATACAAATGGAAATGTATGATTTAAGGCGTTATTATTATTACTTATTCTATATTAACTTACAGCTACGCTCGCCGATCTTATGTCTGATCAAACTCTGGTCAACAAATGGATATTTTTCGATGATTGGATTTGTATCTGAAAATGTAATTAAGTAATTATTTAATGTGCAATTGGATTATTGTTTGTATTAAAAAACCAATGATATTATTAAAATTTTAAAATTATTTTTAAAAGCATTTATATGATAAGAATATGTATTGACTGTGATTTACTTACAATATTTTTCTGAACCGACGTTAAAGATTGCATATGGGCTGTTATCACCATACGCTGGGCATAATAATGCTTTTTGGATTTCTGTGCACTGGGTACTAATGATAAACAACTTATTATTATAATATATAACTATGTATAACTGTGTTTAATGTGTAAAATACGTTTAATATTTTTTAAATCACAACATATAAAGTTTTACAGGATTTTGTTGGGATGAATTTAAAATGGGAATGTTTAAATACTTCTAATAATATTCGGATAAGTTTATATTTTCAAATAAATTAGTTGATTTTTCATTAACTAGTTATAATGTGTTATTCCTTTATTTTTCATATCAGTTAAATTCATCAAATTAATCTACGGATTGGGAGTATAGTCTGTGTAATAATTTTACGTGTGAGTTTTTACAGTATGCCGTTAACTACTGTATTTATAAATCATTTATTTATATTTAAAATTAATAATATCACGCTGTTACCCCACTGGGAAAAGTACTTTGTTAAATTGATAACAATCGGGTTTTGTAACCCTTTTCGCCTTTCAACTTGGATATACATAATACTCACTAGATATTGTATGATGAATCAGTCACTTCGTATTCAGTGTTGTAATCGCTATCATCACATGGTGTGGTATCCTTAAACATCAATTGATTATTGGTGCATGGATAACTGTTACCTGTGATATAAAAATTAATACGATAGTTGAAATATTTTTAATAAATGTTTAATAATAATATTTTACATACAGAACAGCCCGGTTTTTAATGGGTTTTGATCATTAATGTATGTTGGTGTTGTCATTTGTAGATACCATGTTCCTTGGAATGCTAATGTTGCCTGGATATATTAATATGCAATACATGTTTTTTACAATAAAAATATAATAAGGCGTATGAATTTTTTTAACAATTTATGTTTCTCCATAACCTTGTTTATCATATATTCAATTAAACTTATGTACCTCTTATATTTTTGTAAAACTTTATGTTTACATATATTATAAACTTGTAACAATTTTATCCATTTTTCAATGGAGGTATGGAGAACATAAACCATCATTATTGGTTATTGAATTTCGAAAACAAGTTTTGTATTTTATACATAAATTGTATGTTTACAATATATATTATTATTACTTCTTCACAGAATTTTGATATTTTTTTATAATACTTATTACTTACGTATTGGGAATCAAATGTCTTAATGTTCCACGTTGAAGGACATATTTTAGGAATATCGCAAGAACAATCTTTTTTTAATAATGGGCATGCAACAGCAGCAGCAACAATAACGCAAAAAATCAGTACAGCCCTCATCCTATTAATGTTAACGTAATATATTAGTTATAACTCTTAAAATAGTGTATAAGCTTTTTATATTTTTTTCTTTATTTCTATACCATGATTATATTTTTTTTGTTTATCTGGCCTAGCATTTCAACTTTAGTACATAATAAATTCAATTCAATATAGGTATCAATATAATTTATAATATAATGGATTCTGTAGTTCGACGATAGTTGTTATATTGAAGACATAGATAATAGAAGAATGGATAGGCTATGTTAATGCATACAACGCAGGAGGACTCGGTCTTTAATGAAGAAGAGAGAAAGACGGTCTCTCACTTTCGCAAGTGGACTTTTATACGTTATGTTGTATATTTATAAGTGTATTGTAACCTCAAATTTAATTCGCGTGTGATAAGGTTGCATGGCCTATCCATTCTTCTATTATCTATGATTGAGTAGGTATGACCATTATAATTAAACTATTTTATTGTTGATAACTAATTTCAATCTATACAAATTCACTAATCGAATTGTTCTGAGTAACTAAATTTTAATTTATGGTTTATGATCGGTAAATTATAGTGTGTATTTTATTGAAATTGCATTTTTCATTTTTTATTACTATTTACACGATACTGAAGTTAGTAAAAACTTATTAAACTTACTTTACAAAAATATTGTATTCTTAGAGAATGGCATAAATATAGGTACCTACTATAAGATCAACATTTCTGTGTTGTAAATACTATTATTTAATACAAATTGGTTCTTTTAAGCTTTCAAGCCCCTATTTTTATTTATAACTAAAAAAAAATGCTATATCATAATATTAAGGATTTGTAAAATTATTTATGCATAGTGTGATTACATACATGATACAATAGTGTCTGAAAGAATGGGAATGTTTAGATTTTAATGTACAGTCGATCGAGATAAACCATTATTAAGATGAAGGTAAAATAAAATGTTTGTTAATTTATATTTATAATTTACAATACAAACAAATATGACCGTAGTTTAGTATATTTTGAAAGACTTTTAGTAATATAATATTAATTGTACCTAAATAAGTAGATATGAATTTATTATTCATAGCAAATTGAAGTACCTTGTCCAGATAACTGATACGAGTATATTTTATTATCTAGATGAGGAAAAAAACCATTTAAGTATTCAACACAGTTTTTTGGTTTTTTTTTTTACCTAGCCTTGTTTTTTTATAAATATTATGTATAAAATAGTATTATTATTTTGTATACAATATGTATTTCTAAATAACTGTAATAAAGTTTTAAACAGTATATTATGTTAACAAAAGCTTACCTGTTAGTTGCCTTTGACCGGTTCCCAACAAGACGAACTGAAAGTTGATTTTAGGTGTGTCCGTACCCCTTATTTATAGTTCAAAACTGTACCAAATATTTATTTTATACAAACTATAAAATCAATCAATGTCAAAATTTGTGTTTACAAAATTAACAATATGATCTGCGTGACTGTTTTATTTGATTTAATGAATGTTTACTTAAGCAAAATTTGTGACAAACAACTAGGTACATTTTAAACATGAAAAAAAATCATTTAATTTTTTAGAATTTAATTTTTATGTTTATGATTCTATGAATCATACATTTTTAAATTTTCATTTTTCTATAACTTCAAATTTTTTTAATTGATAGTTGAAAGAAAATGGATGATCAACCAATAACATAAATTTCGGGATTCAGCTTTGTTTTATATAGTAATTAGAAGAATTATACTTTCAAGTGTAATTCGGTATTAATTAGTTCAAAGTAGTGGTGTAAATATCAGTGTAATTTGGTTCACCAGTAGTATAAATTAGGAAAATTGAATTAGAAAATCGTTTAATGGTGAAATGTCCTTATGGCGTATTTTTTTTGAGTTAGGTAGGTAGGTACAAAAAAATAATAACTGTTAAATGAAAGATTCTTATTTTTCGTAAACTTAAATTGTTAATTTAATTGATTATCAATTCAAATTTTAGCTCGTGAAAAAAAAGTTATATCTTAACCATATTATAATGTTCAATATTCGATATTTTACATTAACCATTTGAATATCTATTATATAGGTATAGCTATAGTATTCTTTTACAGTTTTAGAAATAAAAATAACTACTTAAAGAATAAAATCAATTATTAATGTTTTTTTCATCAAAAAACACAAGTGTGGACAAAATATAAGGGCAATTTAAAATTTTAGATATTTGAAGTACATGAATATCTATAATACCAAACATTTTACAATAAGATCATTATACAAATAAGTTTTCAGGTAATGGATATATATATATATCTATATATCAAGTTTATACAAATCATATTTTATATTACATCCAAATGTCTAGCTAGAATTCATTGTTTTTATCATATTGTGTAAATTATAATACATTTTCCAATAATTTCAAACTTCATTATTGGCAACTTTTATGGCCCTACACTATATTACCTAAAATTGTGTTAGAATATAGGTCAATTTTTCACACATGAAACAAAAAAAATCATTGATAAATTATATTAAGAAATAGTGGAAATTTAAAATGGTGCTATCGTAATTCTAAATGGATCAGTTCCTGACATTAATAGGAAACTTTATCTTAAAAAGTTATGGGAACGATTTATAAACTTTTTATAGTGTTTATAATACATTTTCTAATATTTACACTTACTCCAACTCTTGTTGAGGTTTGGTTATGATTATTACTTTTACTAACACATTGATTAGGCACTAAGGGATTACCATTATAAAATGTAGCATAATATACTTATATATTAAGCGCATCTAGATTTATTAACGAGATAATTGATGCTTACATTACCGGGAATTTAGTTTGGGGATATATTCCCGGATATTCCCAAATACCAGGAATTTATTAGGAATATTATTATCTATTAAATATTGTTCATATGTTTTCATTTTTAATTAAACTTAGGTAGGTATAGTTGTAAATTATCAAAATGAAAAATATTTTTAATCCTAAAATATTACAAGAGAATAGGAAGTCTTTAATTTGGATAGTTCCAAAAACGTACCTATTTACTTTTTATCATAATAATATATAAAATATCTAATTTAAGTTATACATTTAAATCGTCAGTGTAAATATGGGAATTGAAATAATTACCAACGTTTTTATAATAATTGTTTAAAATGCCATGTTCTGTCATTCTAATCGAACTTGTATAATCAACTTTTTTTTTCATTTCCCCGAGAGGTAGAGAATTTTTAGGGAAAATTCCTTGGGGAATATTTCTAGTGGTACATCACTAAATGAGATACGTATGGACACAATATAATACTTTTTTTCATACATTTTTTAACTGATTAAAAATATAATTCCATTAAAACATGATTTTTACGCGTTTTGAACAATGCTGTAATATATACAATTTTAGGTGATGTATTTTGTATAATTATTAATTTATATCCGTTTAGAATGGATTCTTTTTGGCAATTGAACACCACATTTTATCTATTGGAATTTGTTATTATTTTAAAATGTAACAGTTTATTGGTTAATCGTAACAACTTGCCAATAAGCACCATTAAACATTTAAAAGGGTTAATAATGATGGTATTTTTAGAATACTAGGTTATTACAAAATACTATCGTAATAGTTAATTATTGGATTTTCTTATTTATCTTTTTCTTCGTGAACTATATTTTACATGACAACTTTTTTTGTTAACATAAAAATCAATCATGACGAACAAATAAATATAACAACATAAAAAGTACTAAAAAATCCTTTTTATTTTATTGATTGACATATTTTTTAAAAGTATTTTGACATAAAACAAAAACTTGTTCACACATAATACTTAGGTATACAATAATTTTATATGTTTGTCTTACATGACAATTGATGTATTTTGAATCAATGGATTTAAAACAAAATGTCATTATCTAAATTGATTTAGTGTCTATAAAATAGTTCGTTGTAAAGTCTATATTTGACAATGTATTCTAATAGTTCTGTGACAAAATTCAACTGCACGAAATACCTATCAATTGTATATTTTATAATGATCATAATAATATTAATGTCAGTATTATACAAGTATCTATCAGCCCAAATATATATATATATATTTTTTATGTTTTAATATCATATCATATATTTTAAACATTCAACCATTTATGTGAGCTTAACATCCATACTCTTTTAAAACATTGTTAATTTACAAATTTATTGAGTAATTTTTTACCAAGCAATTGTGTATCAAACAATACATACTTCGATCTTAATTGGAAGCTTTTGTTCAACTATATATTTTATCGGTAAACACCTAACTTTGATTATAAAGTACATTCATTAAAAGTTAATGTACCTGCTTAATAATTTTTTCTACTTTAAAAACTAGATTTATATTGTTCTAAATAATATTGGCATTTCTAGAATTTCCATTTTTAATTTTTATTTTGTTGGTTATAATAGTAGACGGGTAGGTAGTTGTTTTAATATTGTATATACATTATACACATTATGCATATTATACATTTAATACATGATAGGTACTAAAAACAAAGGGGGGGACACTATTCAATTATAGGTCAACCGAGTTTGGTGTTTTACTGACAGGTTTGATTAGTTTGAATTGACTATTACAAACTTTTTATATTTAAAAATGTAATTTATTGCTAGTTAATAAAATAGGTGGGTATATAAAAAAAAAATCATATTAACTATTAAGTAACATCAGTACTCGTACTCTTGTACTCGTATATATTTATGTTGTAACGCCGAGAAAATCATTATTTTATAAACAACTTTTGACATTTGGATTAATATACAACATTTTGTAATTTTTAATTGTATTAAAATACAAACGCCAAAAGTCTAAAGTTAGTTAATGACTAATCAGTAATTAGGTATAAATACAATTTAAATCTAAATCTAAAAATATAGTGTAAACATTATATAATATATACATTTAAAAATAAAATTATAGTGAATTAAATGATATAATATTTTTAGCTTAAGATACATTTTGAATAGGTATTAAATTATATTTCTCAGTTCTTCATAAGTAAATTTACAAATTTTGATTATTAAATCCCATTTTCTTATAAAACATATTTTTGATTTTTACAATAATATTAAAAACCATTATTCAATAATAATAAATTTGGGAATAGGTACCAATTATAAAGATGTTAATATGGTTATCATGGATTACGTGTTAATAAATTGTTATTAATATATTCTTATTAAACCTGTTTGGGAACAATTTGTTGCTTAAAATTGTAATATTTATAGGTCTTAAGAATTATACATATAATATTGTACATATTTATTTTTACTTCACATTTTATAATACATCAAACATTTCTTGCATTCTTGTATGATTATCCTTGCTTTAAATCACTTATAAAATGCGGTTCAAGTAGCCACTTGTCATAATTTTTAAGTTAAAAACAATAATTTCCTTTTAGGTGTTTCCAACATTTTGTCAGAAGCCTTCCACCCAGACAATATTAGTAATATGATAGCATTTATAATTAAGTCCAAGCTTATAAATAGTATGTAACCTGTACATATTTGTATTTAAATGTAATCTATTGTAAACCTATGCCAATGGCCGTTGACGCCGAGGCTTAAATATAGAAAAAAATAAAAATAATAATTTCCTGTCACATTGCACTGTATTTACTTTATTTAGACACTAACATTCTTTATTATTATACATGATGGATATCTACATCAAAAGTTTACAAAGGATTTAAATTTTTACACCATCATCGTCATATAAATCATAGCACTATTATATAGTTAATGGTTAGGTAGGTAATCTAATATCATATACTTGAACCTAACCGCTTATTAAATTTAAAGTATATTATGTTTTTTAATATATAGGTACTACTTAATAATATGTAGCACATTATACTATGTCAATGTCATTATACTTGCATTTACAACAGCTTGTTTTTTGACAAATATAGTATCGCACCCGTTTTTATATTCAAATTTCTAGTTTGTATATTATCGTTATAACATTGTACTTACATGTATATATATTATATCATGAACACTAAACGTTTTTGTTTTATATAAACGAGAATTTATATTTGGTTACAACATTTTCTTTTAGTGTATAAATGAAATAGGGTCTTTTACTCTTTTACATGACACAGAAAATAAACAAACACAATATTATTTCGATGACGTTGTAGATTTTGAATGGAGCTCAGGACTTTTTTTTGTGTTCTAATAGGTTCTTATATGATGTATTATAGATTTTATTGAATATTTGTTGTAGAATGTTCTTTTGTTTCATTTCAATTCTCAACAAAACCGTTTAAAAAAAGGATGCTATTTTACTGTTCGCCATATGATGATCTGGATGATATTATTATTATTTGAAAAATATCAAATACAATAACAGATATGCAAATAAAAATAACTTTTTATGCGTTTTCCATATTTCCTGTAAACAGAAAAAAAATGAAAATGTGTTTTATTTTCATGATATTTTATTATAAAGTGTACGTAATTCAAGTATACGGTATGGGTTTTGGCGTTTTTCTGTCCATACTAATTTAACATGGAGTAAAACAGAGGCCCGCCAGCTATGTAATTTATAAATACAATATAGGTACCGAAATATATTTTTTTATTTTTTTTATTTTTTGGTTTTCGAGTGAGGAACATTAAATTATTAAATTATAATATTTTATAGAATTACATGATACTTACAAATAATTACATACGTACTAACATAATATAATAGTCTAGACTCTAGGAGCTACTAGCGGTTTGAATCATTAGGTGTCGGTGGCTGAGGCGCAAAAGTCAGTTGATTTTTTAGACACCCCTCCCCTAGCTGGTCAATGAATCAGCTGATTTTTCTATTGTATTCAGCAGGCACGATTCTATTAGCTATAACAATTTCAAAGAAGCTGAAATAGGTGAGGTCAAACCTAAATAGTAGCTTCTTATTTATATGGATGCTTATATTATAAATTATATATAAATAAATAAATTTAAAAAAAATGGTGGGGCGGGTAAGTGGATGGCGCTCTGCTGTACAGTAGAAAACGAGTGGGTCATGGATGGTATTAAATTTGAATTTAATGATATAATTCATTGTCAGTATACAAAAAACGATTCTGAGATGAGATGGTTTGTCAGTGTGGATATTTTATTTTATATTTATATTGTTACTTCATAATATTAATACGGTAGCTGGTAAGTTGAATTGATATTATAAAATTACAAAAAAAAACAACTAAAATCGTTATTCTTAGTTATATAATATTTAATTTTGTCCAAATTTGATCATAAAATAGCTATAAAAAAACTGTATGTTTATATTTTTGAGATTTTTTAGTTACAGAATAACCTACTGACGTGGAACCTTGTTTTAAATTTTAAATCCTTAGCTATAAAACTAGAAAATGTTACCAGTTTTTAACTGAAAAAATATTTAAAAATTTAAAATTTGATAAACGTTGTTAAAATCCAACTTTAAATGCTTATAAAAAGAATTTGTAAAAATATATTTTTAATATTTTTCAACTACTATTGTAATAATATATTAGGAGTCTCGTATGAAATTTTCAAGCTTTTTGACTCAACGAATAACATTTTATTGACATTTATACAAAAAAAAAAAACTAAAAAAACTGTAAAAAGAATATGTCCGTAAATAGCTCAAAAACGAAACAAAATATTTTGAAAAGTTTATCAAGTATATTAATTGATAAAATAAACATATAGTGTTAACTTCAAGTATCTACAGTTATTCATTATAATAAAAATATTATAGGAATATAAAGATAAAAAACTTTTATCCTTAAAGGTATAGTACATTGTTTTAGGTATTGGTTTATAAATATACAACGATTGGCGTATATAGGAGGGGGATAGGGGTTCAAGTTGAATGGTTTGAGTATAACTTACATATTACTAACGTAAAATTGATAACTATTATGTGATGATAATCACAAAATATTATTTTAGAATAAGTTTAACAAAAAGTCCATGATTTTGATTACTAGAAAATTATTATTTATACGTTGGTATCAAAATAGTGGCATATTGAAAAGCAAAAGCAATCTACCAATGGTTATACACTCTTATAACGAAAATTCAATGATAAAAATAATCACTACGCGTATCTTGAAAATGTTGTAGGTACATTTGAAAAGATGCATTTGGAAAATTAAATATAGGTGCTTGCCGTATCGAAGGTGAAAGTTCCCCAAACAAAATTCATTATATCTTATCCAAAAGTCAAACGTACGATAAAATTTAATCAAATTAATGGAAAAGTAACAAGTAGTTAACCATGTATTATGAATATTTTTTTTCCTGGATTATACACTTTTGATAATCACTTCATTTTCTCTTACCCCTTGGTTCCATTAATGAATATAACAATATCTTGGGACAATTATAAATATTAATGATTTGTGAATTTATAATTTAAACAATAATTTATTAGAATAAACAAATACATTTATATAATATAATGGTCATTGGTTTACCTGTGTCTAAATATACCTATAATAAAATGTATACCCTCTGTATTATCGGTAAAATAAAGGTTGTATTAAAAACTGTAGGTACCAAAAGAAATTATAATTAATTTGGTTCACGAGAATTATTTAGGATTCAAAAATATTCATCAAATAATAATCATGGATGAATTCCATTAACTTTACATTAATATTTAATATAATTTTAAGATAAAAATACTTAATGGCTAATAGAAATATTGGAGTTTCAATAAAAAGTGTGTGTGATGGTGAAAAAAACAAATTATAACACTGTTATCCTTTTAACAATAACCATACTATTCCATCGCTCATTAATCTTTTAAAATTTTGGTTTTTGTTTTATTCCTATATAGTATATAATATATATACATCATATTATATTATAATTTATAATATTCATAACTATTCTTCCATGATTAATGATAGGTACTTACTAAATTTAATCGTTTTATAGGGTGACACTTATATTTTGTAGACTTTAAAGTTTAAAGCAACTTCTTTTACAAGCAAAGCTTATTTTTAACATCCGAAGGTAATTTATTTACTTCGCGTATTAGTAAATTGCATTTATGTTTATTTTTATGTTAAATTCCTGGAAAATTTTAGATTTAAGTATTTAACAGTTTATAAATAACTCAGTTACTCAATTACAGCTAGGTTTATTATAATATTATTATAAATTATGAATTATTTCGTAGATAATTAAGTAGATACTACGTATAATCATGTACACGTTGAATGAAATAGGTCTGGTATCATGTTTAGACTATCTATCTTAAAACTGTGAATTAAAATATCTCTAGCATCGATCATTACTAATAACTTATTCTTATAAAAAATACAAAATAATCATACAATTTTAAGTTTTTAGTCAATATCAATTATTATAAAGGTCTATGCTGTTAATAGTCCTATACGTTCTGGTTATTGGACCAATAGGTTCACGTAGTTTGATATCGTAATAACGTAGTTTAGAATAAAGTTTGATGTCATATTCGGTTTAATCGAATGTGACAGCTGGTAGACGGTGTCGGTAAATTATTACTTTAAAATAACGACACTGAATTTTATCATTGTGGGGACGTCACCCCCATGTGCTGTCAATTGACCCTTATACGACTAGTGAAATATTTCCGTTGTTTAATTAAATGGTTTGTAATAAATTATATTTTTGATAATTGGAAATATTTCCGTTAAAGTAAAGGATATATTTTCCACTTTTTTTTCATTCAACAAGTTACAGAGTTGTAATTGTTTCAATTTTTTAACGTATTTCTTAAAGTATGATATCTAAGAACATAATATAGACGTTCAGTACCTAATACCTATATAAGGTACTTATATGAATATTTACTTTTAAGGCAATGATTAACAAAGTTTATAATATATTAATTATATTATTTTTCTTTACATAAATATGTTCAGTGAAGCCAATTATCTTCTAGAAAAGTCATAAAAATCAATAATAAATCACGGTAATTATTTTTATTTTAGAACCCTGTTCGTAAATTCTTCTAAAACCAACTATTATTATTCTTGACAGTTTTTCTATGAACTACTGTGTCACTTACATATTCTAATAACGGCAACTATAGGCAAGTTAATCGGTCACTGTTTTGAAGTTTTGTGCAGACGCACAACTCACCTCTTAAAATTAAGTTAAAATATTTGAAAAAATACTACTGAAAAGGCTTATAACAAAAGATTGGATAAATTTCTGCTAAATATTCAGTTTGATTTTTCCCTAAATATTCAACCTCCTTTCATACTCTTCATACGGGCTTCACCGTGTAACAAAATTCTCATGTCTTGGTTCAAAAAATAATGAATCAAAGTTAACGAATCTAAGTTTTGACACTATCTTTTTACTACGACCCCCCTGCAAGACTGCTGGTTGATCACTTTGAACTACTCTACGATGCCTCACTAATCCCAAGTTAAATATCTGGGTCCTATATTTGGCAAAATACTAACCTCCATAAAAATTGAAAAAAGTCCATAATGTAGTAGACTTCATCTACTAAGTCCATTGCCCAGGACTAATATTAATATTCTAAACAAACTTATCTTGTAAAAAATCTCCTCCGTCCCGTATGGACTTACAGACTACAGTGCCATACTTATATAGAAAGGATATTCCAGTACTCTTGTATAATTTCACTGTTATATTATACTATTAAAATATATAATCTATGGGAGATGATATTCAGTCGGTCGTCAACGAAATCGTACGGGGGAATGATTTTTTTTTCACACGACCAACGCTCTATAATCTATACCGGGCATGACTCCATATATTATTATAAATAGCGACAAACAGTAATCGGTTTTCAGGACACACTAAAACGTCAACCGACCTGCTGCAGAGTGTGATCGTTTGAGTGTGCCGTGCGTCAGTGATGTGTGTTCAGCCGGTCGGATTCCCTGCAGTACATGGCATAGCACTTATTGGCGAATAGGGAACCGAAAGCTCAACGAGATCAGCCGTAGTTATAAAATCTCCGAAATCACTCACCCGCCAATCGCAACAGCTGCATAAGTGTATTATAGAAGTATGATATCGTCAGTTGTCATCATATGTTAAAACTATTATGTTCAGTTGACATTATTAGAATAATATTAATAACAGTGCCTATGATTCGCATAAGAAATTATACTAGTTAACAAAGCCCAGACCAAATATTTTGGACTGAATTTTAAATCAAATTTTAATGGTGGGGCTATATTAAAATAAAGGAACTATCACCAGAAATATCAATATTATATGGGGCAATATTTTTTTACACATTAATTAAAATTTTCGTAATTTAGAATCGATCAATTGTAAAGCATACTAAGTACATTAAATACAGTCCATTTATGTATAGCTAAGTTTATTATTGTACAAGCAATTGATAGAGAAATCTGTAATTTTCGTATCGATAAAAACTTATGACGAAAGCACATTTATTTGTATTATGTTATCGCATAAATGTATAGAATACGTTTTAAGCCTTTTATTAAATAAGATATAGGTACATCAATTCAAGCGATCAATAATTAACTTAAATGGTGGAGGGGGTCAATATCATTAACTATACCAATTCAAATCAGTAAAAATTATATATTATGGCATTTTACTTTTACGTAAATTGTTATATTTTGCATACGTAATATCATTTTGAAAATATTTAGATTAATTTGATGCTGTTGTCTATTATTTTATACTGTATTGTAATGAACAGTAAAGTGAATTACTACAATAATTAATAGCAATTATATGATAATAGGCGGATAGTCCGTCACCGCAAAAAAATCGATTTTCGTATGCAATGATTATATAGGCTGAGACTGGCTCTTGGAAACTTGAATTTTATTAATTGTAGGTCAACTAGTTGGCCTTTGCTTGAATTCAATCCCGTTATAATAACTTTGTGTATGGTGTATAATAAAGCGTTATCGACTATATAATATTAAATATGTAATTAATAGATAATGATATCAAAAACCAGTTATTGTTTGAAATCAAAACATATTATTACAAATTATCACGTCACATGCATTATAACAATAAGTTAACAATAATTAATACAATTATTGGTCACCTCTTTTCATCTCATCCTGCGAGGTACAGGTATATTCAACAGTTAAATAATGTTCTGTAATAGGTCCCATACTATTTTTCACATTTACACATTATTTAAAGAATATTACATTCCACACATCATCTAAAACAGACTAACTATATTTTAAATTAAAAAATGAAACACGCGGTTCATATTTTTATTTTTATAAACGACATGCTGAGAGAAGAATATTGGTTCTTATATGGGATATATGACTATATTATATAGATGTTTGGAAGATATTAATATAGTTTCTAAAAATTATTCCTCAGCTATAAAATGAGTAGTTAATAATTTATCATACATATCAGTGTATAATATTATTATATTATTCTCTCAACTATAGAATAAAATAATCAAATTCATTTTTATTAAATGGGTGTACCGTAAGTTATATCAGAATTTTCACAATAACTACTGAAAAATTCCAATACCTACTAGTCCATCGACAATCCTGTACCATTTAAGTTATGTATCCGATTTTCAATGTAAATATTACAATGATAAAAAAAAGAAATTTGAATGTTTAAAATAAGAATGTTGATATTTAAATTAAATTTCAACCAATACGTTTTGTTTCATATACTTGTAAGATGTAATATTATACAATTTTTATTTAATTTTAAGTAGTAAAATCTATAAAATAAAGTATCTATATTAAGGATGTAGGAAAGATGTTGTACATGGAACATAGTATGTACAATATTATAATTTAACTTGTAGGTAGTTTAGAACATATGGTGGCAGTATTTTTATACTATTTGGTTAAGTAAGGTCTGTAGAGTATATTATCATAAAATAGAGTAGTAATAAGCTTCAACTGATTTTAATCGCCACATTTAAACTTTTAAAAATTAAACTTAATTAATTATATTAATATTACACAAAAGCACTTGGCGGCGATGGCAAATTCAAAACAAAATAATTGTGTTGGGACTATCTTCAGAGTATCATACGCACTACTATGTGCACACAAATTGTGTATGGGTTTTCATTTAAAAATATAAAAAAAAGTTTATTTTTTTATTCTCAGTGGCTTAAATGTCCTACCATTTTTACGCACTGTACAATTTTGAATTGTTTATGTTCTAATTTATTTTATTATTTTAATGTCATGACTATTGTATACATACTTTTCTCCTATCGCCTGTCCTTCAAAACTTCCACTGATTATCATGGATATACTTATATTCATTTTATTAAGGAACTTGCAAAATTACAACCTAAGATACAAATAATATGATAAAACAAGAAATACGATTAATATTATTAAATTCTCTGTGGTGTACCTTTATTGCCTATGCCTAACGCCGTAACTCAATACTACACTATACGCAAACAGGATAGATTGTGGTGAATCATTACTGTTTGACATCAGGTTCAAGTGCATTCAAAGGCAATAATACTTTAGAAAAATATTTAATCTATTATATGATAGAATGATGACAATTTGGGATAAACGCCGATAGGGCATATTGGCATGGAAGTTAATAAAGGTTTATGGTAAATACTTATTTATAGCCTTCTGGAAGTATTTTTGTGGTTAAAAATAGCTAGTAGGTTTAAGGCTTGAAATCATATGATTCATATGATGTTTAAGACTGTTCCTGAATTTTCAGTAGTGTAGTTTTGTTTTTTCAGGGAATTTAGGAATTTGAAAATTAGTGTTTTTTTTTTTTTTTTTTTAGAGCACCACGTCGAATTCATACAGTCATAGATGCATATGCATGAGACAGTACATTTAAATGTTGATTTTGAGGGAGATTTTCAAGTATTTTCATAGTATGGATCCGAGCAGATAGCAGTTAAAGTTGTCTATTTAATTTGAATTTCTCCAATCAAATACATTTTGAGAATAATCAGAATACCATCATATAGTTATTTATAATAATTTCGTAACTGCTGGTAATCTTTATCTTAAGTTTAAGGAAACTACTGTGATAAAATAATCATATAATATACTACACAGAAATAACTCATCAATGTTATTCATCGAATAAACTCCTCACCTCACAAGCAGAATCTAAAATTTCCATCAGGAATGTGGACCATACTTATCACTTATTTTATTATAAAAACTAAATTGAATGGCACAAAATGGAATTGGTTGATTTAAAATCAATGATTCCATATTATAGTTAGTGAATCATATTGAAATATTATATTCAGTAAATTAAGTTTTCCCGTCGACAAATATTAAAGTGACATTGCCTCAAATAATATTTAATTTATAAATCTATTCATTAAAATTGTTTAAAAAAAATTGTATAAAAATTAATTTTTATGCACAATTTAAATTTTTTTCCGTTTTTTGTCTTACTGTCCAATTAACTGAATGATTTTTAAACATAATAATATTATATTTTATATTTTTTTATCTCTTAATGATAACTTTTTATTATAATATACTGAATGAACCCATCGACGCTCATTATTCAAAATCATGAAATCTGCATAAAATGTCCCAAACAGAATTTAAATAAAATATTACAAGATTAAATGGTTAGATGATAATTTAAAAACAATTGCAATTCTTTAAATTGAAAAGTTACTTACTATTATAATTTTAATATTCAAGTGAAGATTCTGTTTAATTTTTTGTATCATATTGAATTAAAAATACTAATGCTATTTAGGGTACTATTTTTAATGCCAATTTTTATTTAATACTCACAAGAAAAACATTTAAAATAAACAAAAGACAATTTTCACAAATAATATAAAAAGTTTTGGTATTTTTAATTTTAAAAGAACAGAAAAATACCATCATCGTTTTGTAATATAAATATCTTCTTTCTTTTTTTTCTTTAGCCTGTTTTATTTTTACAATTTTAAATAATTGTCACTCGTTTTGTGTCTATATTTTCTTTATACTTACAACAGCGTATAAAATGATTGCTCAAGTGTAATCATCAAGTATATTCGTATAATATTATAAAGTTGCATTTAAATTCTACAAGGAAAAAAACAAAACTTAACCTTTATTATATTTTTAATAAAAAAATCATTTTTATTGACAACTTATGATTGCACAATATACATGTCTTAATTTATAATGTTATATACTTATATAGTTAGCTTATAGTTGGATAAAAAAATTATATTTATACTATTGGCTTATATTATATAATTTGAGTTTTATAAATTGAGTAATAAAATAATTAGTTTTATATATAAGTTTCTATAATTATGAAGTATAATTAGGTATATTATATTTTGTATCAACGGATGAAAATGATTTATTTTACTATTAATTGTTTATATAGGTGTATTATAATTTGGAAATAGTAAGCTACATTTTTATCATAATATATATTAATATATTATATATTTAACGGTCTAAAAATGTTTCAAAATATATACTTTAAATTTTTAGAAACTATTCGAAACTAATAATTTATTCTAGTTTTAACTATTTTTGACAACCCATAAAAAAACCTAAATTTATGTTTTTGACGTGGAAGTCAGACAATAATATAATTTACCATACATACACGCCACTAAACTGTTTGCTATTAAATACATTGCAAACAGCTTCATTTTTTATGATATATTAAAGGTTGAACTAATTTTTTCCAATGCAAAATAGCATAAGTATATTATAATATCATGTTATTAACTTATAGGTACTAAGTCAATACCTGCATATAGCATATAGTGGTGATAATATTGTTTCTTGAAATAAAATATAAATAGTAGGTACGTACTAATCTATAGAGCATTTAACACTATCATACGAACGGTGAAATGTTTCACCTTTCAAGTCTTTGCAAATAACAAGGAATCTTGTTTTAGACCTAACCTAACCTAACATAACCTTTTACAAATCAACCACAAATTTGAAGATAAAAGCATATTTACTACTCTATACATTTATGACAGCTGACACAAAAAACTACACACATCATTATAAAATCAATCATCGCTCCTCGCAAAAAATTGAATATATTCATATAATTAATGTACCTATTAAAATCGAAAAACGCCGATACGGGTCAGTGGGTTTATTGTTCAAAATTCAAATCGTCATAGGTTTTATAAACAGACACTTCAGATTATTTAATAAAATGTTCAAATGTTGTGTTCATTGTTGTTTTTGTATATTTTTTTGTTATGTATGTTTCGATAGGCACTTAATTAATCAGGTACCTAATTAGTAATTACTATTCAAGTACATCTTTTATTACAGATCATAAACTGTATTTTGTCCACCACTGTAAGTTGTACCCGTTCGTTTACATAGATTGTTTCAAATAAAGTTTATTTCAATAAATGATGACGGCACCATCTACCCCTGATGTAATTTCAGTGAAATGTGTCAGGAGTAGTTCATGAGGAGTATTGCTGACGTCACATACACAAAAAAAAAAAAACTATGACATAAAACAACTTATGCGAATAACTATCATTCGTTTCACGTTTGTACACGAATTACGGTTGCTCGATACATTTTTATCAGCGATAGTGCGTCATAGTCACATAATATTATAATATTGAGATGATACCTAGGTAAATATAGTTCGATTTTTTTTTTTTAAATTTGTGTAGCTAGACATTATCTATCGTACTAATATTAACGTCATTGTATTTGACGTACAAGTATTAAAACATAGGTTCTGTTAATTGTTCAATAATACGCAGGTAATGAAAATTGTATTGAATTTTATCTGATGTGCATTTTATTATGTTTAAGACCGTATCAATTTGTTCTCATCACACTTAGGATATCTGCCTATTTTTATAATATATATATTAAATTATCGTTGATATTACATAACACATTGTAATTTATAATATTCTCACCGTTGTGAACTTGGTACCCCGACTTTGTCGTATGATCTCCAAACTAGTACCATATTTTTGCAAATTAATTGCAACAATTTTCATCACTGATAAAAAATCTTGCGAAACATTTTTAACGCCTGTAGAAATAAAATTCATCGGGGTGCCAAGTTCACGTTGCACCCTGAATTTGTCGTATCGTCTACAAATGAGTACTATTTTTTTGTTAGCGTGGACTGGACACTCCGAATCATCTTTAATTGTGAGGGGGGTTGTAAAACCATGTTGTAAATTTGTTTTCAGTGTTAAAAATTGTTGCAATTAATTTGATAACAAATAACATTAGTTTGGATATGATACGACGAAGTCAGGGTGCCAACTTCACGCATGTAATATTCTTATGAGATCTGACTTATGAACAAATTATAAATGTTCGTAGAGATTACGTAATTGCGATAATTAAAAAATAGAAACGTTGGTTCAGTGGCGAGGTGTCATAGGAGACAAAGAAACAACGTCTCCCCACTTAGAAATTAGAACACGGGACGCATAAATTATTATTTTGTTTTATAAAATATTTACAAATGTGAATTTTATTTTATACTCAATATTTGTTAAAATCGGTTTTTCGTTTTACAGTTATAGAATTCTTAAAATAGATTAGATGCTCGCGATACGAACTGGCGTTACGGATCATTCCAAATATTGTATTATATCTAATAGACGTTACGATGCAACGTCTCACAATTGTGGGCGCGCGGGTACAGGGGATTGCTATATGTGAGTGGGATTTACTATCTACGCTATGAGACGCGTCTCGCCGTTCTTAATTACCTCAGTTCTCAATATTTATTATCGACGTTGCCGTCGCATTGTCATGCCATCGCGATAGGTACTTGTTTCTTAATATTTATTGTTTTATATTGTAATTTGTAATTTGTCCTCATGGCTGATGATTTAATTAATGCCATTTATGGTTTTTAATTTTTAAATATAATATTTCATTTTGTTTTTAGTCTTTGAACATTTATTTCTTACCGTATAGATAAAATAAAAATGGAGGGAGGGAGTTAGGCGTAATAGTGCCATGTTTTTTTTTCGTTGTCTCCCCGACCAAAAACCTCACGTATCGCTACTGCGTTGGTTTATGCCAATTCCCAATGAAAGATCTTCTAGAATATTATTGTTGTCCTATTAATTATTATCAGACGTTTTGTGTAAATCATAAATACCTACACGGTTACATTTTACACGTCTAATACATCCATTTGTAAATAGAGAAGAGATTTTCAAGAAAAAAGTTTGATATGTAGTGCAATCGAATCTAGATCCGATACAGATCGATACACTCAAATTTATTGGTTAAAAATATTGAAACTCTGCAGCTGTATGCTGAAAAATGTACATAAATATTGAAGCGAATTAATCAAACCAATAGTAGTGGGACCTAGTGTAGAATACATACAGTTATTGTATTATTAAAAAAATATATTAAATAATATTATTACAAAAAAGAACACAGTGGCATTTTAACAAAAAAATGATGTGATATTAATAGTTGAAAAAAAATGTTGTATTGAAACTCTGAATAAATGTACCATATTATTGTGTTTAAGGGGAAAAACACACAATATAGACTTCATATTATTATAACTTAATAAAAATGGAAACTTTACTTTCCGCTCTGCCGATGCCCATGTAATATTATAGTATTTTGGCTACGATGCAAAATGAACATCTTTGGTTATTATTATTATGTTTCTTTTTACTTGGAAAACTTGAATTCAGTATAAAATTATTTACTATCATATAATGATATATTGTTATAATAGTATACAGTATTGTTGTATATTTAACAATGATTCAATTTACTACCCACAGTACCTACCTACCCTCGTCGATAAATTGTTATTCATAGATAAATTACAAAACTATCCATATAAATAAGCAGACGGTTCATTTTTAAGTCTAGAGTGATTTTCAGATACAAAAACAGCCTGAAATTGTATATAACCATGGAAAAAAAATTATTTTTGCAAAGGTGCTCCACGCATATGTTGAGCATACGTTTTATATGAGCATACGTTCAGTCAGCAATGTCTTCAATTCACTTCATTGTCCTATTCACCATATGCGTTTAACACTTTATCCACAATCTAAGTTAATTGTTGTGGTTATTTTCATAAGCGCAACTAGAGACATCTTTCTGGGAGGATATAGAATTGTATCAACAGCACATACCCTGATAATTGATGTTTTAAATTAACATATGATTAAAAACTACTGCAGGGGGGCTACGGATAAAAATGGAGTGCTAACTAACCATATGCCCGTGGTAACTGGTAAGATACTATTCGCATGGATAAACTATGGTTTGGAACGTGTGCATAGAAAACAATAGAGGGTTCTGTTGTACAAATTAACACGTTATGTTCTATTCACGGTTTATCCAAATCATATAAACTGCTAAACGTCCAACAAATCAAATCAACAACTAAAATGTATATTGCTTGAAGGCATTCGGTTAGATCGTTACATCGTAATAGTTGTATGGGTACTCGTGACAACATACTGAAAGAGTTATATAATAGATTAAATTATTAATTACCCATTAATAATTGTTAGCTATAACTGTATTATATGTGTAACTCCTATCAAACTCTTGTCATAACAACTAACCAACAAAAGATTGTAGTTTCGATATATATTTCAAAATTTCAATGTGTTGGTTTGATTATTATTATAATATAATTACAACACTGGGTACTAAAAAGTGACAATTTTTGAAACTGAAAAAATTATTATATGTCTACTCCACCCAAGAACATGCTACAAAACACACTAGAACCTTATTGGAAATCCTTTGCGTCTCGTAGAACTGTAGTGAAGCTGAAAATTTTCATTGAGGTAGACCTTAATACTTTTTCCTATTGTATTCCAAACAATATTGAATCTTAATATTTGAATGCAAGTGAACTATATCTCTTGTTTATTTGAACATTATTGTTTAGTTTTCATTTTTATTGGCGTATAGTGGTAGAATTACTACAAATATCTTCCAAGAAATAACAAAATCAGAATAAATACCTAACCACTTAGTAGGTATTGTTGTGTAAATTGTAGCTGCATATAAAATATTATAATCGGGAAATATTTAAATTAGAATCGTTTGAATATTACTAAAAACATATTAAATAGTTGCGATTCTTGTTGTGCAATTTCGCACGTTTTTCCCTTCTTATTGCTCAGTTGCATGAAAATACTAAAATAGTTGGTTACCTATTTCTTAAATACGGTAAACACTCGCTATCCTCATTAAATGAAAAAAAATACGGCGATAATATTATGAGTTGTGGTAGAATTATTTTGATTAATTAAAAATATTTAAGTATTTTATTTTATCTACTTTGTTATAGTGTTATTAGTTAATATTGTAGGTACTAATTTATATTAAATTTGTCATTCTGATTTAATGCGAAAACATTTTTTTTTTTTTAAATAGTTAGCAATATGCGTGAGAATTCTGATTTACTCAAACTGTTTTGGTATTTTATTTTATTTACCATAGATAATAAAATTTTACAAATTAAAATTACACTCATTATTTTTTATATAGCCCAATATGTTAATTAACAATAAGAACAGTTTTATAAATAATCAGTAAAAATTGTTTGTTTGCTTTTATTTATATAAAAACTGTACACGCCTAATTGAGAGCTAGAATTTAAATTTACAACTAAATCCGATTGTATTCTGATATCACTAGAAATTAAAAGCTATGTAGAACAATTTAAATATCTTCTAAACATTAATAAGCTATTATCTAATAGAACGTTTTGTTACAAATTAGGTAATGCTGTCTATTTCAAAAATAAATTGTTTGTGAGCAGATAATATGAAGTGTGTATTAACTATCATTAAATAAAATAATTATTTGTTTTTATTCAACAATGACTATAACTATATGAAACAGTTTTAATGTTATTGATAATTTGATATTTTATTAATTTATAACAATTACCTAACATTTTACGTGAACTAAAAGCACTGCATATATTATTATTTGAACTAATATCATTACGTTCCAATCGAAATCAAATGTAATTATATTTTTATTTATTGCATATAATTTAATATCAATTATATTATATGGACTAACACCATGATGAATAATTATTATTGTACGTTATAAACACAATACAACGGTTAAAATGTAAATTTTTGTACTAATATTACTTGAAATTCTCCATACCCCCAATTTAAAGATTGATTATACCTATTATATATTTTTATTTATTTTTGCTTTACAGATCGCGGTTTTAGTTATTACTTTATATAACTGTTTGCACTTTTGCAGTTTAAATATCAAGAGTTATATTAGGGGACCACACTGCATTGTAACAATTATAGGATTGGCAAAAATTATATTTTGGTATGGAGTATATTATTTTATTATTCGTCAGGACAGATAATAGACGGAATGAAAAAATAATCTAAAAGAGACGTGAAGTGTAATATTTTGTCAAACTTTTTGATAATACAAAATCAACCATTGGGCTAACGGACGATGGTATGTGATTTCTTGATTGCTTTAGCTGTAGCCTGTTATTGCAAAAAGTTTTTTGTTTTCCCTTATTTTTGTTCTTCCATCAAGTGCCCTCCATCGCCGCGGGTTGTATGGAGTACTGTTCTTTATTTGCATTTTAGCCTGCTCTTTCCCTTACCCCGAAACTTTAGCCAGCTCGCTTCGGGGTTCCCTAGTTTTTTTTTTATTTTAGGTTAAAAGACAAAGATACTTTATGACTTCCAAGTGAACAACACACAAATAGCTGGATCTCTTTTTTATTCACTGCATTTGAGCTTTTCATCATGAAAAATTAAAAAAAATAAGTCTTTTTAAAAGCTAAATGCCTTCAGAACAAACAAAAAAAAAAAATGATAATAATAAAAACGGACGCTAAATGCTAATTATAAAAGAAACTATATATATAAAAACACCATTTTGTTTATGCATTATTTTTAAGATCAGTAACACCAATCCAACGTTATATTTTAGTAGCAGCTGTCGGAAGGTGTGGATAAATGCTGTACCACCCGGTGCCCGGTATAGTTAGATATTTGTATTCGTCAACTAAATGGAACTTTTGAAATAATATTCTGTGCCACTCGTTTACATTTGTGTTAATAGATTGCTGTAATAGACGTTTTGAAGCTTTTACTTACAACATTTTAATTTTCCTAGTGGAATAAGAAATGTTTAATGATCTGTAATTAATTTTAATTTACGTTTGGTATTATAAAACTATAAAATGTATTGTAGGTTAGGTACCATTGATTTTGGAACTGTTTTTAATTGTATAATCTTTGATTAATTTTTTGAAATTGCAAAAATATACATACTTATAGATAGCCTCATCGGTATACACACTTACAAATTGTGATTATGTATTAAAATTAAATAATCATAAATTCATGAAAAAAATATGAAAGTTGAGTACCGGTATTTATATTCTGTTCGGCTTCTTTTGTTTGTAAATTGACATTTCCACGAACACATAACAAAAACGATTAATTATTTATTTCGTTACGTAATAATGGGTTAATATATATATATATATATGTTTGTTTCGAACTTTAAAATCAAATTGATTTATTATTATTCTCTTAGGTATTATATTATTTACAATTCAACTAGTGTACTCAATAATTTGTTCTTATCCAGGTACCTAAATGAACAGTATACATTTACGTTAAATTATATAGCATTATTAAATTTAAATATAAAACTAATATGGTATGGCGTGTTATTTAAGGTAATAGAAATTAAATAGTAAAAGCAATTTCAGATGACAAAAAGTATAATATATATTAAATATATTCCATAGTATATAATATTGTTTTATTTATTATTATCAAAGTTTTGTTAAATATAACTTCAAACCTCCTTACATTTGTCTGATTACATCTTAATATTTTATCGACACTTTGTTTACGTTCCGAATTCCCCTCTTTCATCATTTCCACATTTTACCCTCATACAATTATTTATGCATGTTCAATTGTTTTGTTAAAACCGGTGGCGTAAACATAACTTTTGTGTGGGGAACAATATTATATTTTTAAGCTTTTTCTAAAAAACAGTATTTGATAAAAATTCTTTGAAAAAAATAATAGAAGGCCATTGATCTGACCCAACATCCCCCTTTTATACGCTGTCTTGGTTAAAACATAAATTGTTGAATATAAAATGAGAGTATTTTCTCAACTTGATTTAGAGTCTGTAGCTATAGTGTTTTGAGTTTCAATATGTACTTGAGGTTCTGCAGAAGAAAATTAAACTCTACCAACACCATTAAATGGGATGTAGTATACTATAGCTAGTATACGGGTAATTCTTTTTTTTTTAATTCCAAAATATTTTAATCAAACGAAGTACATTTATCTATCATTATTGTAATATTGTAGGATGAGGTAGTTGACAAATAAGAAACCATATTACTAAATAATAAAAGTAAAACGAACTTATATTGTTTAAGTTCAATAGTAATTATCAGGGTTAAAATAATATAATATGGTTCTCGTATTTTAAATTTTAAACAATTAATCAGAAAAACGAGTAATTTGGGACAAGTTTTAAATCTTATTTTTACATCAAAACTAAAATATTTTTATTTCCCATGACGCTGTGCCGTTAACAATATGATACAAGTATACACCGGGAGATTTTAAAAAGAACATATAATATTATAAATCAATCACATAATATTATTATCATTGTCAAATAACTACGATTTTAATTATAAGGTTCGTCAGTCAATCATAAAATCATCAACATGATATGTCGTGATGATCGGCAATGACCTAATAATATAATACAACAAAAAGACGTCCCGCAATATTGATCAACAGTTGTTAATGCGTCAACGTGATTTATCACAATTGTTTGTTATGGTTATAAATACATTTTGTTATTACGTACAACAACTGTACAAGCGTGTATAAGTCAACCTGTCCTCAAAAAAATAAAAAGTAAATAAATGAACGCGCGTCAACATTGTATGCACGCATTTGTACGTGCGATTAAAAAAATTAAATTATAAATAGAGTAATATGGAACGATGAGGTACAAAATTATAGTGTTTTACACCGTTACAAAAGTTACTTATTTTTTCCGATAAAATTTAAAAAGCTGTTTTTGTGCCGTCTATATTAATTTTCCACTCTGTTATCGTACCACGCTGATCTGTATTTATATTTTATAATATAAGTTTTCGTCAGATTATGTTTTGTATTTTATTTACGTACTCGTGGCATAATGTACCTATACCGACATCTGTTGGGGAGGGGACTCCCCCCGAGTCTTTTGTTCCCAGAAACGGAGATTGTTATTAGGTTTTGTTTTTATTTTATTTTTTTTACGTTGTTGTTCCTTTTCTTCGGGGGCCACAAATCACAATAGTAATCAATTAAAAAAAAAAACGTCTAAACGAGTCCAAGACTCTGAGAAATATTAAATAATTTTCCGTTTTTTTCTACTGCTCTCGTTTTTAAACACTAACAATAATTGTATTATGTAGGTACATAGGGTACGTATGTCTTACATATCAAGTATACAGAGTGTCCCGCTTAGGTGCTCTGATGGCTTACGGGTTTCGTTTGAAAACTGTGAAATTTCTTCGGACGCATCCCGTATACATAAACGGTCTCGATAAATAAAGGTTTATTCTTTTAATTCATTTTCAACTTGATTTATGCTTATATAAATTGTCAGTTGGTGCTTCGCGCGTTAGTAAATGCATTTTTTTATAACACGAAAGCATACACCGTTTTAACTTTTAATATAATATTTTTACGAGCTCTTTAGAATAGTTTAAATATATGAATTATGCATACCCTATGATGTTATAAAAACTAAATCTTAAAAACACTGAACCATGATAGTTATAATAAAGTTTACATTAAAAAAATCGTAATTGATTTTAATTTGTAACTACACTTTATGACTAAAAATTTACTTTTACCGCATTTCTACAATTTAAATATTATATTAATACTAGTTTTGAGTTTGATAAAATATTATTCATCAATTTATTTGAATATGTTTTATATAATTTAATACTATTTAACTAAGCTTGTGTATTATACACTAACTTCTATAAACATTTATATATATATATATATATATAATGACAACTAGTTTATTTTGTTATAATCTATACAAATGTTTAAACAAGTGAGATTTAAGCATTCATTACATGTTATGAAAATAATAAATAATTAATATAAAAATATGCTTATTATATAAAGATATTCACAGTAATAATAAAGAATAATACATATAATATACAATAACATAATAGGTAGGTATCATCGCTCTTGGCCTATATATTTTGATGGGAAATCAAACCTCCACAACGTGTCTATAGTTTGACTATCGATTACACAACATAGTCGATGTAGGTATCAGTATTTAACATTATCTTAATATGGGTAAAATTTATATACACAATGACTACACTATGCATATTATATGTGTAGTTTAGGTACCTACATAATAAATACATTAAATAATGAATGCCAAACACACATATTTCAACTTGAGTCATAGGAAATAGTTCCCACGGGTACATTTATAGTTAAATATAATTAGTCAACTCGCTTGAAATGAACATTGACCTATCTAAATTTGCCACGATAGATTTTTAGTAAATAATAATACAAATAGTGGATAATGTAATGAACTGAGTAAACCTCGAAGTAGTCCAACATCCATTTTACACTACCATGTTTTTGATGTGTCGTTAATTCGTGATGCATTTAATAAATGTATGTGACTTTTATTATGGTATAGTTACGAAAAAATGTTTAAGCACCTAACACACGAATTCGACAACTTTGTCATTCTTGCGGTTTTTCCATAAATTGTTAATAATAGTTGACATATACATATTTATATACACACCTATTTCGATTTATGTTAGTTAAGTCAGTGTGACACTATAATATTATGATTTCCTTTATAGATGGTTCATAAATTTTTTTGATTGCATGAATTGTTAGAAAAAAAACCATTTGAAAAAAATAGCTGTGAGACAGTTTAATATTTCAACGGTTATAATATACTTATATAAATGCATTTATATACTACAACCATAATCGAGTAACCTTAACTTGTTGAGACTTGTTTAATATGATATTTGAGCACTTACGAAGTACAAGGAGTTATACCTACATACCACGGTATCGCCATTACTTATGTCACGAAATAGAAATAAAAGTAATTAAAGTGCCCAAAACTTTATAACAAACAAACCTATAATTTATGGGTAGACATTCTGTTTCTTGTTTGTTAACTTTAGTTATTTTCATATACTAGTTGTAAACCACATAAACTATATAAAGGCTTAATATATGATAAGACGAGCCATGGTTAATATTATAATGTTATAACACTGACATAGAACATTTTACTAAGCTTAAGTTCTTAGCACTCGAGTAAATCAATATTTAATATTGGTTTTGTATATTTACTAGTAATCTAATAAAAAAACTAAAAAGGTTTACAAATGTAAATATGTGTGTACCCCTTCAAATTCTCTAAAACACAATAGTTACCTATGTTTAATTTATTTTAACAAACCTACCTATACTTAACCTTTTGGTGATTAATAAACAGTAAATATTAGCAAATAAATAAAATATATAAAAAATTACTTATACTTATATGCTATTTTTGTTTATTTGTTACAGGTAATGTTTTAAAGGACTTAAAATCAATCGATATTACAAAAATAGATCTTCGTGGACTACACATTACGCATGGTTGTAATTATAAATTATAATAATATAATAAATCGAAAAATAATAAAATATTATTTTTATCCGTGAGCAATAGGTAACCATTTAATATATTAATAGGTACCTTAAAAGTTGTTTTATATTTATTAACAAAAACGTTAAACATTTTCAGTAAAGTAGAATGCCTTCGAAAAAATTTTGATTATGTTTAAGACTGTGACACTCATTTATTTTCAATTTTGAAAATTATTTTAACGACACGTGATCAATATCAGTATTATAAATATAATTCAATTTAGCAAGTAGTTTTCTTAGATTAGTCAGAAAATTATAACGATGTTTAGTGTATTTGTATGGTGTACCTGTCTATCTTTTAAATTCGCTTCTACTCTTACTAGATTCACAAAATTAATAAACACGTCATGATGCAAATGCATAGTTAGTTTTTTTAGTAATTTTAGCAAAATTCTTTAGTATTTGTTCAGGATTAATGGTATTGCCATGTTAATATTGTCGAAATACTTATGTATAGTACATAGGTTTACAAGGTTATTTTTTTAATTCTATGGCACTCATATTATTTCAAAAACTATTAACGCTTATGAAAATATTTTTTTAACATAATTTGAAAAAATATTTTGAATGACAACATATATTTTTATTTTTTATTCAGAACCAACATATTTTAAGTATTTCAGTAGGTATATACAAATCTAATTTCTAACTATAAGATAATTAGTTATAAGTATGTAAAGTTTTGATGAGCTGAGTATAGTATACCAACATTTTGCGGGTTAACTTTGTGTCACTAACACTATAAGATCATCTAAACTTTAAGAACTTATAATTAATTAACTACCCTTTTCGAAATTCGATTTTTATAGTAGGATAATGTATAATTCGGTAAATAAATATTTTAAATAAAAAATGTATGTTTTCATTCAAATACGTGAGAAATAAAAACACTAAATAATAGTAACAAAAAAAATTAATAAAAGGCGGGCAAGTGAGTACAACAAATATCGAGGTAATTACTGTAGTAGTGTAATGGATGTGTTAAATTTGAATTCAATTATAGGAATATAATTGTATACGAAAAACGATTCTGAGCGGATACGAGCTGTCAGCCTAAAGTATATTTCATGATGTGTTCTTTGATATTGCTATGAAAGTAACTTATATTATTTGTATTACGGTAGGTCGATTTAATTGTTATCAATAAAATTGCATTAATAATAAACTATTATAGTGTATATTTATGTTAAATTATATTATTGATATTAACGTTTGAGTCAAGACCTATACCACCTTATCGTAAAACTGTGTGAGGTATAATAGCTTAAAATTAGTCTAAATATTTGAAAAATATATCATTGCTTATTATACAATTTATAATATACGTAAAAGTCTTAAATCCTCGCGAATAGTGTTTTTGAATTACAGCGAAATAACTAACATCTTTAGTACTTACTTTGTTTAAATATCTAGGTACCTATCAAATAATTTCAGAGTCATAATAAAATTGTGCATAATACACAAACTCTCTGAAAACTTATTTAAGATAAATATATTCACGTAAGTACACGTACCAATACATTATTTGTGTTAAGGTTTCAAATGTTAGACAACTTTATCGAATATTTTTTTATTATATTTACCACAAGTTTAAGCCAGCTGTGGTTGCAGCAGTCGTACGAAAAAAAAGCAGCATGAAATACAAAAATTGATACTTATAGGTATTTATCTATAATTTTACGTGAGTATACGAAGAACCGGAAGAACAATATCATAAACACTTCGGTCGTGTCCCGCAAAAGATGTGAATCACGGTTTAGCTCACTCTCTGGCCGCGTCTGATGGTACCAATAGTCAATTGTATTGTATGCTGCCGTTATAGACGCATTACTCAAGTCATACCTATGCTTCTTCGGCTGTTGCTCCCCGAATCGAAACCCTCTGGTCGCGCGTCGGGTACACGGTTGGTTCGGTCGCATGCGACGGAGACCGCTGAGTTCACGGTGGGTGAGTGATAGATATAGTTGTAGGGTAGCTGAGAACACGGGCGTCTGCAGCGCCGAGCTCGAGGAAACTCAATTTTTCAGGGATCGGCGTTGCGCGACTCCACGGCGGGGTCATCGGTTCTGACAGACGCCTGGCAGATGAGACGACAGGGCGAAAACCGCGGAGAGTGTCAAGATATCGGCGCGTTGTGATGCCGCCCTCCACCGATTCCCTCCCCTTTTCACCCAATGGTCTGATTGCCAAGTCACGACGCTTATTAGGTCACCGCTGATTCCGCGGTGCCGATATTATAGTCTTCGTCGTTCGTCCCGAGCCTTATTGGTCGCAGTCGTTACCGGCACAAAAGTCGTCTTCACAACGTCCAGCAGCACCATTATCAAGCGCAAGATATCAAGCACAGCCGCTCGTCGCCATTCCTCGTGGCCAGGCTTAGCCAGCTGCCATGGTCGTCTTCGCGTCCCAAGCAAACGCGATTCACGTACACCCCGCAGTAACGACCGTGAAAACGCTGTAGAGGTCACCAGTGGACTGCCATCACCATCTGAACCACCCACTCGTCATCGCGTACCCTCCGCTCCCCACCGCATTGATGCCACGTCTGATGTTTTTTTTTTAGTTAACATTATTATTTCGTTAAAATTATTATTATTGTTTTTTTCAACTTTCTTTGTATTATATTTCATTTTTTGGCATAATTGGTTCAACATTTTAAAGCACTCATTCATTAAACATACATTGTTCATTAAACTGTGTAATAACATTATATTGTTTACACAGTATAATGTTGTTTCTTATTTTTCGTATTAGAGAGTAGGTTTTATTTATTTCAACGGAATAATGGCCCCTGTACTGAACATGATCGTGTTCACGTGGGGCCTTTATAAGAATATTAACCAAACATTTTTTTAGTACGTTCCAAATCTCAATAGAATATTATGTTGAAGGTTTTTGCCACGTAAAAGTATAAGTTTACCGGTGTGGTGACATTCTTTCTTCCCAAAAACACAATAACAGACAGAAACAAGAATTCAAAATAACAAGCACACATCATTGTAAAATCAATATAATCATCGGTCGGCTCTAATAACAATAAATATTCAGATCGCAATCTCAACCAATTTGCTGATTTGAAGAAAGATGGCGCAGTCAGTAAATAAAAAAAAATGTTGAAAATATGGGCAAACTTCAGAAATATCAAAAATAATAAAAATAATTTTCATTCTGAACTTGAATCAATTAAATTTATATTTTTAATTTAAATACTGACAAAAATAAAATAGAACAATGTCTTATGCTTATTTTAATAGTTTAAATAAAACAAAAAATGATGAACAAGTGGGAAAATAACAGTCACAGTATTTTGAAAATGTCACGATATAAGAAAAATTATACTATCAATATTTGGTGAAAATTTCAAGTGTTTGCAGTTATTAATTTTTGAGTTAGATACACTAAAAAAAAAAATCGACTACCTATAGTGGCTATGAAAAAATTCTTCGTTAGGGTCAACTGAAATATTAAATTAAGGAATGTTTATTTTTATTTAAAGTTGTTATAATATTATAGTGTGATTAAACATAAAAAAAATATTATTATTTAGTTTTATATACAGCTATAGATATGTATAAACATGATTTGAAATAATAAGAGGTAAAAATTGAGTGGATACCATAGACGAATAGAATAATCACACTATTAGTAATTTACTTAATATTATCGTGTTTATAATAAAATTAATAAAATTAATAATTTTAATTGTTTCTTCTAATGAGCTTTATAACCCTAATATCATATATCTATACACACAATTATCAGTTTAAAGTTTTTAATATAAAGTTTTGAATCGTTATAAATTATAATACATTATTATGGATTTATTAGACAATACTATTACTATTTCAGCTTATTCCATAATAAAAAATTAAATATTACTAAATGTTTACGACTTACCAGGAATAAGTTAGCTATTTGGGTACACCAAAAATCCTCAACAACCTCAAAACTCCTTTAATATTCTATAAATTCACAATTTCATAGAACTGGATTAGTCTTCGATAACTCGGCACACCAACATCATAATGCACTTTAACCAGAATAAAATATTTGTTAAAATCTGATAAATCAAACTAGAACAAAATATGACATAATAATATCACATTATTATTTTGAATGTATATAGTATAGGCTTCCGCTACGGTGAAGGATTTATTGTCGGTTGGAATTAAAGACTAAAATACTGCACACTGTAGGCAGTAGAGGGACTCAATGGTTACAATTATAATATTCTACATAAAGGTACAGTAATCAACTGAATATATTATTGTATTATCCCTTTTATTCATTAAGAGAGATGAAAAACCGGATTGTGTAGTGGATACAGATACGGGTAATAGGTACAATTCGTCTCGTTTCGGCACTCGTATCATTTCAGGGCAAGGTGGGAGTTAGGTGGAAACTGTGGTCATGCTCGGAAAACGATTCTGTGTAGAGCTCAATTTAGTTCAATTTAAGTTCTCTACCCTTTATCCTTACGCTAAAGGAAACTACTAAGAATATCGAAAAATATCTCTTCAAAGTACAACTTACTACCTAGACATATTTTTATTTTCTGTCTATAAAGATGCCACATGAAATATTTAGAGCTTTTCCACCATAGTTACAAATAGGAAAGTTCCCTCAGACAAAATATAACACTGTAAAACCTACACATTTAGAGGTTTGGTTTTTTTCGAATTTTAATTTTAAAAATCTAAACAACATTATTTGAGAGTATAATGAGTAGTATACATTATTGTTCATATCATGTAAATGTAGGTATTTACCTAAGTTAAAATTTGTAAATAGTTAGTGTTATATTTTAATGTGTAAGAGTTCAATTTAAGTACAAGTTTGATATTTATTATTAGATGTAGCTATATTATTTGTCAATGATACTTGTATATTCATAGTATTTTAATAAATATTGAGTACACCTAAAAGTAGCTGGCAGCTAGTACTCATGTACACCGTCAATATGTTCATCATCAATATTAATGTTAACAAATTGTCATAAACCATATTATTAATATATTATAGACCAGTAAAGACATTATCTTCTCGAGTTGATTAAATTATTAATTTCAGGTCTTTACTTTTAATACCAATATTAATTATTTTGTTTCATAATCATCATAAACAATATTATGCAAATCCACTAATCTCCAAAACTCAAATAAACTATTACATTCGTGTTCAAAGCTTCTACCAGGGACTAAACTGATGTGGTATGTCACATAAGTACAATGTATTTTTCTATAATTGTCTATATTGTATTATACACTTATGTCTAATGGAAATCAACAACGGTCACAGGAAATGTTTAACTATAAATGATGTGTGAAGAGTAGTCTATAGCCAACAAATACCGGAGTTAGATTACATTTCGGTCATCCTTTTATAGTATACTATTCAGCTATTAGATGTATTAAGTATAAGATAGTATTTTACCGATACAGGTAATGCAATACAATTTTACGGCGTAGTTATAATATCATGTACTTTTCACCTTTAATTAGGTTCTTACCTATTATTAAATTAATATATTATATGATTATTAGGTATTTATTTTATCGTTTGTAGTTGATATTAATATTATTTATAATTGTTGTGTAATACAATATATACATTTGTTTCTAAACAATAAACTAAGAACACTCAAGTGAATTATATCTTAAGTCTTTACCTAATTTTTTTCTTTACGACTTCATATTTCCAAAAGAACATTATTCCATGACCATTATTTTCGTATTAAATAGAACGTATTTAATTTATGTTGATACTTCAGTTTCCTCCAATTTATAAACTAAATGAGTGTAAATGTTTGAAAGGAAGTTTTGGAAAATGAGATTGTTTACATGACGGATTTAGACAGTTTAAGTACGTAAATAAAGTCGTCTATAAAATTGTTTTTTTAGACTACGTTTATTTAAAATATTCAAACCAAAAAGTCAAACAATATTACAGTGGTAAATTTAAATGTGTTTATTTAATTTTAAAGTAATGAAAATCAAGAAAACCCAATGGCAGTCAAAAATTGTAGACCTCAAATAAAATATAAGACATATTCTGAAATATATTTTAAGTCACATCAAAATTAATTATATTTCCATAAATATGTAGGTATTAAATTATAAATTTATAAATTTAATATTCTGAGAGAACCTATTGGTTCTTCAATAGTGTGTGTATGTGTTTTTTAAATATTTACTTTCAGCAGTAAAATTGCTCTTTTCTTTCTGTATATTATTATTTTCAAAGCATCGTCAAATGTTCAAAACGTTTAGACCTATTTTAAGCATTTATACAACAAATCTATTCAAACCCTTCTTCTGTATGCGGTATTATAATAGTTATTATAACTTATTAGATAGGTAAGTACATAAGGTATGCGATGTTTTTAGTAAATGTAAGTACAACATTATAATAATTAATAGAAAAAAATATAGATACATATAAAATATTTTTCTACAAATAGAAGCTTACACTCAGAGTCCGAATAGAACCGTTTTTCGTATTTGAAGGTAAAAAAAAATGGTAACATATCTATTACAGTATTACAATGCCTTAATCAGTGATTGTAGAATATTATCGGTGCATCCGAGCTGGGTCCCAAGTACTAGAGGCTAATCGCAGGTACTTCCAATAGTTGGTTTCTGGATTTTTTTAGATCCTACAATAGTTGGGTCGGGTATTTTTTCAAGTACCTACTACACTAGTTGGGTCTCAAAATATTTTTTGGTGAATACACATTATACTAATATTTTCCTTCACATTTGAACAGACTTAGAAGTCTATATTCAAACCAAAGGTGTGTTTAAAAATGTTTTTTTACAGTTACTTTTTTAGTTTTTTGTTATAAAAAATATAAATTATTTGAATTTTATAAATTATGATATAATACCAATATGGGTACAGTACCAAAAATGTATGTCATATACATTTTTATTTTTACCTACACAAAAGTGATTTTTTTAAACAAAATTTTATTTTTATTTATATTATTGTACCTAATACGTATGTATATTTTTTATTATATGTTTTGATTTTTAAAATTTTTAATATATTTTCTTGGTATTGTACCTATATTTTTTAGTATATTATAATTTGTATTTTTTATAACAAAGAAACCAAATAATAAAATAAAATAAACTGTTTAAAAATAGTTTTAATCATACCTTTGAAAAAAACCTGGATCCAACTGGTGCAGTAGGTACCTAAAATAATCCCAGACCCAACTAGTATAGCAATTTTTAGTTCAGGACCCAACTCATATGCAGCCAATATATTGATATGTAGGAAGACTTGCAATATTTTAATACCTTATGAGCATTTTAAAATCAAAATTGAATAAAATTGTATATATTTTTTACGAACAATAACGATGAAACAGTCCACTATTACCCGTCAAAAATTAAAATTTTTATACAATATTTTATTCTCAGAATATTTAGCTATTTATACCACAAACCTATTCCCACCAATTTACGGTACTCCGTATCGACTTAAAAAATGTATATAAGTATTTAACAATAATGAATATTATATAGTAGTTTTTATTTATTTTAATACACACGATGTTTTTAGTAAATAATTGTTCTATATGACCATGACCTACCTAATATAAACAATGCAATGTTTTAGGCAAAAATTAATTAAACCTACCGTATTACTTATTGTAAAATAAACTACTATAATAGCAATATAAATATATGATAAAATATGCTTAGTATTTAGTAATACAGGGTGGTCCAACCCGTGGCCCTCAAACCTTTTTTTACTCTTCCCACCCCTGGAAGACATATATAAAAAAATAAATGTTGAGAAAAAACTAAAAATTACTATAAAACAAAGGTATGCGTGCAATGAGTAACGTCCAAAACCATGATTTAATTCAGCTCGTATGTATTTTGTTTGTATAGCAGCCACAACGAATCTGAATTCTGGTGGTGGGAATTTTCTTTTTTTTTTGGTGGCCCCCAATGTTTTTGCGAGAGTGTAAATTGGCCCGACAACTACAAAAGGTTTGACCACTCTGTAGTAATATATAAGCTGACAGTCTTTGCTCAGAATTGTTTTTCGTATGCGACGATTTATCATTGAATCCGAATTTAACACATGTATACCAATGATTAGCTCAATGCATAGCGACTTCCCCGGGTTTTTTTTTTATTTTAAATTAACAAAAATACAAAAATGACATACATTATTTACACTGCGGCTCTCTTATAAATTAATAGTAGGTATGTATTTAAAAAATATTTATTAGAAAAAAACTAAAATATATAGGTAGTAGGTATTAATAATTTGTTAGTTTGTGTATATTTAGTATTAGGTAGGTATTTATAAGTGCAGTGTTAAGGACGTAAAGTTTAATTATGCATAGTAAAAATACATTATTCAGTCTTATGACTAGCAACGTTTGTATAGTTGATAATAAGGTTACTAGAAAAATTAATTTGTTTTCCTATAAAGTTATTTGATTTGTATTTTACATCGATATCATTAAATTAAAAATACTATCAGTATAACATATTATACAATAATTACATGTGTATGCTATCAAAAATTCAATAGGACCAGTTCAAATAATAATTATATTATAAATAATAAATATTATATAAAAATTACTTTGAGAACAAATTAGAATTTTGCAAAGTCTAATGCCGGTATTAATTTATTAAAACTAATCCGTGTATACTAATATAATATCTCATTTCAAGCCATGTAGGAACTAACGGATGTAGTGTTTACCTAAAAACCACGTGTGACATGTAGAAACTTCCAATTTCCCATGTGCAGGTAGGATACCCGTCATATAACACAATGTAAGGTACTTACACGCATAATATATTATAATGATTTAAATATCATATATTTAATCTATCATCAAATATATCAAAAACTTTAATATCACATTTTATTGATAAGTTATTTTTATTGAATTTTAAATGTTTGAGTGTTTAATATTTTTTTTATTCGTATGAGATATTTACTAAAAATTATCTGAGATAATATAAAAATACATGATTTCCTCCACATCCAGAAAGTACTTGCAATGTGTGCAATGACTGATAAAGAATTTAAATGTATTATATCCGTCACTGTGCTTCTATAAATTCCACCGTTGTTGACCTGTTTGAGTCAAAGTGTTACATATTTTGTTTGGGGATTTAACGTGCACTTGGCACTTGCTCGCATAGTACATTTAGTAGGCACAATCACTAAATTCCAAATAAAGAATGTTACTCGTTTTTATTGAAAATCCGAGTTAGATAGGGTAATCATAATGTGAAGTTATATTAAACATTAAATAGTATTATCAAGGATAGGTACACAAACAAATTATTTTCATGTATCACAAAATTATAGATAGTGGAATACCTAAGCCATTATTAATATTATTATTTAAATTGTAAATACAATGAAATTAAGATTGATATTTGAAATAATTAGAAATAATTATTATTAGTTTAATATATCTAATTTTTTTTATATTTTTTTTAGACACATATATACCTATACATTATTATTTACATTACTTATTGCCGCAAAAACACAAATAGGCCAAATTAACAGTATATGGTGGAGTTCACTCTCCTGATTATATTTTTAGAAGCTTAGTATAACCTTAGTAAGTATGTATAAAGATATAGTATATTGCCCATGTATTATTTTAAGGAGAGTTCTAAGATATTAGAGAAGGGGGTAGCTAAGCTAACCTAAGCTCCTCCCCTGTTTACACCACTAAAATCCGAATGGTATATGCATCTGTAGTGTGCTAGCGTGGACTTATTTAAAATTTCTGAGTTAATTTTCAATATTATGCCAATTTAAAAAAAATGGCAACTGTAGTACCTTAAACTTCTATTAGTAGTTATAAACAAATTAGTTTTTGAATAATTACAAGTCAATTCCATATAACTATGATACATACAATTTTGTCAAAATTAATTTCTATATAATTGTAATAAATTCATGTTGTGGGATTTTGTTGGTCTTTCTAAAAAAATAGAAGAAAGGAGATCAAATACTAGTTAGGTAAGCAGAATGAAATATAATGATTATTATTCGTATCTAATTACAGAATATTGTTAATTTGTGTTACCAGGATTTAATCTGAATCCGTTTGACGGGAATCACATATACCGGTACTAGAAAATGTATAACCATCGTACAAAATTCACTTATATTATAGAGGTAAACGAATAACATTTAAAACATCATTTGTGGGATTCCGCTTACAGTGGTGATTTACATAAGTTTGAATTTTTGATATCTCAGTCATGTATATGCACTTGATAATCATTTAAACTTCTGCACATGTAATAAAAAAAAAATATGTAGGTGTATACTGTATATCTATAAAAACATATAATATATATAACTCATGGACTCAGATAGATCACATAATAATACACATAATACATACCTATCTATACGATATATACTTACATATTATACCTATAAGCAAATATGTCATATATAATATGTTTTAATAGAATTATATTATAATATATTGTACGGGGATGTTTGCTCTCGATAATGTGTACACTATGGTTGGTGGTACGCTGAAGAAATAAACTGTTAGCACGAAGAATGTCGATTAATAAAAAGAAAAATAATATTATAATAATGCATCGAGCGAGAAGCAGCTGATTCATCAGAAACCAACAATGTGCCAGTGATTGCATCGTTTAAATAAACATGTGGTTGTGCAGCACTGGGGCTTCGGATGCAGTGTGCCATCGTCCTCCGTCATGTGAGGTGAAAGTCTCAAGTAATCGAAATTTTTCCTTTTCTTCTGAAACCTCCATTTGAACTTTATCACTGTTTTCTCTGCTGGATGTATAAATCTCAATCATGCTCTTTTTAAATCGGTATGCATTTTCCGTGGCTATACAATTTTTTGAAGAACCGCTTTCATTTAAAAATTTGAAAATCACGATGACCAGATGAAATCATTTGAATTCATAATGCTTCTCTTTTAAAGTGCAATCGTTTGCAAATTATTAGGTAGGTATCTCAAACTGTGACTATTATTACAAAATTAATCATATATCAAAAACATTCTTCAGGAAGTGCATTTTTTTCCTAGGGTTAAAAATTAAAATAATTGTGATAATTTATTTTTTATCTCACGACAACATCAATTCTAGATTCATTTGAGTATAGTTTGTTTTTTTTATAATATGACTATTAATTTAGCTCATAGTTATGACCGTATAACGTGTTTACTACATTCAATACACTTTAAAAATTATTGCACATCAGTCATCGTCAATCAATTATTTTAATGAACATTTACAATTTTAATAACGCCGTTTCAGCTGTTACAGTAGACAACATGCAGTAAAAAATAATCCTAGAAATGCTCAGAATAGTTTTTTTCAAGGCAATGATTTATTATTATTTTAAAACATAATATGCATAATAAGAATTAGAATGATAACACTCTATTCAAAGTGATCACTAGATAATTATCAAAAATATAATTCTAATTAATGCACCCCCATGATGTATGCTCATATCATGCCTATTCTTTTTTTATAAACAATTTATATTTATTTACGTTCTCTAAATAATTTTAATTTATTTATAAGTATTAAATCAACCAATATAACAATATATTATTACTGTACATTTAAAAAACTTAAGTATACTGTTATGATAATTAAGAAGATTATCATTGTAATAGTTTCACATCATTTTTTAGTTGTCTACATTGGTACATAATATTACTATAACGGTTAATAATAATAACAAATATTAAATTTAATAGGTATATTTAGATACTCATAGACATTGTATGCGTGTATATATAAATAATACGCTGTGTTTTACTCGTAAAATCTCAATAGATACGGTTTTTATATTCAAATCGTGTACAGTGCCACACACGATATTATACTGAACACGTTTTAAATGAAATACATTAAACTTGATCATTTGAAATATCGTAGTGTTATAATGTGCGTAGCATAGTTTAGATATTCGATAAGAACAAATGGGTACCAACAGATAACAACTATTTTGGCGTATTTATCCGCTAGGCAACGAAGGACGAAACTCGTGTATTTCAATATTAAACCACAAGCGCAAAATACATTTCATATATATTAGGGACATGACTTGTGCACCACCCATTGAAACCCAGTTTAATATAAATTAAAATGATCATTCGTATATAAGTACAGTCATTAAAGCTCAGCTTCCAACCGCCGATATGAATAGGGAATAAGGGATATGGAACCAAAATCGGGTTTAACGTTTCTAAGCTGAGTAGGTACTGGATATTTGGAAAATATTTATATAAATTATTATGAGTTATGTTATATTACACCCGTAGATAATAATGCAAAAAGATTATCAATAGTAGTAGAAGGCATAGTGTTGAAATAATAAAAATAAACTACTGTAATAAAAAAGGTATTTATATAGCACTATCACAGTGAATGAACACGTGATAAACGAAAGTGTTAGGGCCGTAAAAAAAGACAAAATGGATCATGCTTTCATAGGCTATGATAAAAAAAAATAAGATATAAAAATGTTTCTAAATAATAAACAGTTGAATTAGGTAAAGATTTAGCTGGGTTAGATGTACAAATTAAAAATATACAACTCGTTAGAAAGTTAAAAAATTATAAATAAATAAAAGGGAAATATTAGTTTCGCTGTATTTCAGATAATTATTCATTACTTATAAATTTCAGGGAACTGATATATTTAATTTATATGTACGTACAATATAATACTATATTTATCTTGGTTTGTCTTCAGATATTTTAACGATCGACCACTATAATATTATGTAGTATGTAGTATCAGTATGTACATAGTTAACTGCAAAATGGCTAATGGAAAATAGCGTAGGTGTTGCCAAGATATCATCCTTATCTAGTCACATAATTCACTTTGAAAACGAATCTTGTCCTCGTTAAAGGAAGGTATTATACTTAAATAATATATCTCGAGAAATAAACGCAAAATTTGATTAATTAAATTAAAAGGAAACAACAATTATTGATCACCACAGGTCTATAAATTAGTTGAGTTTAAATTCTCCATTAAATTATAAATACTAACTTTTAATTCAGATTTAAATTGTATAATTCACACATTGAAAAACAATAATAGGTATATTTTTTACACAATACACATATATAAATACATCGACTAACGTTTTACTGCTAATTATTATTGATTATACTGAAATCAACTTGAAACATTTCACCTACCTATCATCGTATGGTAATACATTTAATAATTATTTACTTTGCTGTATATTTAACTATTTAATTTAATATAATACAATTGATTGATCCTATATCCATATGTATTGCTGATTAATGATCAATAATATTTAAGACGTTCAATACACGATGGTTTATTTTGTACTAATTTGTTATCTCGTTCTTCCATATTTTGTATAGTATTGTTAAAATAATGTGACTACTATGTATATTAAAATATAACTATAAATACATTATAATAAATTATAATAACACGTTTTTCATATATTTATTATGTTATAGTTTTATTATAAACATTATAATTTGTGGTTTTAAAACACTTATACACTTACACATCAATGAATGAAATCAAACAACTCATGTTCACATACACACATAATTTAATAGCAATTATAATCGATTGAATAACGGTTTTTAATAAGGTTAACATAAATACATAATTCATGAAAATCACAAATACTCATTGGCCTAGATAAAATATTATATATTAGTATACTATTGAAATATTAAGTAAGATAGAGTGAGGATTCGTGTCAATTTAACAAGAAATGATCTGAAATGTGTCATATTTTTGCATCATGCTTTATTACAAAACATTCGTATGCAATTGGAAGATAAGCCAACAATGGGGATTTTTACTATTTAATATCTACTGTTTAGTCAATAAAGACTCATTATACTCGTTATTCACTTATTTTACATACAATATAATAAAATAAAATCCATCATTTCTATATATTGTGACATGTAATCAATTATAGTTAGCCTTAGCCTTAGTCTAATCTAACCTTAAAGGTAAGTATATAATTTGTAATAATGTATTTGAGACTCGGACCTATTAGATGGTAAATCGATAATCTGTATAAAACCTAAATATCTAAGATATCTCGAAAAAGTCCAAAACAAATTATTTTTAATATGTGCTTTGATAACTATGTATATTATAAGTATAGGAATATTATTATACGCCTATAATTTCATTATTATGTTTTAGTATATAACATATATATGATAAAATTTGCAATTGTTTTATAATTAAATTACCTATATAGACATATATATATATATTGTATAGGTATTATTAATTATTATCTAAAATCTAGTTTGTCAAAAAAGTGGCAACTCAGTTAGTAGATTTTATGATGAACAACACAAATTCTTGCTCAGTCATACTTACTATAATATTGCTCATAGTTTATTATCATGGATAGGGTAGATTTAATAAATAAAATAGAGGGGAAAATGTGTACCATGATAATGCGGCTTCTATAATATTCAACACTAATTATTAGTAAATAAAATAAAAGTTATCTCAAAAATCGTAAAAAAAAAAGTATTTAATGTAATATGATTTATAGTTACCTACCTCCCCAAGTATATTAATAAGTAATGGAGACTTTTTAATACAATTTGTAATAATGTAGATGCCATTTTGTGTAGTATGTAGTAACCCATAGTTCAGTGTTTAACAAAAATAATATAGGAGGTACCTCCGATAATATGATATTATGTTTATTTGACTTTTTTCCCACATCTCGCATAGGTAATGTCTTGTTTGCTACTGAGAGAACAGAGAAGTATAATTTATCAATCATATTTGAATCAATTAAAATAATAGACATTTAGTTAAAAACTAAGAGGGAAATTCATTGCGTATCTACCTATAACTAGATTACACATTGTACTGCATTTATGTATTTGTACCGCATTTCGATTTGAATTCAAAACTGATATATAAAGTCGGACGATATGAAAATAAATCTTATACCCAGCATATATACCCCTACATAATAACATATAAGGTATACATAAAAATATTATAATATATATACTTATACAATAGTGTTATAGAAAACAAATTAAACCGTAAACTTAAATTACTTAATCTTGACAAAGAATTATGCATTTCAGAAAGTCGTTGTCACGAGTGATGGATGGAAATTCCGTTATATGAATCCTCATATTATTTTCCGACGAGTTTATGTTTCGAGGGTGAATAAAAACGATCATCATAATATAACTACCATTTGCTGTTTATTGCCAAGAATCATACATAATAGTATGGAGAATATAATATCATGTAAACTTTCATGAATGAGCGCAGTGAACTGAATTTCTGACAGGGCTATTTAAGTGTTTGTAAAGGAACACAAAATGCTCAAATTATATCTAAAAAAAACATATTAGCATTCAAAAATGGTTCAATTAAATTTTATTATGCTGTGTATATGCCATATCATATGACTTTAAATTTGAATTTTATTCCAAGTATTGTGAACAATGTAATTTTATGAATATCGTAAATAAACTATAAAGGTACTTTTTACTATATTATAGTAGGTATAGAAGTATTCATCGAACGTAAATTTAAATGCATGATCAGGCAATTTCACATTAATATAATACTTATTATAAAACTCATTAGTTTATATACACAAAGCCAATCACGTAATTATGCATTACAAAAACATTAAGGACTACAATAAGTTCATAATATGTTATTAATGTCCTTTTTATAATAATATATTATAAGTTATTAATTTATTCATATAACTTTAATAATGCGCTAGGAATTAACATTAATTTTTTTTCATGTCAAAATACATGTTAAAATTGATTTTAATATGTAATTTCGTCCAAATTTGAACTTAAAATTTCTGTAAAAAATAACTGTGTTTATATATTTTTTAGATTTTTTGTTTACAGTAGGTATGTACTATTTATTAGAATCTTTATTAAAAATTTTCAATCCTTAGATATAAAAACTGACCATTTTATAATTGTTTAATTACAATGATTGATAATTTCCGAGATTTTTATGAATTTTGTCAAAATTCAAATTTACATGCTTATAAAAAAAATGTGTGCCTATGTATTTTTAATATTTTTCAATTGCTATTGTAACAATATATCAGGAATCTTGTATTAAATTTTCATTATTTTTGACCCAACAAATAAAAATTTATTGGTATTTGTATAAAAAAAAACTAGAAAAATTGAAAATTTAAATGATTCGTAAAAAGCTCAAAAAAGGTCAAAACATATTTAAAATTAGATGGTGTATAGAAAATGCTTATATAAACATTCAGTGAAATTTTCATGCATCTACAGATATTAGTTTTTGAATTTCAACAAAATAAGAAAATCGCTACATGAGAAATCGAGTGAATATCTAATCTTGTAAACATTTGAACTTAAAATGCTCATAAAAATTGTTTTATTGAAAAATTAGGTAAACTTATGAGGAATCTCGTATTACATTTTTAAACCTTAGATTTATAAAGAAAAATTTTTATGAATTTCTAACTTAAAATAAATTGCACAATTTTTCGTCATTTTTACGTATTTTGTCAAAATTTGAACTTTGATTACCTATAAAAAAAAATTGTGACCACGGATATTTAATATTTTTCATCTGCCTTTGAAACTATATATTAGAAGCCTACTATTAAATTTTCAAGATTTTTTACCCAACAAATAAAATTTTATTGACATTTATAGAAAAAAAAAACTAAAAAAATTGGAAACTGAAAATGTCCGTTAACAGCTCAAAATAAGTCAGAATATTTTGAAAATTCTATGGTGTGTAGAAAATGCTTATATAAACATTCAGTCAAAATTGCATGTATCTACCGTCATTTCTATTAAAATTATACCAAAAACCAAAATCGATTTTATCGAAAATTAGTTTTCCGTAAAAATTCACGTTTTTTCGTTAATTTTTCATTTGTTTTTCACGGCGCTTTTGAAAACTACTAGGAAATATTAACTTTTGACTCCTCAAAATACCAACTAGATTCACTTTCCTATCAGAAAAGATACTATTGAAGAAAATCGAAGCATTTTTACTGTCCTAAAAGGTGATGACAGACACAAAAAAAAAATTTAAAAAAAAAATAAAAAAAAAAACACTCATCATTGTAAAATCAATATATTCATCGCTCCGCTCAGAATCTAAAAAATTAATTTATTGGTTTTCTAAATATTTTTTACTTTTGTTATAAGGCGTGTATATATGTGAGTATATGACCGTAATAATTTAAAATAAATAATGTAAAAGTTGAAAAATAGTCATAGATTTTTGTCAAAACTTGCATACCAATGTCGTACAAATACTAAAAGTATATACCATAATTTGTAAATGTAAATAAAATTCTAAATGCATATTGATGAATTCTAAATAAATGACTGTGGGCCGAACAAAACATAAAACAAACCAGAGGGTTAGAGAAAGCACTGAAATAGTAACTTAAGAAAACGTAAAAAATAAATATAACCTACCTAGCTATAATGCAAAATGTTTTCATATTTATGTATTTGTTCTTAATTTATTAGTACAGTTATTATAGGTATTTATTTATTTTCGTTTATAATTAATAACTTATCATTTTGTCGTAATCCGTAATTATTTGATTAGGCAAATATTTTTTTATCAACTCAAGTAAACTAAACAAGTATTTAAATAATAATAAAATAATGAAGGTTGCTATACATATTTATAAATTTATTATTCCTATAAAAATTGAATACCAAATTGTAACCTTTTTATAGCATAGTATCGATTTTATTTATTTTTGTAATATATCAATGTGAAAATATAATATTATATAATACTACAATATTATATGAGTATATGAGTATATTTTCACTATATGAGTTTAGAATGCCGTATTTATGAATATAATATAATAAATATCATATACTTAATAATATCTGTATAATTATCTAAACATTTTAAACACTGAGCAAAGTAAGTGAGTTATTAGCTATACAAATATGACGTGTTGTTTTGGTAAACTATTTCTGGAGAAGTATATAGCTTCATGATCTCTAAATCTCAGCTAATCAAGATTTGAGATGTAGCGTAACATTTGAATTGAAATAGTCAGTAAAATTCAACATTTTTAAGGACGTACAAGAATAAATTACCGTGAAATAGGTTCCTTTCTTGGCGATACTATGAATGTTAATATTTATATTAATAAAAACTATAATTTTAGAATAAAAATCTAAAAAGGGGATAAGTAGGCAACCACTCTGCTGTACAGTTTGTACGTGTCATATATTGTGTACTTCATTATTGAAAAGTAAATCACTGTAATGTATTTATGTACCTATGTGATAAATTTGAATTCATTGATAAATCATTGCATACGAAAAATGATTCAGAGTGAAGACGGTGTGTCAGCCTATCTTACTAAGTATATTTTATGATATTATACATGCACAGGGACATTAAAGTAATTTATTTTACTATTAGTAAGTAATATAGAAGAAAATATTAAGTTTTGCCCAAAACATTGCATTTGTAAATGTCATTGTGTGTATAAAAAAATAAATAAAATGCATTAAAAATGTCAAATGATTAATATTTTTAAATTACAATAAATTAGGTGTACAAATTAAAAATGGCAATATACGGTTATACGTTTTTGAGTTACTCTGACAAAACAAAATCGACTTTTTCGAGTACCTAGGTAGGTACTCGTTTTGCATAAAAACACTCTTTTTGCAATTATTTAATTTTTGTATTTCGTGGTTATTTTAATGAGTTCTAGAAATGTTTTACTTTTGATCCCTCAAAATACCAATTATATCCAATTTCCAACCATAATACAACCCTAAAAATAAAAATTAAATCAATTTTTTCTACTTTAAATTATTTATCGCTCCACGCCTGCCCCCACTAATATTCTAATCTTAAATTTTACAAAATATAACTTTATAACACATTCAAAAGAAATAAGTACTCTAATAAAAAATGATTATAGAGCATATTTTACATGAATTAAAACAACTCAGGTAGAAAAAAAAATCACTGAGCCTTGCATAAAATAAAAATCATTTATTTTACTTTTAAGAATATTTCTGGAATATAATATTAATATGTAAACAACTTTTCCAGAGTCAGAAAAATTTTTAATATCTTTATTTACTTGTATACATTATTATTGTGATACATTGGACGTTTGTAATTATGTAAATATGTACTTAATAGTTAATACGTATACATAGTTTGTTTTTAGCTTTTTTTGTTGACTTGTTTACATTTGGTTTGGTTGGAGATTTTTCTTCAAATTTAAATTATATTCCTACCAAGATATCTCCGAATTACTTATTTTAGTAAAATACATTTTTTTTAATCGCATGATTCACGACTATCTCGTTTTGGAAATTATGACATTTAAACCTATTTATTATATAATTTGTTTGATCACGTAAAATGTAATTTATATCAATGAACTATGTATATTGTATGAGTATAATATAACCTACAACTTTATGTTTAAACTATTTTCAAAATAAAAACCGGTCTCACCAAATAGACAATACCTTATAATTTTTAGTTTTAAGACAATATTATTACTTATAGTTGAAACAATGTATATCTTACTAATGTTTTATACAAAAATAACTATTTATTATTCCTTAAATATTGTTATATTATAATATAATAATGTTGTTTATTTGTTTATATTATGTATAATTGAATAGAACAAAAACTACAATATAGTTGAGAGTCAAATAGACCATTTTGAAACGGATGTGACCAAAATCATTTTATTTTATTTCTACAATGCGTTTTTTGTATGTCTTTTCGATTATGACAAATATTTGAAAACAAAATAAATACAACAGTATTATGATTTAATTTCCACCTTTCCGTTTCAAACTAATAACGGAGACGTGTTTTCGAATAAGATGATTAGGATGACAAATGGTTTGTAAATACCATCTGGTTCGTTACGTTTTGATGGACGATACCTATCATGTCAGAGGTGAAAACTAAGCATAACAAGCATATAATAAGCATTTTGATTTGGTGTTATGAACACACTACCTTAATATCGTTGAATATTCGTCAATATGAATGCATAGTAGTTAAGTAATATGAACCTTTAAAAAAAAAGTCATACATGAAATATTATACACTATTAAAGTTACTCACGTAATTTTGTAATGGTAAGTGATGTAACAGAAATTCAATTTTCATAAATTACAACTTTTTTTAAAAAATAATTGATGCACATGATTATACATTTATACGACATAAACGATTTTTTGAAGTATTATTCAGTAAACTAAGCGTATGCTATATAGTGAAAAATACGATACAAGATTTAAGAGAGACTTTGAGTCTCCGAAAATCGTTTGAGCGCGGTCTTATAATAATGTAATGCGTATACGTATATAATGACATTATCAAAGAAGAATACGCACGGTAATTGCGTTTTTCGTAATGTTCTTGTCATAATATTGTATACTACATTGTTCGAGAAATTGTAAACAGCTATAACGATGGTTTGATTCCGGTTAACAATACATTGTATTATTATTGTTATTATTACAGTATGTATGGTATAAGAAATTCTATTTTCTACTGCTTAGCCGTAGGCTAAGATGGGCTTAGCCCCCTCAAATAATTCACAAACCCCCAAAACAATTTCCTATTTCCTCATAATATGACGATTGCTAGTGAATAGTTTTTGTATGGTATATTTTTACGATTTGTTATTATTTTTAAATAATTTGGAAACTGGATTCTAATAAATTATGATCTGTTTTTGGTATCAAGTATCAAAAAAGTACCTAAATCGTCTCATCAATAAAAAAAAAATCTAAGAAAATCGTATTACATTAAATGTATCGAATAAAAATATAATGTTTTACACATTTCGCTGTCGTATAAAATATATTGTGTTTGAATATTAGCTCTTACCTAACTGTCATTTAAGATTTATTTATTTTGCACAGAAGATAATTTTTATATTTGTTATGCGTATGCATTTGCTCATTCATGTGTAACCTATGAATTAAAAAAAAAAAAAAGTCTCCTCCCGCCTTTTGGCTAAGTCTCCGCTTACATGTTCACAGCTTTTTGTCGTGTGTACACGAACTATATAGCTGATACTGCGGCGCCGTGCAGACGTGCAATAAAGACCTCCGCAGATCGTATACGATAAACAGCCAGGTCACGACAACCGAGTCCGTTAAATCGGACCTAATAAGACTTTTTAGTGGACTTTTATAGTGTACATCTCCGTTGGCACTCGAACACAGCTGGCAAACGTCCACGGCGTCGGCATCGACGGTGGGCGCAGGGGCACTAATTTTAGGACGGTTCATAATATTGTAAAAATACACCCGATGTTTATGTTCGTCTGTGATAATTCTGCGCATCGTCGAGTTCTTCTCGTCAGCGTACCGGAGTTCCGTTAACAAGCCCTGTATAATAGAGGAAGAAGACCGGACAGGCGTCGTCAAAGTCTCGCACGTCACCGTCGGACACCACCGCCGACCCGCATTTCTATTTTATTATTATAATCCCGTCGCCGTAAACGTTATATTTCGATTGTTTCTCAGTGTATGCCTAATATTGTAGGCCCGTCGGCACTTGGCAACGATTTCAGGTGGGAAGTGCAAATAACTGACTAAAGTTTTCACTCCCGTTTTGGAGATTTTACGCTTTTGGCCCAAACGATCGCCGATTAGTTTTTTTACTCACCTTTCGTTAGGTTTTGAAACTATAAACCTATCATATTTTAATCTAAAAATATCCTTTGTAACAATTTAAAGATGTGATGACTTTGAGAATAATGATATATTATATTTTAATAACATAATCCCTACAAAATAAATATTTTAACTCAATTTAATTTAATTTTTTTGTGATAGCGAAGTTTAAGTTGTATATTTAATGAAAACCATTCGATTTATAAATAGGTACATTATTTACTTATATAATAATAATTTTTTTTCGTTTTACTCGGGGGATTGGGTGCTAAACAATCTATACAATTTTGTATAGTAGGTCAGCTTAATTTATGTTATTTGAGTTTAACTTGATGGCTTAAAAGGAGAAGCCACCCAATGACGACACCACTGGGGTTTGATTATAGGGTTAAGTTAGACGGGGAAGAAGGTCGAAACACCATTTCCTCTATAGTATTTTGGGAGGATTGCCGGGCATTAATTTGGTTAACATTTTTGCTCCTATATTTAGGTGGTCAGAGGGTGAGTTATGATAATGTGTGTAGGACTTAATAAGTTAATAGCAGTTTCTAATACTGTATTCGTTTTTAGATCTGTAATTATACTATCGTAGTGTTTGATTTGAGATGTAAGAATTTGTAAATAAAACATGTTATTTTGAGTTATTTGTGAGTTGTATTTAGTTTATGTTTGATTTTTTCAATGATCCCAAAATTTGTATCAGTAGAGTTTTGCTGAAGTTTAGTTTAGTATGGATGAAAGTTTTGATTTTCAGTTAACGAAATATCTTAAGGTTTGAAGACAAGAAATATTTTTGTTTAAATCTGGTGTTGGATATGGCGGACTCAGGTCAATTTTTATCGATGTGAACACCGATTTTTATTATTCGTTAGTTTTTACTTTCTAGTTTTGATACCAGGTTACAATGAAGATAAGATTAAAACATAATTCTGAATTCAATATTAAAACATTAATCTATCTTTTCCTCCTGTTAAATTATTTTATAGGTGATAACCTAGATTTTCAATTTCTGATAGATTTTGTCAGTATGGAAATGAATAAAGGATAATTGGTAAAAATATAAATTGTAAAAATTTTTACCTGGAGGGTCCGCAGTGGGAGTTATAATCCAATAATTTTCAAATTTTAAATTGAAGCTTTTATCTATTATAATTTTTTTTGTGCAAGATTCAATTTTCCTTTACTTAAGCTATTATTTTGGTTGAATACGATTTAATAATAGGTAATTTTAATGTATATAGTACATATATAGTTCGTTAATTAGGTACACTATAACTTTTTTTTGTGACAATTTATTTCCCCTTAGGTAATTGATAAATCAGATATATTTAATTTCTAAAATTAAATCTATATTTTGCTTATGGTTAGGTCCAAGTTAAAAAAAAAGACCAGATTGTAAGAAATGTCGTGTTCAACCCTAAGTGATTTGAGTTTATTTATGGCGTTCTGATATGACATGTTTGACTGAAAAAATAATTCCACAGGGTTGACACGAAGGCGTATCCATCGTAAATTAGTGGAATATGCTGGTAAGACTTAGGTATGCGTAATCTGTTTGGCTATTTTTATTATATTATTAATACATTAAAAAAAAACATTATTTTACTATTGCGAGCGGACGTAATGAGAACTATTTCAATGGTCATTATTATTAATTACCTATTATATTATAATATTATGATTTCCAATTTCGTTTTGTGTAGGTAGAGAAAGGTATCCATACTATATTTTTGTAATATTGTAAACAAATGTCGCAGGCACCCTCGGGGAACATGCCCACGTATAGCGATATACATATAATAATATTATATAACAATAATGCATTGCAGGGACAATGAATATATTCTCTCTGCGGTGAAAAGCCACCCCCCCCCACCCCGGGCGCATAAGAGTTGGTCTGTTCCCTACAGGACCCTCAGGAGAGAATCCTAGGTCGCCGCCGCGGTGACATGTGTTTGGTCATTGCAGTGGGGGTGGTGGGGTCCTCGTTGTACCGGTGCCTCGGATACATTCCGATCCCCGCTGCAGCAGGCAGCATGGCACTAACGCAATTTTAGTCAGCGTGTTCCACGTGCGTTTTATACGTTGTCGTGGCAGTGTGTTCCCGAAGTCCCCATATCGCGTATTGCCCGAAGTATTTCAGCGGAAAATCAGCATATTTAAATGTGTTTTTTATCCAACAATAGTCCGTCGGAAAAATCCAATTTATTAAGTCATAAAAAAGTGTTTAATAAAATAAAATTTTTAATTTTTGAAATAACTATAATATTATGTCGAGTTAAAATGTACTAAGTTAAGTTTTATGTATTCGTGAGTATAATAGTTTTGTTAGAAAAAAAGAATAAAATAGTAGTCATTTAAAAATAGACTTATTTTCATGCAACTTAAATTTCCACTAATAAGTATACCTAGTGATTATCAAAACAAGACCAAAACTCGGTAAGTCCATAATTACTTCCTGCAAATTATTAGTATTAGATTCAAGGTAAACATTTATTTATGGGCATAAATATACTATCCTATTAGCAAGACTTTGAACATCTACTTCGATTTCGGGAAAATAAAATAATTTTTCCGTAGTTGCTAATTAGTATGAAATAACTATATTTTGTAATATTAATTCCAGTTATTTCTAATCTTGTTTTCAATAACTCTTCGAACACCAAACAAATCGAATAAGTAAAAACTAAAGAATATTTCTTATTATTTACGTTATAAATTAATACAATTAAACCTAGGTACACTAAATGTGTTTTTGGAAAAAAATTCCGGTTTTGTTATGGTCTTGGTTTACAGCAAGAGCATGGCGATACTACAAGACCAAAACCAAATTTGATCGGCACTAAACAAGTATATGTACGAGGTACCTGTAGGTATATACCATACGGATTATAGAACCAGAAAAATGTGATCCGTTTTATAATTTGCTAACATAACTACTCTGTTTTAACTTTTCAACATTTTACATTGTATTATGTTTCTGAATGTATCAAAAATAAAATTGCATAAAAAGTTGAATTTTTATTTTAATGGCATTCAAGAGAAAAGCTCTCATAGACAAGTAAAAGAACTTTTTTTTAAAAGTATTTTTAACAAGTAGGTACTACGTGTGTCGGTGTAATGTCACTTCTTATCGTGCCCTGCTGTATGCTCGTATATAGTTATCGGCTGTATCCTGTACGCTAATAATAATGTTGGTGTAAAATATACCGTTGTCGTTGTCGTTATTGTTGTTGGTGTTGTTTTGATCAAAATTACTTTTCATTCTGTCGCACGCAGAACAAAATTTAAAAAAAAAAATACGATTTCCTTCGAGAAATAATGCGTCACGTTATCAAACACAATGCACCTGTCCATTCATATTGTGTGGTCGTGATCATCATTGTTTTTTGTAGTATTATAACAGTATATAATATAAACAAGTGCTATTAATCTGTAAACACGACTTTCAACAGTTAAAACTTTCACAATTATTTTTTTTTTACTTTTAATTACGTACTCATAATTTTCAATCATCTAAGCTTCACTCGTAATTTTTAATACGTATAATACTATCGCAAATAATTGTATCGGAAAACGACACTAAAGAATTACGATATCTGAACTCCATAATAATATAAAATATAACAATAAATGTTTAACTCCCTACTTAGGTACTACTATTCGTTATTATTGTCAATTCAATTTTCAAACGATTAAACTATTTGAAAACAGCCCATTTAGTACAAATATTTATAAACGAGTCTGATTTATTTTCTGTTGAACTGGCTCTCAGCTATTGTCCTGCAAAGAATTGATTTATAAAACTTCCGAGACACTTTTTTTTACTAACTACCACAGTTTATTCAGTTTATATATTACGTAGTCTTGTATTAGAATACCATCTGAATGTAATTACAGAAAAGTTAGGGAAAATAGGTTTTTTTTTAATGTTATAGTTTTTAAACTTTTTTAAAACAATGTCATACTGCACAAATCATTACCTACAGTTCAAAAACAGTAACTTAGAAATAATCTATTTATTTAAGATAAAAACGTTTATCATTGTTATTGTTTTTTGCGTTGGTTTTTTTTTGTGAGATAAGTGTTCATGCGTTTCACTAATGATTTTCTTAAGTTCAAGTTTTTGCTCCTGGTAATAAATAATGAGTTTAATATTATGAGTCTCTCTCTGATTCACAAATACTGGTGTAATCTATAATAGGTAATTACTTTACACTTCATGAAAGTAGAAAAAGTATTATTATTGATTTTTTTTTTGCAGGATCCATGCATATATTAGTTCAATTAATTACATCACCCATAGGTTAACATATGCACTTATAAAACTTGGGCTACACAACGTAGATAGGTAAACGTAATCAATATTGTAATCCGACTATATAAATTAATCTGATATTAAAAACAAAAGTTTTCAATTTTACTTTATTTGTACAGTACCTATTATACATTTTATTCCGTTTTAATTTACATGCAATAGTTGGTTTTATAACGTTTATGCTAAGAAAAAATTAAAATACATCGATATACCAAGGAAATAAATCTATCGCGCCGTATTGTTTTTTTATAATAACCTTTTTATACTTCAATATTATTATTTTAGCTCATTAAAAATAGTTTTATTGCTTTTAATTTATCTTCTTCTTCTCTTCTACCTTTTCTCCGCCCTTATTTGTATTTGTCTTCGGTATCGGTTTAAAGTTAAATATTAATATTAATCATATGTTTAATAATATGTTTATAAAAGTAGGTTTACGTTAATAATATTATACAATATACCAATATAGAATATAATATTATTTACGAAATATTCGTTAAAACACTACAAATACAAATACAATAAAAAATAAGTAACAACTATCATTCCTATATTTTGTATAAATGTAATACCTAAATTATAAGTAAATTGTGTCTGTGTTCAAGAAATAATAAATTATATTTTGTACTTATATCGTTTTATGTTTTATTGTGCCTATAATCTAATATTGATAATTATGTGATATTTGAATGAATCATGGTTATTATATAAGTCGTTAGAGATTTTTTTTTACTTCTATCGTGAAAAGAGTCTACAAAAAATATAATAAACAATTAGGTACGAAAATAAATCAAGATTACGTAAAACATCGTCGTGCATATCTTGAACTTGATGTATTTATTGACATACTGATAACGTATATTATATTATTATTGGTAAAATAGAATAATATGGAACTATAGCAAAACATAATCCATATTATCTCTTAATAGTCCCATATACAATACGTGTAATGTATATACCATATTATTATTACTATAATCATGTTGACTGATTGTAAATCTGATTGACAAACATAAATCCGCAGTATATAGATAATATATAGATACGTTATTGTTGCGGCTGTCTGCATCTTCGTCTGAATCAGGAGCTGGTTTGTGGGACAGTCTCCTTCTTTTGGGCCTGGTAAAGTATTTTAAACATAGCAATATTATACGTTAGCCATAAAATATAATAAAAACGCTGGTATCGTTAAATTAAATTGGGATTAGGCTCTTTTTTGGATTGTTTTTTTCGTTTAATTACTTTAATATAAAATATATAATATATTATGTAGTATGTACCTTTATTGTTTATGCATAATTAAGGATGAAGGAAACTGTTAAATAATTTTACGAACAAGAAAATATAGGTCATTATTTCGTAATGGAATTAAAATGTCGAGTACCTAGTATGGGATGTACCTATAAATAAAATATTTTTCAAAATATTTACTATCTGAAAACATGTTCTATGAATATAAATATTAAATTGTATTGACGTTGGATATAAGCGTTGGATAATACAGCTCAGCTAACAAGAGCTCAGTTCACCCACTCCCCACCAGGTGAGTGATAAGATCAACCTCTAGCATGAATATAGTTTTTACCGCATCAAACATCAAACTGAGCATAATATAATAAACATACCTACATTTTATAAGCCTTTTTGTCTAAGAAAATATTATCTAATAGTACTTATTGTGTTGGTAAGAAAACAAATTATCATAGTGAGGCTAAACTTAAATACAACTAACGTAACAACTGAAATAAGCTAATACGAATCAATGGCAGAATAAGGGGAGACACGTTTGTGTGAAGTATAAAATGTATAATTATGATACATATATAGAACGATCGGCCGACTTCGAGGCACGCGCGCGTGTCGTCTTGGTTAAAGTCGTACACCCTGCTACGTAGTATGTGTATGTAGTATTATGTATCTACTGCATATGCGCGTGGGTCTCTTATGCGTGAAGCGCAACCCCTTTTATTTGGGGTAAAACAAAAAAAAAAAACAAATAAATTGTGAGAATAAAAACAAACGCGCAAACTTAGGTACATAGTACAAAAACATCACTGCTCCCGTATACCTGTATAATTTGATAAAATAGTTTTCCCCACTCGTCTGCTATACTACTTTTGACGATAAACTCACAAAAATACCACTGTGTCGTGTACCTCGCGGGACGTCGTCCTGCCTGCAGCTCCACCACCAACGGATAGTATCCATTTAAGCTCAACAAAATGTGTTCTCGACCATTTGATCGGGACCATGTAGTTAATTATTGTCATAGGTTGCACCAATAACGTTGTAATTGATGCATGCTATACTGCTACTGAGCTGAATCAATATTATGTACGTAGAACAACCGTGGAGGGCGAGAATATGATATTTTGCATTTTCCAAACGATCTGCAGAATAACTTGGGGTTGCGGAGCAGGAGCGCACATGCCACCCCTTCGCTTAGGGTAAAAAGAAAAAAAATCACCAAAAATACCGTAAAAACGTTTTCGAAAAACCACCCGTCTCACCTCTATAATATGACGTATTATATCATTACCAGAATATACAAGTCATGCAAACCGTACGCACCCCCCCCCCCCTTTCCAATACAATCGCCGCCGTCGGTCCACGATGTCATCGCACCTCCACCGACGTATCTACCCACGTGTATACTATTATGTCTCGGGCCGCCCTGCACCACGTATACCGCCGCGTATACTTACGCTTTTTTTTCGCGCGCCCGGAATTCCATTAGACGAGAGATTCGCGTGCGCTATACCGCGCGCGTATATATACCTAACACATGTACAGTGTTGTATACGTATACGTACCGTGGTATGGTGTTGTAAACTCTCACGCTTATAGGGGTGGCGAAACGATAAGCCGGTGAATGTTTGGCGAGGGGAGGTAGTGTGGCGTCCGCGGCGGTATGGTGGCGGCGGTGGTCTCCGGTGGGGGTGGCGGTGAAGAACCTTCGCCGGTGCGGTAGCGGCGTAGCGCGCTCGCGACCAGTCAGACTTCGTTCACCGGGTCTCGTGGTACCGTCGTCGCGCACCGGAGACGATCGCTCATCGACGACGACTACGTACGTACGTCGACGTCGGCGGCGGTTAACGGTTATATCGTTTTTGAATTTTTCGTCAAAACAATAACAATAATATTATTATTATTATTATTATTATTATTATGTCGGTGTTATCTATATGTGAGGGTTCCCAACCGCGTCGTCGTGATTTTCAAATTTAACCGTACGAACTCGTAAAAATGTCGCGTGCGTGAATTCGCTTCAGGAAAAAAAATTGATCACTCGGGTTGTTGTTGATTTAAAAAAAAAAATTATTTATTTTGTTCGTTTCGAATGTGATCTACATGTGCTAGTGTGTGTGTGTGTGTGTGTGTGTGTGTGTGTGGTGAATTTTTTTCTCCGACGTAATTATGACGGACTCGAATACGGTGATCGAAGGCACCGTCAAATTTCGTGATGGCAAAAAGGTAAGTCGAAATTAATATTAATAATTCGTAAATCCGCGCGCGAGTTTGAACAGCGTAAATAAGTAATGTATTATTTCGCATGTACCTGGAAATCTTGTATTCGGATTATATTCGACTAGCTTCTGAAAGCCGATTAAAAAAGAAAAAAAACATACTGGTGAACCTTAAAAAAAATATGCGTTAAAGTATAGGTTAGGTACCCAAGATTTTAAAAGCTCTTTGCTTTCGTAGGACTTACAATTTTTGCAGTATGATTTGTGTTAAAAATAATTGTAATGCTATTTAAAACTTTGTATAGATAGGCGGATAAGTAGGTACCTAAGTGCCTAACTATTATTAATAATAATCTAAGATTCTAAGGACCTTTTTAACCTGTGAATTAAAATAATTTATTGTACAATATTTAGTAATTTATTTTTGCTTGTATAAGCTTTTCACTTTTATTATTGCAACAGTACTACTCAATAATAATTGTTATAATCATAATTTAGTAATAAGAATTATTATAAGGAAAAATTACATTGATAATTTTAGTGACAGCTACAAGTAAAAGTATAACATGTTTTCATTTTTTTAAATATTGCCTCTAATTTGGCTATGACCTTATTTTATACACCGTTCACTTTTCATTTCCGATCTAAATCTACGGAAAAGTTAATACACTTCAAATAATTAATTATTAATTATTCAAAAAAAACTCCTAATAAGTTTTGTAATTGTTTAATTATATGAGATATTATTTTCTAATATTCTGATTTTAAATTAACAAAGATCAAAGGCTTATTAATATAAATCGGTTTTCTAATAGGTATGCACGAGTAAAATATTTCCGTATATATTTTTATATTTATGATGCATTGCTAAAATATAGATAATAATTAGTAAATATTATGATAAAATTCAATTTCAATTTCTTGAGCAGTAGACACTATACATAATATAACATGGAGTTAATATTGTCACGTAAATATCCTTAGCAATTTCAAGGTTCAACACCAAAAATAACTACGTCGAAAGATCGATGAGCCGTCTACGCGGTCTAACGCCTCCCAAACGATCCAAAACAGTCTACTAAAATTAGAAGAAAACGGTTTGTTTTTCGTAGATGGGGATTGGCTGGTGGATATAAAATACATTGCATATTATGTTTATATAGGTACACCGGCAAAATATGTGTCCAGTGAATTATGTCGAGGTCGCTTACCCGGAACATAAATCATTTGCTGTTGCTTTTTACATGAGGGAAAATTTAACGATAACTCAGCAGTCTTATTATCTTTGCTATTTCTTCTCATCTTCAATAAATCGCATTTTGATTTGTTGTAAAATGTCAGTTTTATAATTTTTTACGAAATCGTGATGAACGTCATCGGTTAAACCTTTCACTATTGAATCCCACAAGTAATACACAATATGTTCGTATATGACCTCTCGTTGTCGAATTTTAAATCTTCCAATCTTGCGGGATCGAGAATGATTGACGGATATAATATAAACAGTGATTGTATATTTCACATAATTATTCATAACAATAACAAAAGGCTTAATAGAGTATTATCGGTAATTTTTTTTTTCAATGGTACTTTCATATACCTTATAATAATACTATTATTATAGGTATTGACGTTGTATTAAATGCCAACAAATATCTCTTTCATAATATAACAGCTTCCTGTGTTGCTAAAACACTATAGGAAACCTTAAAAATAGATTGCATAGCACAAGTAACAAATACCCAAGGGTATAATTTGTTCCCGAAAATCTCTTCATTGCTTTAATGCGCATAATATAATAAAAATGAAAATTATAAATTTGGTTTTACGATCGTATCCAGACATTTTTTTACAACGTAGATCGAAAATCCTATTTCTAGTGTTTTAATAATTCATATTACTTTCTTAATTTTAAATTCTGAAGCAAAACTGAACGCCACTATCTTCTATTTAACTAACAGCGCATAAATTATTATTAATATATGAGGTAACCTGTTTCCCGGTGAGTGTTTCTTTTTTTTTCTTTCCGCGATTATGCTCATGTCACCGCTACCTGCATATCTCGTTGTCGATTTTGCATTGTTTTGGTGGCTTGAATATGTAATTTAAATATCTAGATGACGTCATTGTATTTGTTTTTAACGAGAGAGTATACCGTTGAATGTAAAATTATTTTTTCTCTATCGTCAAACAAACGCCCGCATAGATACACGTTTTATACATAATTACTAAATCTAATTTTTTTTGCAGTGGAAGTCCAGATGGTGCGTTATGCGAAAACTGTCTCCAGTTGCAGGTAAACACATATTCAAACAACACGATTATTAGCGAGGCCAATAAATTCAAAGTTTTAATTGTTAAGTCAAATACAAAATAAACTCATTATCAGTACTATTATATTTATAGAATAATACATACCTAAAGCCGCATTCCCACGACTGGTGTACTTGGCGGCCAATATTTGGTACTGGTGCCGTTCCCGAGGATTGTCGGTAAATGTGACACAAGTCAAAGGGACGGCCAATATAATTGTACTACTGATCCCACGACTGGTTAAATTATTACTATAAAATGTGGCCCCCCCCCCCACAATATTTGCTATACCAGCCAGCTGTGGGAACAGTGTACTTGGCTACTTGTACAAGTGCTCAAGTATTGGGCATACTTGTCAAGTACGCCAGTCGTGCGAACACCCTAATGGTCAAATGTACAATTATTGGCGTATTTGGCAAGTACACCAGTCATGGGAATGTGGCTTTAAGATTTAATGCAGTGGAATTCCAAAGGGGGGGGGGGTAGTTGTTTATCTACGAAAACTGTAAGAAACTTTGTTTAATTTATATTTAACCCCCCCCCCATTTATTTATTCTGGTTACGCCACTGATGGAATGTTATTATATTGATCACTTTATGGGTACCTAATAACAATCCCACACTTATAGCATCCCTTATACAACGTTACGTCATAGCGGACGCTCATTGTCAACGCCTTCGTCTCTTAACTTCCGTTAAATATATTACTGTCACGGTATCGCACCCGCAATGATTGTTTTTACCTGGTCACATTGATCTCAGTCCTGACAGCAGGTCAACGAGACGGCTACCCCATATAATAGAACAATACCCGTACATTGTACACACAATCTTCAATGTATTTATGTACACGCGCCTGTGTTGTATGAACGAAACATATTGGATGTATACAACACCTGGCGCACTTCAAACGGTGACTAATTTGCATAAAACACGACTTATATAAATATGTATAATGTATATCATATATTATACACGTAGGTACATACATATTATATACCTGTCTGCTCGCAACTACTGCTGGAAAACGTGTTGATTTATTAAAAATAAAATAATTAACTGTACGCGTTCGAAACTATTTAATGTTCTACTGTGTTTTATAATAGGTAGGTACAGCAACTCACTGAAAATTCTAGGTAACGCGATTATGTGTACGTAAAAGTGTACATTTAATATAGCCGACGCGTGACGTGGATTACAACTTTATAGTGACTATAGAAGGTCGAAACCCTTAACATATTTGAGTGTATTTTGTTGATTTTTTTTTTTTTTTTTTGGTTCATGAGAGTAATGTGACTGATTTTAATGGACTTTTCAAGAGCTGTTCTGGGATCGAAACACTTTATGAAACAAAAAGATAACGGCCCTCGAAAATATATAATTTGGTCGGATTATTATTATTTTTATCAAGTGAATGCTAAAATAGCATTAAATAATCGGATTTAATATAATTTTATGAAGTGAAAAAAAAAATGATCATGGAGCTTTTAATATTATTATATTATTAGTTTATAGTATTTTTTTTTTTTTAGTTTATAGTTTTTTATAAATGCAATTTGAACATCTAATATTACCTAATATATTCTAATCATGCTTAGATTTAGTGTATAATTATTATAACAAATACAAAATTAACAAAAATAATTAAATTAATATAGATTATTGATTAATTTAGACGAATACAAACATAATTTAGTTAGATTCTAACTCCTACTACAGTCGAACAGCTATATAATATTTGAAATTTATCCTTTAAATTGATTTAGCTCAATTTTCCACTTGGGAACTCTGATCGCTCGTAAACAGTCCGTGTTCATTGATATATAAACATTATAAACATACATACCCATACGTTCGTACCCGCTGGCAACCAGCCTCGATCGACTTCCGGGACTTTGGTTTCTAAGGGAAGCGAAGTCTAAATATATCTCAGACGCGAGACGTTTATTCCTTAGGGGCAAAAGAGCAATCCTCATAGATATCCTTATGTCTTTTCTTTTCTAATCGTGTATGGGGTCGTAAATCGAATTTTTTTAACCTCATGCAAGATGCAAACGATCTAAATTTCCGTTCGGTAATAGGAACACATTGCACCGCCATATAATATAATTTATTTTGGTAATGAACTAGTACATAATAATATTATTATAAATTATAATACATTGACATCATAAGAACTTATTATTATTTTTGGAGTGATCTGTAGTATTATTATGACCGTACAGAAGAACGGATAAATGATCGTTTTATTGACCTTGTAACTTGATAGATTTTTTTCTTTTCTTTGCCAATTGATTAGCTCCAGCATTTTGTATTCAATAACATAATGTCATAACTCATAATATATTGTAAAACATATGACCCATCGATCGAGTCGAGTTCGTCTACAACAAAAACTTCTTCATTTTAATAAGATAATAATATATGTATTGTAACTAATAACAAATAATATAATTCAACAGTTAATGTCACAATGGGATCAATATTTTCATTTGTTGTAGCTCGAATTCTTATTCATTCTATGATTATATCTGATATATTATTATTTTCATATTGTATTATTTGATTAAAACTTTAAGTTCAATCATATAACTAAATTTAGGTGTTATTACGTTTTATTATTATTATTATACTATAGGTACTTATAAGTTGTAATCGTATTGTTATCAATATTATCAGTGTATCACCAACATTTTAAATAATATAATTTGTCTCACGATGTTTTTTTGGTCGTGTGAAAACGAAATCGTAACACATTATATTTCCAAGGTGGTTGTAATTTGTAAGGTGAGCGTAAACTGCTTAATCTTTGGAAAACGGGTGTCACGTTCCTTTAACCACGGACGGCACGATGTACGTGTTTGGTTCAGTTAATCGTTGGTCATCCCGCCCACCTTCTCAATAAAGGTTTTTATTTTAAATTGATTCTATTCTGTTCGTTATACAGTTTATAATATATCAACATGATATTATAATGTTTGTGATCGTTTTTCGACGTATTAAAATCGTCATCTAAGCTCAGTAAAATACTAAATAATACGCACAATATTAAGAAACGTTGTTTGGTTAATAATAGTGTTCTCAACAGTAAATTGAAATGTTTGCTCATTTTTTTTTTATTTAATAACTGTTTTGTTTTGATGTCTTATTGTTATTACTATTATTACTATTATTTATTTTTTTAAAATTATTTTTCGAGCATGTAGAACTTTAATACAAACATCGAACGTAGTAAGATAGGTACATCTACCTATTGTTATTTTTTATGATTTCTAAGTACTTACAGCTATAATTAATGGTTGGTTTTTCTACGCATGTATATGTTATATTATCATATGTATGAAACTGACTTAAATTGTGCATAATTTTTGACACATTATTTTGCAAACAGTAATTAAATTTGCCATTCATGAATAATGAATATATTAATAAAATGTGTCTGTATATCTACGAACGCTATGGTTTAAAAATTACAAGTTGTGGTCTACAAGTGAATATGCATAATATGTAGTTATTATTATTATGTAATTATATTCAATATTAGTGAATTATCAACTGGTGAGAATAATATATTTTATCCTTGCGGTTTGTACATTATACTATGTTTTAAAATGGCTTAATTTTGCCAACGTTTTCACTATCAATAAAACGATATATATTATATATATAGATATATACAGATGAATCATCGTAAGTGTATAAATTATAGTATGACTTTTATCATTGATATTTTTAGAACTACCCAGTAAATATCTACATTTTTATTTTGGATGAGAATTATATATTTACAGAGAAAAATTAACATGAAATACGATTTATTCGAACCTATAATATTAAACTCAGCATTCAAATCCAAGTAATTACACTAAATTAAATAACTTTATGTATTTTTCAATAGTTTTATTTTATTCCAGTTGGCATAGTATAAGCACCAGAATCACGTTTGCGTATCCAATTATATAGTAATGTTATGAATATTTAATGATCTATAATCACAAATATAATAGCTAGGTACCTATATCTTTTAATTTGTTCCCAATTACACTTTTTTATATTAGACAATTTAGATATTTATAACATATTCCATAATATATAATAACGATAATATATATTCTTAGAACTATTCGCTGTTACCTGCGTAAGCATGGTAGCACAATTTGTTTTATCTTTTAAATTTGTTTTCTTAGAATAAAAGTTAAAGAACATTAAAGAGTCTATATAATAAAAAAAAAAAAAAAAAAAAAAACGATACGTTTAATTGATATTATGTTGTAATGTTCCCAACAGATAATGGTATGAAAAAAAAACAACACTAAATGCGGGTTAGAGATCACATATCTAACATAACTATAATTATATTATTTTGATTACGATGAAATCTACTAGGAAGTTATTGTGTGACTTTTTTTTTGTCCGCGCGCAAATTTTAGGTCGCGTGCACACGATAAATTCCGTGGGACCCCAACCACGACTACCCTTCATTGTATATTATATCCATTTAAATATATATATATGTAAGTGTGTGTGTGTGGGTGCTTGCGTATGTATTGTTTTATTATCTCAACCCAGTCAACCCCGTTGTGGCGTTGCAAATTTGCATAGAACAAAACCGCCAAACGGTCATTGGAAACAGTTCGCTGTAAGTGTGTGTGTGTGTGTTACGGTTTTTTTTGTCGCGTGCACACACACATACACACACACACACACACACACACAAAAGACAAGTGTGTTGCAGACGTTATACTTAAATTATTGCGACAACACAACGCCCTCGCGACTCTTGTGTGACATTATAATATATCGGAGTTGGTCCCCGGCGTATTCTCTCGACTTGCCCAAACGGGTCTCTGAAAATATAAAGTTCTTTTTCGTGTTCGGATAAAAAATTAATTGCCGTGTTTTAGGCCGTTGCGAACAAAAACCAAGTGCAACACAGCGCTAATATATACGTTGCTATATCACGCGTATAAGTATATACCCATATATTGCGTATATTTTAATATGCGCACAATCCTAGTCAAATAATCCAAAAACAACGGCTGAGCAAATTGGGTATAGTGTTATTATCCACGCGACCACGCCGTTGTTCAAACATTCTGTGTACACTAAATACCGTCCAAATTGCCTCTTAGGATAACAATGTTAATTTCAATGGCTGCAATATTGTCGTGGACAATGCAAAAAGTGTTATGTATAATGTGACGTTTCACTATTTACGATAATGAGGTATTCGTTTTCAAAGTTTTTAATCACAAAATGGTTATCTACACTACATTTAAACAAAATGTTTGTAATTTTACACTGCAGTTTGTACTGATAAGATAAAATTATTTTCAAATATTTTACCAAAAAATAAATTTAAGAATTTTACACACACTTTTCGGTGAGTATGTACTCAATGATAAAAAATTTTTACAATCTTTTTATATTATATTTAATATGAATACAACGTGTTTGCTTAATGATTATAATTCTACTCAAATTTGAAAAAGCTTGAAAAATAAAATTGTCTTTTTTATTTCATTGTATATTTACATATTAAATACATTTATTGTGTGATGTAAATTTGTATGATAAATATCCAATAATAGTTAAAAATTATATATTGTAGTAATCAAACAGAAAAGGACCTTGAGCATTACACTGATTACAGTTATTTCTATAGTCATATATATATACATAAATGCGGAACCATTTGAATACAAACGTTTTTAATGTGCAAAAAGAGAATAAGATAATAATTTAAATACTATTATATTATGACTGAGTATTATTAGAAAATTTAATAATAATAAACAATAAAAAAATAATTTAGATATTGACTATATTGATCTAGGAGCTGAAGCAAAATTTAAAATTGAGTAAGTTAAAAATAACGAGGCAGTATGTGAGATCCAATTCTTTCAGCATATTTGGTCGTAAATAAAATAAATAAAATAGTTCTTTCAATATATTTACGTACCTATATTAATTTATTTTAATTATAAATGTGTTAATAAAATTATCAATGTTAACGATGTTTGCAATTTTATATTTTTATCTTGTTATAATATTTTCAACATTAATCATTTATATGGGTAACGTCATATTATGTATATTTCGATAGAATCGTTACCTGGTAATTAATTTTTATCGATTTAATGTAGGTATTGGTTCTAAGGTTTATGGCTTATGAGTTTATTACAGTGATATTAAAATAAAAATACGGCCGTTTAAAAATTATTAATAATTTTCTACAGGTAGTCCACAGAATGGTTAGGGCTAAGGTGGTGTATCAGATCATTCGTAATCAACACAAGTTCAATACATTTCTGTATGTAAATGTTTGAGAACCCCTTGTAGGTGGTTTCAGAACATCGTCTATTGTTGATCTTATTCATCGGCACACAATAGGCAGTATGATTTTGGACAAAAATCGGTTCATAAATTCTCACCCTTATAGGAGTTCGAAAACATCGGTATTTTCAACCGAGGCATTAATTTTATTTATTCTCTCGTCCTATTGTATACATTTTAACATTTGCAGAGTGTTATCGTTGGGATTTTCGGGAAATATTCAACAATAATAATCATTTGCTATACAACTTATATAGTCTATACAAATATTAAAATAATCAATCATAATTCGATTGAAAACTATTTAAATCATATAAAGATCAATAATTTAATTAATGTTTGTCGTACCTACTTTTTTAATTATATAGATACGTAATAATTTTTACTAGATATACTATTCAGTATTAAGTTTGAATCATTTTTATAAAAAAATTGTATGGAATGAAGAAACATTTGTTACCTTTAATACACTTCCTAATATCCATAAAAGTATACTATCTATAGCAAAACATTAAACATCACGTCATAATATAATTATTTAAATTTTGATAAAATGAAAAAAATTGAATCAAATTTTTACCTACAAAATAATAGTTTTCATAAAATTATTTGTTAAAAAGTTTTAAATGTATGTATAGGGGCGATTAAATTAATATACGTCACAAACCACTGACAATCCAATTAATATAATTTTTACGTCAAGTTTTTATAATCTCATTTTCTCGTATTTACGCAAATCCATTGCTCACGTCAATGTACCTTCCACGTTAACATTAAATTCAATTTTGCCGACTGTAACAAATTGTAGGAACACCACCTGATTCAACTGAACCTGACGCAAGCAATATTTTTCCCACTATTGTTTGTTTAAAAAAATTTTGTTCGCATTTTTTTTTTTGTATACTCATCGCACATTTGGCCAAATATAAGTCGAAATAACAAAATTAATTATTATCCATTAAAGGACATTGATTCAGTGAGCGGTAATGTGTTATAGGTAACCTTCCAAACTAAGTATTTATTTCTTTCAATTTACAACTGAAAACTTCAATATTGTCTTATCATGAAATGCTCTGTACCTACGTATGATTAGTGGGATTTGCGTAATTAGCTCTTATATACAAGTCTCGACTGCATTAAAATGAAAAATTGACATTTGAATCTAATGCGATTAAATGTTATACTTTTATACAAGTAAGGTTATTACAATTAATATGAAGACATATATATCAATACATAGAATTAAACAGTTAAACTGATAAATTGTTTGAGCATTTTGTATGCATTTTAAATATTTCATATCTCATAGGCACAACAATATATTATTGTATAAATGTTTGTAGTAGAACTAATAATATAATTCATTGTAGACCAATTTTCGTAGAGAAAACCATATCAAAACGTATGTACCTACATACCTACTGTATACAGTCTAAGCCCGAAAATAAAATTAACAACAAAAACGCTATTATTGTAATTTTCCATTCAATAATTTAACAATACAATTTTTTTTTTAGTTTAAAATGCTCGTTACGCTTTGTGATTATAGTAAGGAATTTTATTGTTAGTGACAGAATAACGACGTATTTAATTATTGGATATTATATAAAAACTTTTAATTTGAATTATTGTTTTCTTCAATAATTTAACATGACGCCTCGATATAATTACGGTACTAATATAATATCATATATATATTATTATGCTAACGAGAATAATATTTTTGTTGACTAAAATACATAATATTGTGTTAATCTCCACAAACCGTGAATTCTTTAAAAATATTCAAATGAAAAAAATGTCGAGCAAAAAAGGGGTAAAAATAGTAATATTCATACGGTATATTATGTTCAGGCACGCAAATTGAATCAACTGACTGACGTGCCTCTTTTGTGTTGGATACATTAATAAACAAGGAGGTCGCGTTAATTAAATGACACCGTAATTATAGGTTATATATTTTTCCTCCACACACGAGAATTACTAACACTATGGTGCAGCTGCATAGGTGTGATGTGTGAACGCCTCGGGAACTTGTGTTAGAGCAATTTCATATCTAATACAATATTTTCTTTGTTTAAATCTCTAACACTGTGTTTCGTAATAATGTGATTACCTACTATATTATATATTTACTAATTTTAATAAGCAATGTCATAGGTACTTAAAATTAAACACATTCATAAAATCCATCGATAATAGCAATTAAAAATAAATTATATTTTATTAGGTATATTATTCCAAAATACAACGGTGTTATACGATCAACGAGACCTGAGCATCAATAATTAATTTTCGTGGTTATAAATTAAAACTATATTTTAATATTACCTTGTTGTATTGTAATTTTATCAAAATATAATTCTTTTTGATTTTTGCGACTGATATTATGCAATTTGTACAGTATTAATTAAAAACATTTTACTAGACATGAAATTGGCAATAATAGTTTAATTTTTTTCCAACAGTTTGGCGAGTAAAAATGCATAATAACCTCGATTAGATGTGGACGGAGCTATAGGTATCTATCTAAATGATTGTAGTAGGTATTTGTAACGGTGATATTTTTTATGCCTGAAATTGTTGTTGAGCTACATACTTCTATTAAACGGTTAAAATACAGGTATACGTTATATTATACCACGTCAGTGGGTAATTATTTTTCCTTTTTTTCAAAAATGATATGTGCACGAATAAAACTGAAGAACGGCCCGGTGGTGATATTGTATTATTGACGATAATTATTATTTACAGTCGAAGGCCAAAAATAAATTACATGTCGTCGTTATCGTCGTCGTCGTCATCGTCGTAACACTATTGAACACACAAACTCGCCATATGATTGGAAAAAAAATTGTATAGGTTGTAATATACATATTCGGATGTAATAGAGTAGACCCGGATCGCCTCGTTCTGCAGTATAAATCAATTTGCATACGTCGATATCACAATAATAATTAGTAACGACCGTAGAACTTATATATATCAATATCTATACATCGATGTTGGCAGTAACTTATTATTTCATTATTTTCAAAACGCAGCAGATATTATAATTTAACCTGCCGAATATCGTAACAAAACACATATTGTAGTCGAATTACTGAATACCCCATAGTGTTGAAATATACGCAGGGTACATATTATGTTTATCATTAATACAAACAGACGTTCTAGGTTATGACCTATATATGTATATATATATAAACACACACACACACACAAAGCGAGTACGCACGTCAGGTGATATAAATCCCATAGCGCCAATTAAAAACTATTATACATAAATAATATATAATGTATGTGCCTGTGAACAGGTGAAATATACCATACCGTGCAAGGTCAGTATTATAGTACGTGTACTTCGCTTGTAATTTAATACACGATACGATACGATGGTTTCAATATAATATCGTTATGATTATATAATATTATAATATTACATGAAATAGGGTGACAATTGATAGCACTGACAACGGAGGAGAAGTTAACGCATGCAGAAAATCAATTTGCTGCCACAGGTGTGTGTAGTACGGTCGGTGCCTATAAAATATTATTGGCAGTTTGTGAACATAAACATTATATATACAGGCTTATATATTATATGTATATATTTATTATGTACCTTTAGGTGTATGCGTATGTATATTATATACGATTGTGTAGGTTTGCAATATATTATTTATGTATACCGACAACTCTGAAGAAAATTGTATTGCATTCAGGTAAGTAAATATTGTTGTCTAGCTGTCTGGTAACCGCGGATTAGGTCGTCTCAAAGGTTAAATAATTGAGTTTACTTGGTGTAAATTCAAATTTTATTTTTTTTCACTTTATTCATGTATTTATAATGTATTCATTGAAATAAATTTACTAGGTATAATTTGTGTTATCGATAAAACAATTATTAGGTATCTAAAATGTTAAAAAAAATTGTATTAGTCTTTGACGACTTGGAGTCTTTCGTTTTATTACAGGTATTGATTATTTTGGCAGGTAAATAATATGACCTATTGCCAAACGAGGAATAAAAATATAAAATACATATAAGTATTTAACCATTTTAAGTCATCGTATATTATATAGTAATCAAATCTACTGTGGTTAATAAAAATACATCGATGTATGAGCTGAAAAATGTAATAATCACTATATTGTTATATGTCCAAAAGTTATAAAATATCGATTTTCTGGTACAGTCGAGCTTAAAGCCGGTGGAAACGAACGCTCTGGAATCGGCAGTGGCCACGAAGTAATGACAAGGGCGAGAAACAGGGGACATTATAATGAGTGAGTGGTTGGTGGGGTATACAAATTGGAAGAAATGAAGCGTAGACGGTAAATTGACACCGGTAGGAATAGGTTCGGGGAAATAGCAGATGAGCGTAGTGCCGGGAATTGAAACTTCTCCCCAGGAAACGATCTGATTATAAGGACCCGGCAAGAATAGGATTAAAGGACCTACTCTGATAAGAAACAGGTCTTTCTCTGTGTGGCACACGAAGGATAGTTTCCTCTATATACAACCCAAAGGGTAAATAACATAATATATATCTGCGACGAATGTTGAGAAGTTTCACCGTGCGCTGTATGTGCTTGTTGCTGGATTATCATGGATTATGCTCGTGTATATGGCAGTTTTTAAGAGTTTCAGTAAACATTTTGAAAACTTCTATCACTCTCAGATTGATATATATATATTATAATTTTTGGTATTAATCTCAATACTACAGTTTGAATAATATCTCGTTCGGCTATCATATTACTTTCACCAAGTTTATAAACATTTTACATGTAACTCAAAATAATAACTGTTTTTTGTGTATTGATTAACACAAATATAAATTGATTCATTTCCTTGAAATGAAAGTAGGTATATTTATTTAAATACAATTTACGAATTTATTTTTTTTAATAAACCTTAAATAATAAGTACTTATACATTTTGGTTTTAATTAAGCAACATTTATAATAAGATACACGACAAACTATAATACAAGTTTTTAGATAAGATAATATATAATTGACTATTTATATAGGACTTAATCACCGAAACTTTGACAATACTGTCTGAAATGTGAATGTTCAACAAATAAGACATTCTCAGAAAATGAAAGAAAGACTCATACAAAACTGTACAAATGCATTAACTTTTACTTTTAAACTTAATAGACGATTGCAGTAAAGATGGTGATCGGTTTGTTAGAGTGATTGTAAATTATTTAACTCGAACGCTCTTCAGAAAATCGTATACCTACGTATAACTCGTGAATTCTTGACGACGTCTCAGGGCGGTGTAAGAGCTTACATTCTGATTTTTCTCAATTTCAAGTTTAATAAAGTATATGATTAGATGCAGCGTGTAAACAATGTACATATAATATATATAATAAAGTAAATGAAAACCGATTGGAATATTTTAATCGGTAGGACGTACGGATCACACTTGTATTTTGAGTAAAAAGCTTAAAATACTCGACTTATTAAAAATGGAATCAAGGGTGCAAGTCAATACATCATCGAGCCAGTTCGTCCTGTCTTTGAACCGTGTATCGCATATAGTTCAAACATAATATTTTATTGGGGTCGATTCACCTGATATCGACCTTATAGAATGTCCTACCAGCACGATCAAGAGCTTTCATCTCGGCCCTTAAATCATAATTTTTCCCTCGGAAAATACGTGATATTTAATAAACCGTAGAGAATGATACTATAACATTTTAATTATGTGAGTTACGTGATGCATATATTATTTCAGACTTAACATCGCCCACAATAATATTGGATATCTATGGTGGATAACTCTTGTCCAGAATTTCAGCTGAATTGAATAGGGTGTAACGCTATTATAAACGTAAATATCGATTTCGGAAAAGACCACACATGTACTATGATTGTACTCAAATAAAGCGTACAGTAATTTATAATAGCAATTGTAGAAAATAATTACAACGGTTTCCACGTACGTGATTTCACGCGCATTGTTGAAATCAAATGCAATAATATAATGTCGTTTAATTAAAAATGGTTTTAGAGTTAGAGAGGAGTAAATAATAATGATAGTAATAGTAATAATATAATAATGATAGGGTTTCGTAAAGACGATAATTACAAGCGGTTATAACGTAGGTATTAAAAAATCGGTGTTAAAACGATTCTCATTAAAAAGTAGTTTATAATTGCTTCAAATTATCGTTCAACGCGCCTTGTTTATGTGGCTTATAAGTGCCCCAAAAAATGACTGTTAGAAAAACATGCTCGTATAGTATATCGATCAGATTTCGAAATATCCACACCTACTTCGATTTACACAATTGTGTTAGGCGTTGAAACTCGAAAAATATTTAAAACCGAGCCATCTATTGATATGTTACCTCCTTTAAGAAAAAAAAGTATTAATAACATAATATAATAATATGATCCATACACAGATCGAAAACTCGCTCTTGTTTCTGGCTAAATGATTAACCTTTCTTTGTTATGTATTATACACATTACACATTACATATTGTAATGATTTCCAAAATCCAATGACTATAATTATTTACGTGAAACATGAAAGTCCGTGTTTGGGTTTTTTTAAATTGGCCGTTATAGAGGTCAACAATTGCGTGGCATACCTACCTAACTAAACAAAATACGGTGTAAAAATACGTGTTTAATAGGCAGGTAGGTACCTACATAATACTACAGTATCTACCTATTACGGTTTAAAATATGAAATTCACACAGCAATCGTGTTTTAACGTAATGCATAAAATAAATATTTATTCGTATTCAGATAAGCAAATTAACTGGCAAATGGATTTTTATTTTAAATTAAATTTTCTAATGCAAAGGTAATTAATGTTTGTATATATAGCGTTGGTTTATTGGATTAGCTCTGGATTTTTTGTTTTCGATTATTGTTATTATTATTAATATTTTGTGGAAAAAAATGGTTTTGGAATATGCGTGTGTGTCAAACCAATTATTAACACACGCATTCAGCTTTTGTTATAATTATTATTATTATACACATTCGTTATAAATTATAATAAATAATAATTATTATTATTATTATTACACCTACTGTATTACACTATAAACTCCGCGGACTATATTTCACTGTTTACACGGTGGACCGAACGACGAAATAGAAAAAGAAATTCTTCCGTTTTAAATCCACTGCGGTTGTATAGTTGTATGTCGAGAATTTCAGTATGATATTGCAATATTATTACTGAATATTATATTTGTATTCGAGTTGGACCAACGCGTCAGACACGACCTATCCGCGTGCTCTATTTCATTTTCCACTTAATGCTGCCACTGCTATTATTATTATTATTATTATTATTATTATTATTATTATTATTATCATCGTCATCGCAATCGTGTCTGGCCCGAGAATCCGTCAAAAACTCTTTTCATGATATACTGCCTGAGCGCTTAATAATATTGTACTCACGTCTATGTGCCTATTATTATTAGGTACTTTATAAACTCACACGTGCATGTGTGTGAGTTCGAATTTTATGAAACGACCTTAAATTTTCATCCGTCTAACGTGAGACTTTAATTTACGCAATCGAGTTTTTACATCTTTTTCATTTTATATCGATTAAATTTCTTAGAATATTGCAGAATAAAAATTAAATTTGTAATAATATTAAATTTTAATATTTTAAATCCCAAATAATTATATTTTCTGATATTTTAACACTCAAATCTAGAATATTGATCAATTATTTATAAAATAATAAACTTTTAAAAAAATATTTTGTGAGGTATAATGTATATGGAATAATTTATGAAATTATGCTGCACAATACTACCAATATCATTATAAACTTATTAAACGAATCCCATAGGTACAAAAAATAATTTGGAAACGAAGATTGAGCAATTTTTATGAATGAATATTGAGGATTTTTAATTTTTTTTAATTATATGTTATATATTAATGTCACTACACTTATTTTCTATTGGTTGTAACTTAGGCTGATTGAGTATAATATTGAACTAATCATATTAACAAAGTTATAATATGTACAGTTCAACTTGGTTTTAAATGAACAAAAAAAAAAATAGCCGAGTGTTTCTGGTTCGAAATTTGGCCGAGTGAGTGACCTTGCAATGTCTTTATAATATCATCTATATGTGCAACCGAAGCAAAATGCAGTACTATGGTTGTGTAAACGTGAATTTGACAACGTTGTATTTAAAACTGTTGGTTAAATATTTGGTAGGTACTTTTGCTTCAAAATTGTTTAGATAGCTCCACAGTATAAAAATAAAAAACTAGACAGGATACAGTAATATGAATATATATGATGTTAGGCACTCGTCTCGCTCCACTCACCTCGACGCATAATATTAGTGTATTGTAATATTCTTCGTTTAAGCAAGATACATTTTCATATTCATAAGCCATAACTATTGTGATCGAAGCTTGTCGTAATAATATTTCCAAATATTTTCGACCGTTGTCTGTGGTTTTTTTTCCCTTGCTTAGAGAAGCTTTTGAAAAACTATCAAAAACTAATAGGTACGTTTTTCGTTTCATTTAAAATCTATGATCAAAGAAACTTAAATATAATTACTTATAGATTAATAAAAGTAAGATACAAATTTGAATTTTTACTTATAATAAAAATATACTCGTATAGCCTTAAAAACGTAAATTAACCGATAGATACTTTAATAGTTTATTCCGTTAGACCGTTAAGATATAAACACGTTTATATTAGGTACAAATGCATAATATACAAGACGAAAACCGTGGAGTTCTGTCAGGTTAGCCGTCGGCGAAAACACCACGGCTCACTCTGTATACCTATAATATATATATTTTTTTTTTTTTCGTTTTTAAATCGTCGAGTCGCTTCGTCTGCGATGAATATATTATTCAATTATGATATACCTAAATTCACGTACAACAACCGTACTATCACAGCGTAGGTATAATAATAATAATAATAATAATAATAATAATAATAATAATAATAACTATAATAATAGTTATAAAAATATAATAATAATGCGTGTAGAAAGACTCGCGTTCACTTGCGACGGATGGCTGCAAAGGTGACGGTTCCAGTGGACGGGGATGGTCGAACTGGGAGCAGACTTGTGTGATGGAGGGTTAGTTCGATTTGTTAAACGTGCTCGTTTTGCGAAATAAACGCGTATACCTTCCACCCGTTTGCAGTCCGACACCGCCGTCCATGTGCTTCGTAACGAGACCAACCTACCCCTAGAGGGCTGAGGGTCCCGTAGTCATCGGGTATGTCGATCACGTACGTCGCGCGCCCCGGCGGGTTTTCGCCCGTACAGTCGCGGTGGTGGTTATATACTCTGATTGGAAAGAAGGAGCGGCGACGGCACAAGAGCATACTATACACAGAGGGCGATCCGCCATGTCTTACCATTTTATAGTAAGACGGAAAACGGGAAAACGCGGTGGACCACCCTGTATACCACTGTAACCCGTCTCTCCCGGTTGCCGAACAGGTGTATATATATATATAGGTGGTGGTGACAATTCAATTACCGAAACGAACCATATCATTATTCCGGGGTTATTGCAGCGCACCCGCTGTCGAGACAATCGTAGAAGTCTGCTCGAGCTTTTTTTTTCGTGTACGATTATTCTGAATTTGGAAATTAATTTCTATAAGCCGCATACCCACCCTGTTTGCACTTGTATCGCAATGTTACGACAACCGTGTATAATTACACACAAAACGTAATGTAATATGACGTGTTTGTGTGTGTGTGTGTGTGTGTTTGCCCAATAAGTAGACGATTTACAACTTTACGAGTAGGTATACCTACCATAATACTATTATTATAAAGGTTTATGGATAAATACTTTGTGAGCTAACTGATCTACATAGTACCTCCTATTACCGTTAAGACGAGATTTAAACCCTTAAATCATCCCGAAAAATCACTAATTCCACCCTTTATTAAAATCGTTAGATTATCGCTTATAATTATATAAAATTAATGTTATGCTATGTTCCGAGTATATAGTATATAGGTTATATATATATTCTTAATATTTTATAATATTATCATTTATAATACAGCTCATAAGCCATTTTAACGTTCTACAAATTTATTTATTATAAAATTTACTATCGGATGAGGAATAGTGGTATGAAATATTATTTTTCGGTGTTTCCGTGTAACTACAACATTATATTATATAGAATACGATTTAATGTTTAAGCGTTACGTTGCTGGGTGAATTTTCAAAATACTTTGCAATTGTAGTAAATGGCCCGTTACGACAAACAATCTATTATGTCGTTAAATGAAAAATCACCCAAAAAGCGCAGGTTGGCGCCAACCTATCTGTTAAAACTGTGGTAGTACGAAAACAAATTCGGTAAAATGTTTCAAGATAAGTAGGTACAAAGTATTATTTTTTGGTTTTATCTTTTATAATACAAACCTACATAACTTACAACAATATAATACGAAATTTATTAACGTCTATATAAAAAAAAGTCAATTCTAGATTGTTACGTTCTTAATATAATAATTTAATATATAAGTAGGTAATCACATTTAACTAGTAAAATAAAATATAATATAGTATGCAAATTCGATTGAACCAATAGTATTCTGCAGTAATTTTTATCGATTCACTGTTAAAATGTTCACGTTTTTAATGACACTATATCCTATAAGAACTCGAACTGTCCTTCATTATTAATTTATCAACTGTTCTAAGCTGTGTCTACTTTGATATTATCTTTACGCATAGAAATAGAACAATGAATATAATAAATATTATGATAATAGAAGCTATATATCCAAATTAAAGAGTGAAAATGAATATTAATTTTAAAACGTCCAATAAAAAAGTCCTATGTTTATTTTTAAACCACAGCTGCTCGCCGACTATCGTATAAATAATCAAGCATTTTTTAATTTGTTTTCAATGAGCACCTAAAATGCGCAGACATTAATATCATACTACATATATACTTACAACAACACAAAAGATTGAACCCTTTTTATACATGGCGTGCAACCATGTTACGCCGTTTACTTAAAAAGACAATGGTTTCTAATCGTGTACGCACCTACTCTTTGAAAATTAATATTCGGGGCCTACGTATCACCCGATATCCATATTATGTACTTACCTATACTATTTACGTGTATGTACAACTACACAAAGTGCTTAGCTACTACAATAACTGTGAGCACAACACATAAGTACATATACGCGCCAAGTTGGGTTATAATATCTTTAACGAAGAATAAACGAGACGTTTTTTTTCCTACGTTTTGAATGGTGATTTCTTGTTAGGGAATTTCCAGCACAAACATCTGTGATGTGAAAAACAAATAGTAAATGCTTGAATAACGATTTACAGTATGGTTCGGTTACTCTGTACATTATACCGCAGTTAACCGTGTTTTATAAATTCTCACGTATTTGCATAATCCCGGGTTCTTATAATTAATTAAACGCAGCAGCTTATGTGAAACTCTGTACGTAGGTAGGTATATATTATAATAATATATTTATATATTTTATACATAGGCGTGCTTGAAAAATATAACGAACGAAGTTGTTTTAAAGTTTTAAAACGGTTCAAAAGCTTTTCGCGAGCACTGGTATAATAAATAGTCAAGAATATATTGTTTCTTGTGTGGACGCGTACAGTAATAAAAGTTTTTACATGCCGTTCATATTAAATCTGTGATTATAATAAATTAATAGTGGATAGTAAAATAGGAAATAGACATATGTATTATTTGGAAAACACTAATAATTATTAATTAGTGTTGCTAGTGTTGCACCGTCCTTGAAAATATTTCAATAATAATAACTAATTAGTTTCGGGGGTTCTAATTATGACTTGCCGATATAATTAGTCTATGGTGTATAGTACGGTATAAAAAAAAACTAATCCATCACATATTATCGTACGTTGAAACGAATAACTAAGCTATATTTTATCTGTTTCGATATAAATCAAAACTATTTTCACATCAGCCAAAAAAGTTCAGTTTTTATATGCGTGAAAATAAAACGAATAGAAATGTATACATAATTATATTATACGCGTTAAAATTCGATAGCGATTCGAGACACCATAAACACGCATACCCTTGAGAGAGTGCTGCTCTACATTAATTCAGTAAAGTCACGAAAATTATCATTTTCGAAGATCTTAGCCCGCAGAATAAAATATCATAATAAAATATATATGTGTGTGGTATATTTCATACTATGCCTCCAGTGTAAATAATTTATTCAGATTAGTTTTCGGTCTCGGATGTTTCCTTAAAATAAATGTTATTTATTAATATACAGTGAGACAAAAAATACAATTTCTTCAACCATATTCTAGTTAAATGGTTTAGTTCGAAAGCAGCTGTTTTGGTGAATAGTTCAAACGATCTGAACAAATTTCAGATATTTGTTATTATCTCAAATATATCATGCCAGCCAACAACAAAGTGGTCATGTATCAAGTATTCAAATAAGTTGTTTCTTGTTAGTAGTAAGTTTATAAGTTTGTTGGTACGAAATTAAATTCACTATAAATCACTTGTATTCACGTAAATGAGTTTTCTTACAACTATAGACTTCGTTTACGTGTAAAGATGTTTATTTGTACTTAAACACCAAAAAGAGTTCGAAATTACTTTTAAACCTAGTTATGTTTATACTATTGTGAATATGTGTAAATATACCAAAGACCGAAGTATTCTACTTGTCTGCATGCAGTCAATTTCAATTTATGTCATAATATTAATTTGTAAAAAGAAGTTTGATAAATTAATTTTGAAGAAAACCAATTGTTTCAAAAACAATCAACCGAGATTTAATCATTTTAAATAAATGATGCACGTGGTAAACATTATTTTACAACGTGAAAATTTTTTAAATATATTTAAATACGAGTACCTACATTATTGAAAACTGATATTAAGTGTTTAATGTTTAAGAAATAATATTTTAATAACGTGCCTATAAATCAACGTCTTTACCATATAATAATAATATCAATGATGGTTTATGTTAAGTACGGAAAATGTGCGTTATGATAATGGAATGAAACAATATATAATACAATATTAATTGTTTTTAAAAATGTACTCGTCATTGTTTGTAATTATATATGTAAATATGTAATAGGTCACAATTTTATTATTCTAAAAATATTAATACGTTTTTGAAATTATTTTAATACTTTTCCACATTAAATCGTCTTCCGGTGAAATCATTTTCTTCCAATACCTATAATTAATACGATTAAATTGAATTTGAAATGTATGGTTATAATATTTGATAGGGTTATAATTTAGATTGCCTTCCAAGATCTTCAATTTATTGTTCTCTCTCATTAACTTCAACTCAGATTTGTCTTTGAATAGGTATTATAATTATTCACAAGAGCGTAGGTTGCATTTCCTATTTATTAATTTTTTTTTGTTTATTTAAGCGGACAAATTTTCTACACGATCGCATGAATAGTTCGTTCATAAATCACTACGACGCGTAACGTAATATAGGTGAAACAATTTTATTTTTATTATTATCACTATTATTTTTTTTTACTGCTTCTTCCCATTGTTTTAATAAAACCTATTACACGCTATTCAGCAGATAACCCGAACACAACCGCTGTATAGATGACACTGTGACTAAGACGATTCTCAGTGATTAATGAATGTACATTGTAATTTAATTATGCTACAAAACAAAATATATATATATTTATATTTTATATAATAACAATAAACAAATAATAAGGTATTATTTCTTACCGTAAATTTGGTAGTGAAAAATACTGTTTCAGAGTTAATCACTGAATAACTGGTCGAATTTATTGTCGTAAATCGAAAAATAAAACTTTTTTTATTATTGCACGCCACGTTTCAATTTGTCATTAAGTGATACAAAAAAAAAAAAAAAAACTTAAGAAAAAATAAACCACCGCACTAAATATATATATATATTATTATATTTTAACGTATTTCCGTTTAGTATCCCCTTACTCCCCCCCCACACCACCATACACGATGTTACTTACTACCATCACCAAGCAAGCAAAATAATATCTTTATTCTTTTAGGATGCTATTTCCACCCTTCCGATGTCTACTTGACTGTATATCGTCTGATGTAATTCCATAGTTTTACAAAGTTAAAAACTAAACGCCATAGAAAATACGAAACTTCACAGACCCCGAAACTTCAGTATATTAATCATTTTGCATCCAGAAAAAAGTTTTCTTGCAATATTTTTCTCATCCCTTTCATACGTATTGAACTATATCTGCTTCTTTGGTACTTACAAGGCTACACGAGACCCTAAACAAAATGTTAACACTATATTTGAATTATTATCTATACCTATGCATTCCATGTAATACAATATACACACACGATAAATTTTAGGTATACCTAGTTGATGGTGTAATAAAAAATACTGTCAACTTGACCGATAAATCTAAACCAAAATTATTATGATATTATTATACACAAAATGTTGAGTAAATTGTAGAGATTAGGTAGGTATTAATAAAATGGTATGGTAGGTATCTGTTGTTAATAAGTAGGTAATAACCGCTATTAGTATATAGAAAATAAAAACGAATAATGTACAAAAAATTACGTAAGGTGTATTTGAACTCTAGTGATCTTTCAAAGCATTTTTTTTTATGAAAATACATTTGAATAAAGACACACAATTTAGTGTTTATTTAAATATTTCTGTTTTTAAAATGCAAATAGATGAATTTATACAATTTCGATTGAATATAAAAAAAGTATAATTGTATTTAACGAAGTTTATCTTATAGTTCAAACCCTTTTAGATAAAATACAAAAATAATAAATCGTGTTAATTTTAAATAATGCTAATCTCAATCAAGTGTTTTTTGTTCGGATTAAATACATAATATTATATCAACAGTTTAATGGTAATAATCTGCGGCTTGCAATATTGCGTACCAAGTCAATTTAATATAAGCTTCAATAAAATTAGATTTTGCTTTATATACTGATGTTGATATCGGTCATCTACACAAACAAACCCTACTCAGGTTACGTTAAGTGACCTGGGTCGTGTTTCTTATGCGTATCACAAGTATATAAGGACATGTATCCAATTTTCTATACCGATTTAATATTCGAAACGTGTCACACCCGGATACGACACTTGTTTATTTCTGTATTAACGTGAACACTTCGGGTGTAGAGAAAGATATATAAGTTTACTGAAATTAAAAGTTGGTAGGGAGAAAAAGAAACCGTTCGCCAAGTGTTTCAGAAACTTGTCAATTAAACCCCTTTCCACCCTTCTCCCACAGATCCACGGCCCCACCAATGCAGTAAGTTTTTGCGTTAGTAAATGCACATTCAGTACTATATATAATATTATTATACACGCATACACACACACACGCACATATATTATAATACATATATGTAAACAAATATAATGAAATAAAAAACTCCAAAGTTCTTTTTTTTTCGTTCTTTTCTTTCATCATATCTCCTTTGGGGTAGGTGTGCTCTTTGTTGAAAAAGCACTTTGGGCTAGTTTGAATATTAAATTCCATACGAAAAAATGGGCCTTTGCCTAGCCACGTGGCGGACAGAAATCTTTATCATCAAAATAGAAGCTGTAATATAATATAATTTACATACAAATTCTCAATAACTCAACAAGCTAGTTGTATAGTTACGTGTTTTTCTCTACAGTCGACATTTGATGACAACGTGACACATCAAACCAAATAATACACGTTGGAATTTTTTTTTAAAACACAACTTAAACTTTGAACTTGATTGAGACGTCACGCAGATGACAAGCTGTCACGATGAATAAAAATGAAACTATTCAATTCCGTCTTTATCCTCTTAGTAGGTACTCTCTATTTCTTAACAATTTAATCTTCTTGGTTTTCATTTTAAACGGATTACGAATAACTTAAGATATGCAAATGAATTTTGAATAAATAATTTCAATAAGCTGTTAAAGAAGAACGAGATGGTACGCCCTATGAGCATGTTAATAACTTGCAAGTTGTGTCTGTATTGGCACTCACACTACATTTAAATGTTTTAATATTAATAATTATTCAATAGATAAATGAAAAAAAAAAATAATAATTAATAAAATCAATGAATATAAATTTAGTTTGATGATGAGTATTTTATAAATAAATATTATAGTAATTATATAGATCGATTAGAAAGCAAAATATTATTTATTAAGTACACTTCGATCAATAGTCATATTAAAGATAAAATAAAAAGGTTTTTTGGGTTATAAGTATTCTATACATTTACAGAACAATTAAAAAATGCCCAGAAACTTTTACGATTACAGTTTCTTTTATTTATTTATTATTTTTTTTTTTTAATAACCGCAAAAACTCCGGTCCAGCATAATCAAAAGTATTGAAAAAGAAAAACTGGAGACCGAAATATGTTTATTAACCGAAAGGGGTTCTTTGCAACTCGCTTTTAATCTCTATAAGCCGCATACCTAATGGGTTTCTTTTCATCGGTTTCAATTTTTTATTATTATTATTCAAACCTCCATTTCGAGAGAGCAATCGACCGAGTGGGACTATTATTTCAGCACAGAAGGCGCCTGTATCATTTCAAATGAAACGATTTTGTTTTAATATAAACTACTGAAACTAAATCGAAAAAAAAATTAAATAACATCTCGAGCTCTTACTGCAAAAGAGTAAATATTGGTTTTTTATTTAGCAATTGAATTGAACGGAAAATAGTCTCGTTTACGCTAGACTCGTTTATCTAGTGAAATTAAATTGGAACATTTTCCCTCTTTTAGGTGTAGTACATCGTTAGTTACGTGAGGTAGTTGTAAAAAAAAACTTCTGATCATTGTTGACTTTAGTCATATATAAGAAACTTTCATGTGAACCATGCATCTATAGGGACGAAGAGGGATGAGTTATGACACGGACCGTTCAAGCGTTCGTTAATTTCTTTAGGGGAGAAGCATGAGACACTTTTTTCTGATCAAGGTGCAAAAAAACGCAGTGGGTTTAGGGTATGATGAGCGTCGAACTTAGATTTCTAGTGAGTAAGATGGTTGAGGCTAATGGCAAATCGATGATTTCACGGGAAAGGAGAGAATCGTCCGTAAATTCTCCATGAGTCAATACGGATGTAGGATATAACCTTTCTGTTATTTTTTTTCGTAGCACGTCGTTAATACGAGATTGCAATTCGATAAAATAAAAACTTCATTTTTGAGTTGTACATTTTTAATAACGTTCATCGATCGACCCTATCTTATATATTGTGAAAAACGAAGTTAAAAACATTTCAAAATGCTTTTACCCTGGCTGAGACGTATTTTAGATAGTCTATTGAATTTTTAATTTAATTTTTATATGTTACTAAAAAGGGTTCATGAAGATACTAGTTTTTATTGTAACGTAAAACCGTTTATATTGTTGGCTTTGTTAGTAAGTTTATTTTTATATTGATCCCGGTTATTTTGTTAGCTAAGGTTTAACATTAATAATAAAATATTATACTAAGAGATCTTAAAAAGTAAACTTTAAATGTATAAAATGTATCGTATATGAATAAAGAATCATCCCTAATGTATCAAAATATTTTTTTTTTATTTTAAGACCCACGCAGTATTTAAACAAATATAAATAATTGATTATGTATCACGAATATCAAAACCGAGAAAAAAATATGTTTGAATGTTGAGTAAAAATAATGACTTAATAATGTTATATTAATTTTGTTCCCTTCTTTTTTTTGAAATCAATACAACTCAAAATTTATATTGCTATTTTTGATAAGATTTTGAAAATATATTACTTAAGATAAGTAACCTATGTAGTTTTTAACATTGTTGTAATGAATTTAAACAAACTGAAATATATGGAACAGAATATTAACGGAACATACATTTTTTGGTAAATTGTGGTTCGCTTTTATATAAAGATTGTATAGGTAACTTCAGTGAAATAAATTAGTTATGCTTTCAATAATTTTAATAATGACATTCACTTAGATGAATGATATAATTGTGTTACTAGATATCCTATAGGTGAATTTTATTAGAAATGAAAAAAATTAATTAATAAATAGGTACTCATAATATAGATACAATTACATTATTTTAATTTAAAAATATCATATCGTATGTTTATGTTCACACATTGTGTAATAATAAACATAATAATAATAACTTATATATTTTTTTTATAAATTACGATGTTTGTTAAAAAATAATAATAAAACAATATATGATATATTCTTCGAAGACCCAAATAATTGTACTACATCTGCATTACATATTCGGTAATTGTGCTAAAACCCGTCAGCTACAGAGTATAATTTACCGACAAGGGTGGCAATAAATAGAACTTAACACTTATTTTTTATTTGTATATTCCAAATTGCATGTTATGTGATAACGAGCTGTCATTTCCAGTCTCGACGACATTTTTAAAATCGTCAACCATAGCATTATTTTCCCTACCCAAAATAAAACTGACTCGTGTCGCATCACTAGTGTCTTTGGAACGCACCACCACCCAAAAATGAAAAAAAGAAATGGTACCCTCCGAGAAAGGGTAATCGTGTATTATAGGAGCCGTTTATAGGAGCCGCGTTTGAGTTATGTGACACGCTCGCACACGTGGACTGTATACGATCTCTGCTCTGTTCTGTGCTTGGTACATAAAACTGTCGATGGAAGTGGCGATAATAAAATAAAGGGAGTGAAAAAAATAAAGAGCAGGACAGACAATATATTAAGTGTCGAACATTGGGATTCATACAGTTAAGAAAAAGGTTTGTTTAGAGGGCATGTTTTTTTATGAAAATCGTTGCGCATAAACCAAAAACAAACACAGGGAGAAATGTGCCCAGTAAACACCACCGCCCGTCCACGGTGATTTATATATTATAAAATATACCAACATATTGAAGAAAAAAAATGTCGAGCTCGTGTTTTCCTTTTCGGATCAATTTAATGAAACATTACGGTCAATACAGTATATATATATACAATATTCCTTGTAGCGTAATAGTATAATTATTTAGTGATTAAATTATTTTAAAAACACTGTTGGTATGTCTACTACATATTATAACATTATATCAAATACCGTGTACTCGGGAAATATCGTATATTGTACGTACGATTCACTAAACTATATTATTTTTATTAATTCGATAAAACAAAGTTATATTATATTAGTTTTAGTCTGTGCGAGCTAATCCAATATAATTATTTTGTATTCCGCTCGTATAAGCTTAAATAAAACAGAAATATATTTTCAGGGAATTCGATTTTATTTTTTGAATATTTTCAAGTATATTATATGTACCTATAATAATATAGCGAGTGATAATACATGGTCTGGGGTAGAAAGAGAATTGTATAACTCGGGTATACAATCAATCGCGTGAATTATTAATGGAAAATGAAAGAACCCAGAGTTTATAACCTGAAAGAACCTTTGACATGTAAAACGTGACCTTTAAATTTACTTAATGCGTTTCATAGCACAAACGAATTTAAAATTATATCATTCTATTAAATACATTATTCTTTTTGGTTGTTTCATTTTACATAGGTACCCCGATAAATTGTAGATAAAAACAAATATATTCATAAACATAGTATGATAATATGCTTTGATCGAAGCATTATTAAACATAGGTAATATTTAAATATAGTCCTATTAATGTATACCTGTAAGTATTTTATTGTAGCAATATATAGTTTTATAGTGTGATTGGAGTCCAATTTGGTGTTAATTACACTTCAAACATACAAAACATGTTTGAAATAATTTTAAACAAATATATGTTTCACATAATTTTAGATTCTGATCAAAGCAAATATAGTGCATTTATATAATAATAAAGTACGCAAGTACTAAAAAAAAATGTGATTCAAAATTAATATAAAATGCATTTTTACATTTCTAAATAAAACATGAAATCAATTAAAGAATTATAATTAATAGACACGTAAGATCTAAGAAAACAAAAAAAAGTAATTCGTGTATAGAATTAAAAGTTGAAACGCCCGCGTCCTCTCAAGCTACCTAGGAAACTGCTTTAATAGCTATATGAACTTGTATAAATGGCTAAAATTGTCATATTAATTCTAATTTTGCTAACTAGCGGTTGCATTAATTTATATGTACAATTATTATTTTATTCACACATTCAAGGGAATTCAAATATAAAACAAAATAAAAATCTGTGAAAAAAAAAAAAATATAATATGATAAAGGTACCTACATAGGTATGTGAAATATTTTGTATCTTCAATTATAACTTTGATTTATTATATGTTTCAAAACATAATAATTTTTATTGCCAACTTGGTAAAAAAGTACCCTCACACAAATGTCTTCGTATAATATATTTCCTTGGGTACAATAATTTTAAAATCAAAACCTATTCAAGAAATTTGAATAACAAAAGAAGTGACAACAAATACATAAATAATCCATTACTGACAGTAACAAGAACCCTTACGTGTACGTCAAAAGGTCTTTTAAAATTATTACTATAAGGACCCTCACTTGATGGTCATTTCTATATAAATAAAAAAAAGAACAAAGTATGTACTAACATTAGATTAAGAAAAACCAAAAAAATGTATAGGAATTTTGGTATGTAATAAAATAACATTATTATTATTACTACCTATATCATAATTCATAATGTACTACAAATTCAAATTGTATGTTAATATTGAATTTAGAAACACATAAAACCTTTAAAACATTAATTGTTCTTAATATTGAAAATGTAATATTAATTAAAATGTATAAAATAAATATGTGAAAAACTAATATTTTTATAACTTATTCTTGATATATTAATATTTAATTTACTGTTAAGACATTACTTATAGTATTTGATAATGATAATTGTGAAGATGCCTAGGTACACAATAATATGGTATGAATTGAATTGTACGGGACCTTGTCAAATAATATTATGTTTATCGAGTTTACATATTATTATAATATATTGTTTGAGATTTGTTTGCCAATTTTATTGAATTGTGTATTTTGGACGTATGCGTGTTGCATGTATTCATAAAGATATACATAATATTATATTGTTGTGTGCAAAAAGGAACAATTTGACAAGATGGTTATACCAATATTGTTATAAGCCGGCGTCTTATATTATAGGCAGGAACACGCAATGGCGGAATAGTAAGAAAACAAAATATCGGAATGAAATAAGGCAATGTTCTGCAGATCGGTTGTATAATATATATTGTAAGGAATAGGTATATGTTTTATTTTTTATTTTTTACAATCGTATTTCGTGTTCCATAATGGATTGAATTTACGTCATGAAAATGAAATTTGTCCAATCGACGGAGGCAGCTGTACTTGTGATACATTTATATAAAGAGAGAGAAATAGAGTATATACGTAGGTATATTTGTAATAGGTATAAGCGTGTGTGTGTGTAAATTATTTCTATTTAACTCTGCACTGGAACGCGTGCAGTGGAAAAACTTAATGATTTCACTGGTTTTTTTTTTTTTTACGACAGGAAAGGGGTAAAAGAATACGATGTGTGTGTGTCTCCAAAGCAGGGACCTCGTCAAAAAGGTGCCGCAGCCGCCGCCGCACCATATCGCGTCGTTTCCGATTGACGAGATTATTATTATTACTATTATCGTCACATGCGAGGAGGCGGCACTTATTATGTATACGGTTATTATTATTATTATTATGATTGTCTGCTGGCCACGTGTTCCCAACTGCAGTCAACTATCAGACTCTTCTGCGAGCGAGCTAGTCACTTAGAAAATTAAAAAAAAAAACTTTAACGAGACTGTAATCAATCAACAACGACAAGATGACTATAATATACATATATTATATATACTGTACCTACTATGCGTTATAACTTTATACTATTCGTATATTTATATACATGCAGCTAGGGTTTCCATAACCGACGGCTGCGCGGCGACGACGACGCTGTAGCCCATGTAGTATACGCAACTGCAGTGGTGTGTTTTTGACTCGCGTGGAATTTTATTTTTTTTTCGTCTATTACAAAATTGGATCGCATCAACCCCGAAGAGTGATCTCGTTCCTTACTGTGTCTTCGCCGTTTGCTATAATAATCGTCTTGCGGTTCGGTGTCGCGATCGAGCGAAAACCGAAACGGACCCACCGCTACGAGCATGTGGACAAAAAAACCTTTAAGTACGTTCTCATCTACGTACGATTTGTCGTGAACAAATCTGTTTTGCAGAAATCTGAGTACCTTCTGCGCGGCAACAAAATAATAATAATTTATTCTATGTCCTTATCCGTGTCGGTTTAGTGCGATATAAAAAAAAATGTGTACGTGCACTATGTTGGTGTGTTTAGTTGATGGATTAATTAAATATTATAAATATTTTATGTGTGAAATAAATAGGGGCATCCGAAATGGCTATAGTCGTCGTTTTAATAGAAATAAATACTTACCCTTTTTGTCCGTCAGTTACATAATGATATATAGTGCAGCACTCATTAATATTCAATAAGTTTTTGCGTTTTTGCCGTTTTTGTTTAATATTTTATTGGTGCGAAAATGTGTTAGAGACGATAGTTTATATTATGTATGGTACCATAGTCAAACTAATGAATACCGTTTGATTTGTATGTCAATAACTACAGATTACATTAGGAAATTAAATAATTGTAACAGAACGTAATCGCTCATTAAATACAAGTTAATAATGATTAGGGAAGTTTGGATATAATGTATGTTTAAATGTTAAACGTTATTACAACAATAGGTTTTTAGAAACGCACCATTATAGCATTGCACTTTTTGATTGGGTTGTCAAATATTTGGTGACTTAATTTGAGTCTAATAATTAATTTACATTGAAAAAATAATTGATTGAAACTTTGACTGATGCTAGTAGATCGTACTCATTGTAATATACAAATCTGAAATAATGGCCACGTTTTAATTAAAAGCCAAGGTTAAACAAATTAGATTAAAAATAACTTTGTTTACATATTATTTTATAACCAATCTATTTAAGTAGGTAATTAGTCTAATTCGGTTAATTCTAGGAACGCACAAGTACCCTAACTACTACACACACAATATGTCACGTTGAAGTTGAAACGCTGTGAGACAAAAAACACACGTGTCTGTTCGTTTTTTCATTTTCGGCCGTTAATTACTACCTACTCATATAATTGTTTACGCAGTTGCTACAACGATCTTAAGCCGATTAGTTTAGTAAATTCAAATGCATTTATTACAATAATAATAATTGTTATACTTTCAGTCTTCAGATGTCAGTACAACAACAAAATACGTATTATAAAAAAACATTGTATAGGATTTTATACTCAAGGCATCTATTATATTATATCTTATAGTAGTAGCCAGTAGGTACATGAATATAACTGTTGTATTCGTCTGTCCGTCAGTCACGATTTTCGATGACACGGTACCAACTGAGTACTTGCCATATGAAATAATAATGAAGAAAGAAACTGAGGAGGTGCTGTCTAGTTAAGGCAATATTATAAATGTACTCTCATATACATATCTCAAAATATATTTTTACGTTTAATAGGCCAAACATTTTTCTGTTATTGTTATTTCAAAAACAATATACATACCTACTTGTAAACGTAATAAATACTAAAAATGTAAAATCCGTACACATACATAGTAATAGGTAATTTCAAATGGAACGTTATGAAATTTTAGCATTTTTTTATTGCTAAAAAATGTAATTTATTATGTACCTACCTATAAATGCAATTTTTGCATTATACACTAGTCCGATACAGTAATACAGAATTGTTCTCAAGTATTTTATTTCTTTTATGATATCGCACCTTAATATAAAAAGTTAAAACTTATACATTTGCCTGTATATATGTAAATTATTATAAATAAAAAAGTTATTTTAGAAAATATATGCGTTCTATTGTAGATTATTTAACATTTTAAACATTAAGTGGTACACTGAACTTACCAATAACACTTTTTATTTTATACCAAAAATATAGTTTCACGAGATATCGTGAGTGTGGACTCCTACAACAAGCATCATTAAATAATTTTGATTTATTATTAAATTTAGTGTTATTGCATTCAATTAATTATATGATATTGAAATGAACGAATATTTAACTTTCACATATCAGCCAATAATCGGCATTATTTATCACATTTATTTATATGTTATGGTTACTGTTTAAAAGTATCAATTTCATTTTAAATTATTTCGATTAGGTATAACATTACATATTATAATGCGATGATATGATATACTTCATTTCAAACGCATAAATCACGAGTAGAAAATCAGAAATTTGCATGCTCTTGTGCCGTGTTCTTTTTGACTATAATATGTAAATCGTAATTTTCACGAGTATAAATCTATACAAAATGTGTTTTGCATTACGTAAGTAAGAGACCCCCTGTGCTAGGTGCACCTCACTCAATTTTAAATTGTTTTAGTTCAATGTTTTCTGTAATAATATTTTGATTACCAACGTCGCAGAAGCTTTTTAAGGAATATATATTATTATGTAACATCGTAAATATTTTGAAACCAATTTCTAAAAATGTACCCCTTTTCTTTTCTTTGAACTTTCATGAAAGCAAAAATATTGTTTTTAAATTAAATATTAGGTTTATTTTCATTTCGTTTCCTCGAAATACCTTATATTTTATATTGAGTTCCACGAATAAACAACTATACGATGCTTATTTCCTTATAAGAATTTCATGTAGGGAAAAAAACACGACTATAATTAATTATGTTTTATACATCTATTAGAATTATTGGTTTTCATTATCTAAAATGATAATAAATTAACGGCAAAAACTATGTAATTTTACTATCGAGCCATATGTTATTATATTTAAAAAAATATTATCTACGGCTTTTAAGTACCTAAAACCAAACTAATATAGTTTTCAGTTATAATTGGGTATTAAATATTGTATATTATTTAAACTTCAATCAGGATTTAAATAGAGATAATTTTTAATAGTTTTTATTTTATTTAGTAACACGTCCGTCCTAATGTAATATTTTATTTTTGTTGCAGGTAATGTTGAAAAAATCACGAACAGTCATAGTAGTCTTACCGTGATCGGAGGAACTAAAATGTTGACCCAAACATTTTTCATAATTTTCATTCGGTATCTATCGAACATAAATCACTTGTTTTTAATGGTCCGATCACTTAAGCGCTACTCACTCTTCTGTCGATATGATATACAACGTAAAATGCAAGTTCCCAAAATATTATCCATCACAGCATCATGAAGTATATAAATGTTTGTAATTTGACCACGTGTCCCAACGAAAAATAATGCATCAATAGGAACAAATCGCGTAAGTAAAAATCATTAGAAACTTCGAACTTCTAAGTTCAACACGGCAGTAGCTTGGACAACAAATTAGTGTTGTCGGCTTATTTTATCTAATTTAATATCTATAACAAAGACGTATTATTATGATTCATACATCTCAATAATTATTAAAATGTAGTTTTTAATCATACATAAACATATACCAACGCTGTATCGTTTTTTATTGATTACCTAGGTATTCAAATAAAAGTTAACCTTTAACCATTATACTATTTCCTTACATAACGTCATGGATTATTGATAATTGGTTTTATTCGTATTACTTAAAACAATAATATTCCAGTCGTATAGCGAGAGTGTTTTAACTCGATAACAAAACTATCTTTTAATCTATTCTTAGAACCGTTTTACATCATCTATACAAAATATTATACATAAATAGTGTTTTTATACATTATAATATTATCTTAGGTGTGCCGTTAATTTTTTTCCGTTTCGAGCTGTTTCAAATATAGTAGTTTTATAATCAATCATCATAATTATAAATGACCTGTAAAGTGAAAGGTAATATTTACATAGCAGACGACCTTTATATTCAGATTATACGTATAAGCGGTATCGATATGGTAATATTATTAATAATATATTGTTACGTTCCGTTGCTCATCGACCATCAGATTTTAATATAATGTATCTTGTCATGTTGCCAGAAAACTAAAATAAATAGTGTAACCACACAATGGGCGTATATTACGATGATATGATTATTTAACTGATGACAGTACATTCTGCGTGCACTGTTATCGTTTAAACGAGTTTCGATCGGGCAACGGGCAGAGTTGAAATAATAAAATGCACTTACATCGTATAGGTATCAGCTACGTAGTGACTTTAATCGGAATATTATAGTTTCGTATAAATATTACCTATAGAAGACAATTTCTTTTTCCCGACACCACCCACGAATGTCAATAAATCATGATTATTCGCCGCGTAAACGCACATAATATATACAATAACAATACTATCGTACAATGCTATAATAATATGCCTATATAATATGCTTTGAACGGTTAAACGTCAAAAAAATAATATCTGTCGTCGTTTTCCGAGGGGACTGTAGCACAAGTCCGCGTGTATAATATTATTATTCCGTCGCCGCCGCACCGTCGTATCTCGGTCGGAATTATTTTTTGCGACGATTCACTCGGCTTATTCATACGTATACGATCCCCGTTTTTTGCACACGCACAAACATTTTCGGTTATACTCCGCGTGTATAGGTGTAATAGTGCCTAAATGATGTACGTATATAATATATCATATATTCATATCGGTAAACACACACAAACGTCGCAATGAGGGGCGACAAACCATGTACGACACTCATAATTTTATAGAAGGTGATCTTTCTATACGCAAACACTAATTTCCCGATGAAACAGTATGATATTAACTCTTTTGGAAATATTTGTTTTTATTAACTTGAAGTCCTAACAAAGTAATATTTTCTAATATTATAATATTTTTTGACATTTTCTTTTTTGAAGGACAGTATTTACATCTGTACTAAACACAATAATATACAATTACGAGGTATCAGAATATTATTGTGAGGGATTCGACAGATCGTCAGATACGATTCCGAACGAGCAGTTATAATATTATTTACTAGTATTTTAACTTTAAACACTCATATAATTGATACCCACGCATAATAATTAGCTACTCGTTTGATATCGATGCCTACGATTCCCGCAAAAGTATCGCCCTGTATCTTCTGCAGAATCGAACGATTGAAATATTACACTTAAATGCGTCGTGTCTACCAGACGCGCGGTGTACATTACTTGTATCGTAATGCGTGTATATAATGATATACGCGGTGGCGCTATTAAAACTACACGATCGCCCCGGACCCTCGTCGGCGGTAGGTACAGATGATGATGAATGAACAACGGCTCTCGCACGACCCGGCCGGACCGCCGACCGTCGATGTCACATTATTTTAATAATAATATAACAACAATCATACAGCATAATATTATAACGATCTCGAGTTTCCTGCCCTCTCGGTCCACACGCACAATCGCGCTAAAACAATAGAATACAACGACGACGACGATAATAATAATAATAATAATAATAATGATATATGTACGCATTATAATATATCGACGATGAGGTCTCCCGCGAAGTCATTAACGCCGCCCGGACGAATGCTCCGCGGTTTTCGCTCGTGTACGTACACGCACCGCCATTAATTACTAGCACACAAAATCGGTACCGGGCACGCGTGGTCAAAATATAGACATTTTCAACGTTATGACGTCCGTATTGTTATACTATATATCTCGTATTATGTGTAAAAATAATGTATTATTATCGTCAACTGCACCGCACGACACCTGCGAGCCTGTCGTACGAATTTCGCGGTGTAAAAGTATTACGCGGACGGAAAATCATTTTTGCGTAGGTATAAGTACTATCGTTGCGGAGTCGGCGTCGCGTGTCCGCGTGAAAATGAATTACTTATGTTATTATTAATACATTATGCTATCGCGAAAACGAGCGATTCGGGCGACTTGGTCTGACCGGAGCTAACTCGCGTTTTTATATTTTTGGCTTTTTTTCCTGTTTTGTTTTGCGGAGAGCAAACTTTTCCTATTGTTCCGCCACCGACATAAATCAGCGGCCGAATTAAACGGTTGGCTTTTAATCTGATTAAAATTCGTCACGCGTAAATATATATATATTATGTTATTTTATACGTGCAGTAGTATACCGGGGACAAATCGTTTTTGGCCCGCGTATAATTTTTGCTTTTTTTTTTTATTTTTGGACCCTACCGATGCTAAGGAAAACTTTTCGACCGTAAGTCGACAAATCACGGCGACCGACCGCCGCCTCCGCGGCCTCTAGGACCGTCGAAGATTTTTTCCCGACGACACGGCGGCGTGTTTATACCGTTGCGATCGCCGTAAACACCCTTCTGTACACTGCACACGCGCCCTGAAATATATATTATATATACACACCACTAACACTTAATATTATATATGATATATAATGCACTGCAGCGGTGCAGCTGTCCCTGAAAAATGTGTCGGAAATGGCTCATATTTCAAGGAGAAAAAAGTCTGGATTTTTTTCCCTCTCTTTCTCTCGAAATCACTTCCCTGGGGACGTAGTATCGCTACCGATACAACCAAACATACAACTGGTACCGCCACTTGTCACAACCGGTCGATGATTTTTCTCGCACGTTCGCTTCGACCGCGGATTGATTGGTCTACAAACGTCATCCGTCATAACACTCTGCAGTCTTCAGATATTCCACTTTATCATTACATATAGGTACCACGATTATGTAATATTATTCTACGACACCGATTTTATGTTCAGGGTTCCGATATACGTCGGATCAAGTACCAACACCTGCAGAGCCTCAGCTAGGGGTTGATACTTGGTTACCCACAGATGAAAAATTATAGTCCTGTTCTTATCAAAGATTTAAACTTCCATATTATAGTATTGAATTATATACCTGCATAAAAAAGGTACTATAATATGAAATCTTAAAAAAGTCATAATATAGGTAATATAAGTATACAAATTGGTTGTTTAAAAATTATACAGACATAAAGTGTTAGGCCCAAAAAATATGAAGTAAATTAATATCAATATAATTAAATTATTACAAGATTTTTTAGAAGCAATTATATATTTTGCTTCTGGTAGGCATTTCAAATAGTTTGTGAACATTTTAGTATTTTTTTTATAAATATATAGGTATAAAAGACCAGTTTAAAATGTTTTAGGCTGATAACAAAATGAATTCCTAAGCATACCTCCCTGAGTCCAGATTATTAGATTACGAGGTATATTTTCAATGATTATTTTCGGACGTCACATAAATACATCAGCCAAATGCGGTTGCCAGAAAAATTTAATATCAAAATTGAATGTTTTATAATTTATTCATATTTACAGTAATGTTTACGATATAGCTAATAGTCTAATACGTTTTTGTACGTCTTATTGTATTGTGTATCAAATATTGTATAGATACTTACTTAATTATTAAATACATTAGATACGGTTTTACGCTTAAAACTACTTTCAGCATTTGTTTATACGAGGAACAAACCTATAGGTTAACTTTCGAAATCAAATTATTAGTTTAAAGTTTTCAGGCTAGTGTTTGTAGAACCATTAAGTGGTAAGCTGTTTATCGTTTACCAGAGGTGTATTTGTATATTTTAAGCGTTTATTCGAATTTAGTTAATACTATACATGTAATACCTACGTCACACCAATTTTATGTTGCAAGCACTTAAAAAGATGATAAAAATATTGTATTACAATTTGCAATAAAGTGCAGTTACTTTTAGTTTTTTTAGTATATATTATATTATCGTTTTCGTGGTAAAACAAGTACGCGAAAAGTTGCATACTACAATAAAATTCTTAAATTGAAAATGTTATCTAGTTAGTAAGATATTTTTCAGTTGCTCAATGGTTCCCTTTATTATTATTTATTATGAACTCGACTTTTTTATTAATACATTAATTTAAGTTGTAAAATGTTTAACACTAACAACTTCATATTGTAATAGGTATATTTATATTCATAAAAATTAATATGTATAACTTTGAGTTGTAATAATTGTAGTTGTAGTTTTTATTTGTTAATTAAACTAATACTAATTTAACTACGTTTTAACTATTCTTGTTAATGTCTATAAAATGTTGACTAATATTTCGTGTTAATATAAAGTATCAGTTATTATATTTTACAATAATGCTATTTTAAAAGTTATTTTATTTTAACTTATTCTTCACAAAATTTTTACATCATTATAATTTTATTTACCTTTTTAAAAAATATTTAGGAAGTGATTTCAGTAGTATAATTTATCATTTCTCAACTATTTATAAAAAATAATTCACACATTAGAAGTGTTATCTATCAGTATTCTATATCCTTTTTGTCTTGTATAGTATTGAAATATAAATTCATTTGAAATCAATGTTATCTTTATATATAATTGCTTTGGTAATTTTTCTCAACTCATATAGTTTCAATAATTGTTTATCGAAACGTTTTAGATAATCGGTTAATTTTTCTTTGATCTTAACCGTCTCTTTATAATATTTATAGAATTGTGTTCATAGAATAGGTGCTTTAAACATTCATTAATTTTGTATTCTTATTGATTTTATGTAAAAAATAATAAAGTATTTCTTTTTTTGAAACTGAATCACTTATTTGATGAATGATATATTTACACGTCATGTTAGGTTGGAAATGTGCTGCTTAGAAAATTATACGAAAAACTTACAAAGGAAAAGGAGAGATAAATATATTATATAAATGTACATATTTTGTGTCTGTGAGAAATAAAAAGTTGTCTTCGTTTCCGGATTGTGCTAAAATAGCAAAATTCTGAATAAACTTTATGTCAAGTTCCGATCCTTTCAGATGGTTGATGATCCCTAAATAACACGTCAACTGATCGTGTCTACTCTTCGTCGCACTTACATATGTACAAATATAATATGTATAGTATGTGAATACAATACGGATGTTTATATTCCATTATGCATATACGTACAGATACGCAATTCATACAAGAGTTAGTGCAGTTCATTACTATATAAATCCACTGACTCTTGGCTCAGGGTCACCGATCCATCCCCTGCATTATAGGTACTCACACAGATTTAATTTGCCATTTTTAAATCCAGTAGCGCGCATTATACGATTACAAATTCCGTATTGTTTGAACAAATTGACAACGTAAATAACGCTATAATAATAATATTATTAACAATATATATAACAGAATATCGGTTTTAGGGATTTGTTTTTTAGACCCTCTGCGGGAGGGTACATAATATACATTCCCCGCGCCACCACATGTTGGTCGTGAGCCACGCGTGTAATGCAATACTTTTTAATCCTGTAATGGGGTAGTGTCCTGGAGAAAAGTATATTGCGAATGATCCTATATACATTTACCCTGTATTATTGTATCAGATATACCTGAGCGGCCATCGGTCGACCCCACGTCACGGGTGTTTTTTTTTTATTCATTTTCCAGCTGCCCTAGTCATTCCTGTCAACGAAAACCATAATATATGAAGCCCGGTAACAATACATTATAGAATGCAAGTAATATTCTATTTTGGGTTTTTTAACCCCTGCCACAAATTTATAAGTTCGTTTTTTTTGTATCTTCCCGCACCAGGACACCCCGTGACCAAGGCGTGTGTACCTATATATAATATGAATATAGATAAAAACAAAAACGCCCTATCGCTGTTCCCCCAAAATTCATCATAAAATTACACCATCATTTATAAAAATCGGAATTGCCTAATGGACTGTTTCTCCAATCTTATCGGTTGGTAATGATATTTGCTTTCTCGCGCACAATTAGGAATATGAAAATTCTAAAAAGTACGTATAATTGTTTACTAGATAATAACATGACTATCGAAACCGGTCGTATACTAATTGTCTTTATGGAAAAGAACACGTAATTATTTGGTTAGTTGATAGTTGATAAAACTCTAAATTAAATATTCATTTAAGTAATGTCATATCAAGTTACTCTATTATCATTTGATAGTATATAGGGTTTACTTTTAATATTATCGTTTTTATTACGCTAAACCCATTTCATTCTATCGCACTGAAAAAAATAAATAAAAAGAAACGTGATATCATTTTCATTCATGGCAGTGTTCTCGCAGATAGGATTTCCCACGTCGCGTGTCGCTCTCTTCTTATTCGTACTTGCGTGCATTATCAATATAGCCATCGCGTTGAAAAAATAATAATAATTACAGCCAATATTTGTACGTTATTCATTTCATACTATAATTTAATTTGTATACATTTACTATTTCGAAAGTAGTTTTATAATTTATATCGAGTTCCACTGGAATCAGATTATTCATCGTCATTATTAATATAATAATATATATCACTTAATTATATCAAAAATAAACTCACGCCAATCGTCTACATTAAAGGATTATATATGAGTTTTAATTAAAAAATTAATACATCCAGTAATATATAACTGTCAAAAATTGTATTCATGCTTAACGTTCAAATGTTAAACACTTTTTAAAGCTAAATATTGATAATTTATTTTATAGTTTCCAATAAAAACAATTTACACCACAAACAAGTATAAATCATTTTCAATATTATAATTTGCTTGAACCGAAATGCAAGATTTCTATGGTTAGGTTGGGTCAATATTATACATATGTATGTTAATATTATAAAACTAGCATCTAATTGTGATTTCATAAGCGATCTTACTTGTAGGGATAACGCTATGAATGATTTGTTAACTTATCAAAGTAACACGTGCCTAATTGGATAGCGAATGCATAATGTTATTAGATTACCGTGTAAATTATTCATCTTGAATATGCAAGTGAATCGGTCGGTAACCTTAAGTTGTTAAATTCATTGGTCATAGAAATGATTCTGGAAGCTTATTTGCCAAAGCACCTACGAGTAATCTAAATAGTACAAGAAATTGAGTTGCAAACAATTTTAATACATTTTGAACATAAATGAGTGCCAAACTCAATACAGGCGATATACCTACTATATGCTCTTAAATTATTACCTTGCAAACAAATTTCCAGTATTTTTATGCATTTATATTTTAACGCAAAAACCGCTGGAGCATACCATTATTTTTTCCGTTTTTGTAAGGTCGCAAAGGTTGCTCAATACAAAAGGCATGATAATAATTTCGTTTCATACATAAGTCATTGAGTGTTGTAGTCACGTATTCGCCTTCGAGGGCCCTGATGTGTGTAACAACCCTAGAGAGAAACTCGTGCTACGTTACGGGTATAGAGAAAACAATGTTTAAAAAAAAAAATACTCACCTCCCTCTTTTTTATTTTTTCATATTACCCACTATTTTTTTTTTTCGAGAAGTGCATTTTATACACGTAAAATAAAAACAAATAAATGAATAAGTATTGAAAAAGGTAAAAGGAACGATCCTAACATTTTAGATGAAAGGAAACGCGAATACAATTATTCAATCAACGCTTGTTGCGTTAACGCAATTTTTATAATAACCAGGTATAGCCACGGTATAGAAATTCACATATTATAGAGCCGATGCAAAACATAATATACAATGTACCTATGCGTGCACTTAAATGGCAATAAATTACCTATCGTAGGATTATTGTGTTTTAGATTGCCTTAACAATGCATTTATACTTATTTAATAAAGTGGAATAAACATATGTAATAAGCCTTGGAATCATGAATAGGCTATACCTGTGTAATTTATGCTATTCAACTGAAGATTATAATGCTCGTTTCGAAACGTTTTACATTCTGTATATTTCTAATTTACTTAGTACCATCCCGATTTACATTCAAAGTCTATTAACCGCAATTACAAAGGTTAACTTTCGTGGAGGTAGCGTATTTTAAATAAATGTAATTCATACTATGGATACTTTGAAGACTATGTAAATTTGTTAAATAATTATATTTTATATTATATGTTTCTGTAAAAATGCATGTATGCTATAAATTATACATTTTTAATGGTATAATAATTTTGATCTCCTATGTAAAAGTAACCACAAATGAGAGGAAATTCATCATTTATGTTAAATTAAAACCAAACTTTATATTCGTCTCGATTTAAAACTATTTTTTTAATAACTATAATTTACAAATTGACTATTACATTAATTTTTTTTTTACGCGTTGCTAATTATTTTATTTCTATTTGTGACATTTTTTTTAATACAACATATAGATTACAAAATGAATAAATAATATCTGACTATGACAGTTTTGCATATGTAAGCACATTTTGAAATATACAATGGATTTCAAAACTATGGAATTGATATCAAATGTCAACTATTTGTGATGATTAATGTAGGATATAATATACATTGTACAGTGTAAAAATACTATATGGGGCAAAAATATAATACAAAAAATTGTAAAAAAGATTTTTTTTTAGATGTTTTTAAAACTATATACCTATTTAATGTATTTTTATTTAACAAATAATACAAATACATGTAGAAAAACAGTTTTATAATCAAATTGTCAAAATCGAGTAAAAATAATACTCATTCATATAATAATTAATACTCATAGAGTTAATTTTCACAGAAACAGTATGGTGGAGTTCCGTTTTGAATATTAAATGTTATACGATCGTTCAGGTTGAAATATAAATTACATTAGAGCAAAGAAAAACAAAAACAAGAAGAATAAGAAAAATCCGATAGATTTTCAACTAAGTTTAAGGTTCCGATAATTAAATATAAAATAAAGGGTGAATAATTGTTAGGGCCTCGGGATAAGTCAGCAAGACAGCAAACGGACTAACCGTTCCTTTGGCTGCGGTCCAAGGATGCCAAGTTCCGAAATCTTTGGAATAAACAGCCGACGGTATACGTTCACCTCTCTCCCACGTCATATTCCCTTGTTTCACTAGAAGCAACGCTGATATGGAAGTGTGGACCAATGTGTTTTCCACCCTCTACGGGTCGTCATAAATATGATTCCTATTTATATATAATAATATGTAACACTTTCATTAATCACACTACGCTTGCTTGCTTGTGTGTGTGTGTGTGTGTGTGTGTGTGTGTGTGTGTGTGTGTCAAGGATATTTCGATGGAACGTGCGAAAGATATGGAACCCGCCTGAATTCCTGAACTATTTCAAATTCCAGATTTTAATTAAACATCGCACCAACATTTTATACTCTCAGCCATAGGGTATAAAGACACTAAATACATGAATATATTATTATACGTCTTATCATCGTTCTTTGGTTGAATCTGTGATATACTTTTGAAAAGCTCTGGTTCAATTGAGATTATAAAGTACTCAAAGAAGTCGATAAAATCGATAACGATAGTAATTGTAGACAAGGAAAATATACCAAATACAAAAATGCTCGAAAATAGTATGAAAATATGGAAATGTTTAGTTCCGTATTCGACCATTAAGTTTATGTTTTATGGATCTCGATGTCGACGTTGTCGGCGATAAAAACTCAACCCCTACTCCGAGTTATCTTGTAAAAAGCGTTTTTACGTTTCTTGTAAGTTCCGCGTGAAACGGTAAATCCGCTGGGACGACTTTGAGAAGCTATTATATTAAGCGATGCTGAAAACGAATGTGCAATTTTTGAAAAATGTTGTCGAGAAATATATAGCATTCCATTCTTGGCATTTTTCCAGACCAATTTCACTGTTTCTCGGTGTAGACGGAACTATAGCTACTGAGTTATACTAACTATAATCATGAAACACTAAACAGTTTATGAATTCAACGGCCGACGGCGTCGTGACGTACCCTCTTGAAACGATATAAAACCTAAAAATCGATTTAAAAAAAAAAAACAATGTCCTAACTATTTCAAAATAAAAACATTATATAAATGTGAATTTTGTTTGGTGTTTGTAATCTTTACGTAACATTAAAAAACCCAAAAGTCTAGTATACATAGATTTTTTACATCTGATTTTTTTCATTTTAATTACTATACTAATTTACTACATCTACTGATCTAATTAAAATATTAAATGTGAATAAAACTTTACTACCACCACCGTCACGATTCAAATGTTTCAGTTGAATGAATTGATTGTGAAAAAGACATTTTAACCATAAAAAAAAATCACACACGGCCAGCTTTTTTGGTTTCTTTTTTTTAATACATTTTTATCTTTTTTAAAAAATTAATGGCGCGAAAATAAAAAGTAGTTTTAAAAGAATTACGATTACCGGACCGTGAACTTAGCGTTTTACTGTTTAGGAGGAATGAAGAAGAAAAAACTTTTCTTATTTTTATTTCATTTTCTGTCACCTCGCTCATCCTCTCCGCAAACGAGTATAATATACGACGGCCAAATTTTCACTCGACCAAAACGCAAAAAATATTTCCACCGAAAAATACGATTCCCTTTTCGAGTACAAATGTTCGTACTGCAGCAGGTATAAGCTTTTAATTTGTGTTAAGATCAACTTTCGAAGGCGGTCGTCTAAGCATGAAAATAACTGTATGTATTCACCACGAATCTTCATAGATAATAATATACCTACTAAAGGTCAACCATCAATTAACTAACGCGGAAATCCCTTATACCGGCTACGATGTCAGACAAAGTTCGGCGGATAGAGAAGATTGACAGGTAGGTATACGCACTACGCACCCAAGCGAATATATACGTTATAGCGTCCTTCTGCAGATGGAAACTTGGTTGAAACTTAACGATTTAAAACCGATAGGAATACGTCAAGATCAAAAGGCAATTCACTCGTTCCTCGACCAAATGAAAAACTTGTTATGACTGAAAAGAAATATGACGCTTATCTGAACCAAACAATTAAGATGCATACAGCGAATTGAAATACGTATAATACATAATAATTAATTTCAAATGTATATTTTTATTTAAATATTAAATAATAACACAATTTTATCCACCATATTTGTTAATTAAACCATAGAATTAAATTCAACTTATACACATATTAACTATTAGGTCAAAATTTATTTTTTAATTTATTTAATAATACTTCAATATATAAATATGTATGAGATTTTATAAAAATTAAGTAACGAGAAAAACTATATGAATATTATATTATTAAAGCGAAAGAAAAGCCATATAATGTGATTCAGATCAAATAAAAATATAACGAACAACCTTATTCAATTGCAAGGTCGTTCAAATTGTATGGCAAATTAGTTTTTCTAAGAAAACTACTTCGACCCTATATACATAAATTTTTTATTATTTATATATTATATTGATTAAGAACTGCAAACATTTTTATCCGATAATACCTCAAGATTTCGATTGTCAAGATGATCGCTTTCAGTTTATACTGTTTATAGTATTGGCACCCTCAGACTTGAAACCACTTCGACAGCGAATCGTTGAATTATTCATCGTTTGACAGTATTTGGACGGCACGGACGGATAAAGAAAACCGCACGCTAACCGAAATAATTGTTTGCTGTTGTTTTCTTTTGACATTAGCTTTTTAGTCTTCTGAAATGTTTACTTCGGTCTTGTACCGGACATGGTGTGATAATCTTTTTTAGATTTTTTTCTATTTCCCTTTACTCGTAAAATCGGCCCGATAGAACAAATATTATTTTTGTTTTCTCTTCATGTCTATTTAATACATTGCATTACATTTCTTCGTATCCATACAGAATATTCGAAACATTGTGGGTTGTCGGAAACAAATTATAACTCCACGTATTATTGCAATGTGATTTATTGCTGTTCGGGGTTATAGGAGGTATGATTAAAAGTAAAACCGTTTTTATTTTTTAATTAACGAATTAACGACGAGGGCGTCACGAATTACGTGGGAGGTCTAACACTGGGAACGGAAATGCGTCCCAAAACGTGTTCCTAAAAGTACCCCGTGCGTGTGTAAGGGTCAATAATAGGGATTTACCGATAGTCCACACACATAATATCTATATATCCATAAATGTTTTTTATCTGACAGCCCAGTACTGACCTCATCGAACATCTGGTATCCCTAGATGACCCCACTGGTGCATGTGAACATACGTGAGTGGTAATGTAGGTGAAGGGTATAATATGAGATATAAATGACCGAAAGTGCTGTCCGTGCGTTCCAGTGTTTTCACGAAATTTTCGCTGCCGAATGAATGGCAAAATGCTTTTTACCCGATCCTAAAAATGAATATCAACAGAGTAACGGCATATAATAGTACTGCGACGTTCTATATTCGTTTTGGGTGCTTTTCAACAGACCTTGCTTTAGTAGGTACTGAAATAGCTGATGAATTTTGGCCACGCATCAGACCATGATAAATTAAACTCGTAGAGGTGCAATCACTGAGTAATATTATGTACACGTATTCGTACTATGTTCTTAAAAACAACTTTATTCTATTTTAAAACAAATAAATATAGCCATATATATATATTATATTCGTTTAAATGCCTATAAAATAAATACTTACATATTTATCATTATCACACACATTCTAATATATTATAAAAGAAATGCTAATAATTCTAATTAACGATCAACATTATATGTAATAATAAAATAAGTAACAAAACTGTATATAGCTATATACCTAAATTTTCAACAACCTATTTTTATTTTTCAACGCTTCAAATTCTAAACTTTAATGTAATAACAAAATTAGGTATACGTAAATATAATGGCCATACGTACTTATCATTATTCCTAAGTAACAAAGTTTACATACATGATATTATTTAATAATAATCGTTAGAAAATCACAAATCTCTACACAACATTCTTCGAATCAAAATAATAGTACCTAGATAATAAATTAATAAGATCTTATTTTATTTATGGTATCACTTACTATATGATATAAGACCACATCGCTTTTAAGAATAACTTAATAGTTATAGTTAAATCATACATATTTATAATTGTTAACTCTTGGTTTAATATGACTAGATAGTTACATTGTAACAATGTTTGGAACATAGTTTGTTTGTCATGGATAAACACTAAACAGTTGGTACATAAAATAATATTATACTCGAGGGAAAATAACGTTTCGTATTATGTGAATGGGTATAGTGAGTAACAGAGATGTGGTACTAAAATTACGGAAACAATTTTCGTATTTGCGGAAAAGAATCGTGTGTATATGCAGAAAAAACAACTCTAGAGTACGAAACGAGTGTTTTTTTTTTTATTTTTGTTTTTTATATTTATTTATTTATTTATTTATGATATTATATTATCGTGTGCGTTATACACGGAGTCGCGTGCGGAGGAAATGTGTGTATTGGAAAGATGGTAAAAAATGATTTCGTTCGCTGCAGCAAACGACTCGTTAAAATTTCCAGAAACCTCCGTTACCACCACCTCGTGTTTTTTGTCCGGGCTACCACTTGACTTTTTATGAACGAACGTCACCGCAGTCGCACCCGGCACACACCGTCGCATATTTCCCGAGGTGAAATATTATTATTATAATATCTCAGCGGGATTTCATTAAACGGTACTGTCTGGTTGGCGGACCTAGCGGGTAGGTGCGTGGGCGGAATACGGTGCGTATATATATATATATATGTAATATTATTCAGTATTCGAATGTAAAACGTCTATAGTAATTACGAGAGGAGCCCGGACGTTTTACATTGTCCACCCCTTTTCCGCGTTTTGCCAGTGAAATGGAAACAATATTCGAATGCCTTCACCGCTACCGTTTACCTACGCGCATTATATAATAGTCGTGTATACGTCTTGTGTGCCGAATAAAAGCCATTATTATACGACGGCGACGGCGGCGTTTAAACAACGATGACATTGTCGCCGCCTATGCGAGCCTCGGTGGAAGAAAATCTCCTTTGTCCTACCGACAAATCGAGAATGTTTTTAGACTCTCCTCCGAGTACAATTGATGTATTCCATCACGTAACAAAATGCTAAAACTGCAAAAAAAAGAATTATAATAATGATAATAAATGTTTAACTGTTACCTACTCGGTGTAAAGATAGTTACCCCGCAGAATACGCAATATGACAAGTTTTCAAACTCGTTATCCTTTCATGTAAATGAAATATTATTATCAATATTTATAAAAAAAAATTGAAAATTCAAATTTTAAGTGTTTAAAAATAGCTCAAAAAGAGCCTCAATATTTTGGAAATTATAACCATGTATAAAAATGATAGTACCTATAAACATTTCGTGAAAATTTCAAGTATTTACAGTAATTCATTTTTAGGTTAGTCCAAAAACAAAATTGATTAAGTCTAAAACCTGTTTTGTGTAAAAAATTCCGGTTTGCCTACCTATAAGAACTAACTAGATCCAAAACTATCCTCAAAGTTTAAGATCGAACAATTTTTTTTACCATATTTCGTGTGTGCAGGCCAATAGAAAAACACACACACATCATTATAAAATCAATACTTTCATCGCTTCTCCCGGAATCTAAAATATACCAAAAATGCACTAAAACAAAAAAAAGATTGACTGGATTATCGCCATTTTTACATTATAATAATGATTTGTATTCTTATTTTCTTCTCTTTTTGCATAATTATACGATTTCCATGTCAATGTTATCTGACCCTTTAACGAAAAAATTAACAAGTCAATATAATATAAAGAAATTAGCAAAGATGATCGCGGGTAAAGCACATAATATTTATAAAATGCTGGTATAGTGTATAATAATATAGGCAACTAAATGTTAAAATTATATTTTTATGGACAATGTACATTTTTTTTGCAAAATGTAAATAAACTTACTAAAAGGCTAGAATAATGCATAAATATACACTAATTATCAAGAACTTTAAAATATACAAAAATATGCAAAATACGATTTTTGATATAGATTACTTATATCCCAAATAGGATTTTTATTTTACCATGCAATTTACTTAATTATCAAATAAAACATGTAAATAATAGAAGTCCTTTCTCCTTCATATTATTATTATAATATATTAATTATAATAATTACTATTAAGTACCTACTAACCATATAATAAAGCTTTAAGAAAGGATCTCTCAAAAACCTAATTAAATTAATGATGTAACTACAAGATTAAAACATTTTTTAAATGTTTTTTATATTTTTCTATGTTTAGAGTATTGGACGGTATAACAAAATATGTTTGTGGTGGTAGTTTTTAAGTGCATACTTAATATTATTATTTTTTTTTTTTTAATAAACTAACTGCGTTATACTTTAAATAAGATATAAAAACACGATGTCTTAGCTCACTACACAGCACTTACATTATATTGTATCATAATAATATTATTATATTAGAGTAAAGACAGTAAAATACCATTGAGACGTTTCAAAATGGGCATTTTGCTGTTATCATTAATGACAAGCAGTAACGTGAGGAGCTTAAAAGCTAAGCATGAGATTTTCTGAGACTCTAGCGAGTTAATAATGGTGAATAGTTTACAGTGAAAAGTGTGATCGTGTGTGTGTGTGTGTGTGGATTTCTAAGGGCTTGCCAAGAGGGTGATGGCGCTGTATCTCTATAGTTTTATCTCGCGTTTTTGTTTCTCAGCTTGTGAAACGTACGGACAGTAAGAAGAATGAAGGGAAAAATAGGCCCACATATATAAGTTCTGATGAAGGGGCGGCGGTGGTTTTTGCTCGAAACCTGTCCAAGTGATTTATCTTTCGCGGAGAATTATCAACGAAACACATACACACTCAAACACAAGCAAACCCACATGCACCGGTGCACGCACGCACGCACACACCCTGTATAATTCGCATCCGTTACTTAGGTTTAAGACACGTTTAGTTCATTTGTCCTAGCACGGTGACACCTTTACGGTGGACATTTTGTACTATTACCTACATGTGATATGTCATTTTCCCGACCCCATATTCTATAACCTGGAACATATTAGGGCATCCCGTTACACATGATTTCCACCAGACGGACAATATTATGATTAACCGCATGACGTCATTATACGTGAATTTCCTGCGCGACCCGTAAACCCGTTCAATTATTGGAATTGCATTTGTACTGTATGATAATATAATTGAGTTGGTTTTAATCGATGAACATACAGGGAGTAAACGTTTGTGAAGAGAAAGCTTTTGACGCGGAAATAAATGTCCGGTCCTGTGTGTATTTGTATAACTGGCGAGAACGTGATATCCCTCAACCAATCGTGACTGGACTTCACAGTATTTCCCGTTTTGCGTACGAACATTTTGAATTCGAAATAATAATAATATTCGTACCCGATAAAAAGAAACTCACGAGTAGAATTCTAATGCACCCTTGTTGTATATAGGATGGTTATTACTTCCAAGCGCCTAGAGTTCGGGTTTTCAGCGATAAAAAGTCAAGACAATTTCGGTCAACGTTTTTAATTTGCTACGATTTACATACCGACTGTATAATAACGATAAATATTAAAGTATTTTGTACTGTTACAACGGCTTAACCAGAAATCAGTAATTGAAACAATGAATCGGAAATTTGATTTTTAATATCTGTTAAATTTGTTTAAACCAATTTTAACATAAAGATTAGGTAGGTGGCAAAAATTGAAAAATGTGTGCGAAATATAAATTATATAATACTATTAATACATATACTGTTTTAAAATAATAAACGTACGATTTGAATAAAAGCAATCGAAATATATGCGTTGAAGACAACATTTATTATGTGTTATTACTTATTCTACATTAAGACTAAATCACGTGGATCAAGAAGTCAGTATTGTAGCTTTACTCTGTCTACATAACTGTTAGGTAATACTGATAACTTACTAAGACGTTTTGTTAAACCAACAAACTCAGCATTGATTGACGGACATCAAAAACTTTAGTAGAATATATTATAGAAACAAGTTGTATATTGTTAATACTGATGTTAAAAGTTTTGAGAGGATTTTACGAATCTTATAGTTAAAATAGATGGACAAGTAAGTTTAACCGGGTCATGTAAATCTATTGTTCTTCTATTGACTAGTAAACCACCGTTACATTGTTATACATAATATATATTAACTAGGTATACCAACCGCATCCCTTAATCGACGTAAGACCACATTTTCTATAAATCATCGTATTTCCTTCGTTTAAGTTTTGTAATTATTTGTATAAACATTATCTCATACGGTAATGCATTAGGAAGCTTAATTTATTGAGTTTTTTTAAACACACGTATACATAATTTAGACAAAAATCATAATTAAATCAAAAAAGGAATTTTTATCAGTAAAAGGTTCGATGAATATGTGAAATACATGTTTGTATATATCACATACTTGTAAATAGTATTATGTATATTAATAATTACAGTTGATTTTTATCTTTAATAGAATCAATACATTTTTCATTACCAAAATTAATATTCTTGACAGTTACAATTATCTGTTTATGCATGAAAATGTACCATTGTTACCTTTGTTTGTTCTATTTTGACTATAAACAATATGTAAATCAATGTAATTTAATTTAACAATCTGTAATTGAGTTAATTCAGAATAACATACATTTCAATTCAGAATTCAATATTTTAAATAAATTTGAATAATTTTTTGTTTTCTGTAATAAAATTAACAATAATACATTTAACAATACACCTACTCGGTATTCTAGAATCAGAAAGAATGTTTAAAATTCAAATAATTGTTGCAATAAAAATGTTGGTTAAAATATAATGTATAAAATTATATTTTGAAGAGGTGAGGAGCTGTTTTTAACAGAATTTCCTGAAATACATATTAGATTCTGAGCGAAGCTGATGAATGTATTAGTTTTACAATGATGTGTGTTTTTTTTTTTATTTTTTTTTTTATTTTTTATTTTTTTTTATTTTTATTTTTATTTTGTGTCTGTCATCACGTTTTAGGACAGAAAAAATGCTTCGATTTTCGTATTGGTTTTACAATGATGTGTGTTTTTTTTTTTATTTTTTTTTTATTTTTTTTTTTATTTTTGTGTCTGTCATCACGTTTTAGGACAGAAAAAATGCTTCGATTTTCTTCAATAGTACCTTTTCTGATAGGAAAGTGAATCTAGTTGGTACTTTGGGGGGTCAAAAGTCAAAATTTCCCAGTAGTTTTCATGAGCGCCTGGAAAAACAAATGAAAAATTATGGGAAAAACAGGAATTTTTACGGAAAACCAATTTTCGACAAAATCGATTTTGGTTTTTGGTATAACTCTAAAAGAAATGACCGTAGAGACATGAAATTTTGACCGAATGTTTATATAAGCATTTTCTACACACCACATTTTTCAAAATATTCTGACTTATTTTGAGCTGTTAACGGACATTTTCAGTTTCCAATTTAGATTCTAGGCAAGCGATGAATGTATTAGTTTACAATGATGTGTTTTATTTTTTTATTTTTATTTTTTATTTTTATTTTTTATTTTTTATTTTTATTTTTTTATTTTTTATTTTTTATTTTTATTGTCTGTCATACGTTTTAGGACAGAAAAAATGCTTCAATTTTCTTCAATAGTACCTTTCTGATAGGAAAGTGAATCTAGTTGGTACTTTGGGGGGTCAAAAGTCAAAATTTCCCAGTAGTTTCATGAGCGCCTGGAAAAACAAATGAAAAATTATGGGAAAAACGGGAATTTTTACGGAAAACCAATTTTCGACAAAATCGATTTTGGTTTTTGGTATAACTCTAAAAGAAATGACCGTAGAGACATGCAATTTTGACCGAATGTTTATATAAGCATTTTCTATACACCATATCATTTTCAAAATATTCTGACTTATTTTGAGCTGTTAACGGACATTTTCAGTTTCCAATTTTTTTAGTTTTTTTTTCTATAAATGTCAATAAAATTTTATTTGTTGGGTAAAAATCTTGAAAATTTAATAGTTGGCTTCTAATACATAGTTTCAAAGGCAGATGAAAAATATTAAAAATCCGTAGTCACAATTTTTATTTATATGTAATCAAAGTTCAAATTTTGACAAAATACGTAAAAATGACGAAAATGTGCAATTTATTTTGAGTTAGAAATTCATAAAAATTTTTCTTTTTTAAATCTAAGATTTGAAAATGTAATACAAGATTCCTCATAAGTTTGCCTAATTTTATCAATAAAAAAAGTTTAAAAGCAAGTCATAATAAATTTTTATGAGCATTTTAAGTTCAAATTTGTACAAGATTAGATATTCACTCGATTTCTCATGTAGCGATTTTCTTATTTTGTTGCAATTCAAAAACAAATAATTGTAGATGCATGAAAATTTCACTGAATGTTTGTATAAGCTATTTCTATACACCATTCAATTTTGAAAATATTTTGATTTGTTTTGAGCTGTTTACAGACATTTTTAGTTTTCAATTTTTTTAGTTTTTTTTTTTATAATTGCCAATAAAATTTTATTTGGTGGGCCAAAAAGTCTGAAAATTTAATACAAGCTTTCTTATATATTGTTACAACATCAGTTGAAAAATTTTAAAAATACATAGGCACGATTTTTTTTATAAGCATTTAAAGTTCGAATTTTGACAAAATTTGTCAAAATCTCGAAAATTATAAATCATTGTAATTAAAAAATTATAAAATGTTCAGTTTTTATAACTAAGTGTTGAAAATTTAAAACAAAAATTCTCATAAATAAATCATACTGTAACCAAAAAATCTAAAAAATATATCAACACATTTATTTTTACAGACATTTTAATTTCAAATTTAGACAAAATTTCATATTTAAACCAAGAATAATGATTTTAGTTATTTTGATAAAATTTAAAAATATTATTTGTTAGTATATGAAACTTTTAGAATATATTGTTATATTTTATATACACGCAATGGCATTTTAAAATATAATTTTTTTTGAGAAAAATGAATTTAACCAACTATAGTAAATACTAATGCCTATAATACTAAAATTAATTAGTTTATTCACAATAATATCATCAAATACATTTAGACTTAGTAAGATATTATAGACTGACTGACCGTCTTCCCTCAGAATCGTTTTTCTTATTCAATGATATTATATCATTGGATTAAATTATTAAAATCTAACACAATCCATTACAGTGACTCACTTGTAACCTACTGTACAGCAGAGCGACATACACTTACCCGCCCTTTTTTTATTTTTATTTCATCGCAGGCAGAGAAAAAACATAAGTTTGTACATGATTAAGATAATATTACTAACAATAATAAGAAAAAATAATGAAATAATAATATAAGATATAATAAACAAATATACTTGATATTAGATGGTTAAAAGAGACTTTAAGCCTTCAGGATAGTTCTTAGTTTACTAAGTGCATCAGTCAGTAAAGAATTGAGTTAAGTAAATATTTAGTTGCGGTGAAAGGAATAAATAAGAAGAGCGTGAATCGAGTATTGCGTGGAAAAAGATTAAATATTAATTACCTAAGAAAGTAGTGTAAGACAGTTAATTTAATTTAATAACATTAAGAAGAATAATAAGTTGTTGGAACACATCCGGTCGCGGTAAGGCTAGTACAATCAGAAGATTTATGGATGGTGGTGTAGTAGGGGTGACGTAATGTGGAGGATAAAGAACCTTTAATATACAGACGTACCCATAATATTATGCTCCTGGTAGGTATCTGGTATCTGGATAAAATTTGCATTTTTAGTAAAAAAATTTTTTAAAAAACGTAGAATTAAGAATAATATTATACAATTAATTTTGATCATTTAATTGATTTTAGTAGAGGGTTCGATCGTCCCGTCGTCCAAAACAACGAGCCGCCACTGGGTATAATAGAAATGGTCCATAATCTTCGACTAGTTGGCAAACTAATAAGATTAATATGGGATTCTTAGCGAATTATGAAGCTTAATTCGGATGAAATATGTGTGACGAAACTGAGGATTTTAAAATAATGTTCTGTTGTTTGGAGTAGATGCATTTGGTAAATCTCAAATCCAAGGTAGCCTACTGAAAATAAGTACCTAGTAATAATACGAATACCATGGGTAGTGTAGTTCACCAGAATTGGATGGGTTGTATGAAAAGAAGTCATTATGATATATGAAGATAATTTTTTAGAAATTAATTTCAATTTGCCAATTTGTCAAGATCTGCTTGAAGAAATAAGTTAAATGTATAGTTATATTTTAATATGCTATAAAATTTAATTTTTTTTTTTTTTTTTGAGGCATTTTGATATACACACATATATAAATATTAAATACCCTTTGAAATACATTCAGTTTAAACTTCGACATCACCATGACATAAGTCCATAAATCACTACTGTTCGGAAATATAATACTAAATCACAGTACAAATATTACTGTATTTAAGCATGGTCTTAACAAAATCTGGATAATTTATCAAAGCTTCACTAGGGATATTTTTAATGGTAGCAACTAATTTTACTTTTTATATTTCTACGGAGACAATACCTAATGTAGCCCATATAATTTCTGTGTAGTATCATCAATACTTTTTCCTTGGAAAATAAGTTTTTTTTTCTTAGGCCAACGTAACAAGAAACAGTTAAGCAATGTGACATTTATATTTATCACATAGGTTCCCTGGTGGTAAATACTTAATCATATGTTAATGGTCAGAACAATTATCAATAAAAATAAACGATTCATTGTTTTGAAAAATAAATTACAGTCCATTTCGTTTAGCATATATTTCAACCATTTTATTATGAAAGATGCATATTATTTAATATATTAAACCATTCGTGTTCACATTATATTTCGAGTAATATTTACATTTATCAAAAAAATCACATAAACGCAAACATTAAGCTAACTGGGTCATTAAGGCAGTGTTATAAAATATATTGGAAGAAACGTGAGAAAAAAATGGCATGACGTTAATCGCACATGTCAGACTTTGTTCGTGCAAAAGCTCATTACAGCGTCATAGGCGATTGTTAGTCATACATGACGTGTCATATGAGTTATTATAATATAATACATTTTCGAAACAAAAATATACGAAAGTGACAGACGCCGTTTTGACCATTAGATTTTAGCCAAAAACGAATATAGTGATTGTGACGTTGGAGTTCGAAATTCGGAGTTAAGCGTTAATATGAAAAACAAGATGAACAGCATTAATATTATTTTTATATAAATTAGAAAAATATATTTTATATTTTTAACAAAATAAATTACAGTTGACAAAAATTGTGAGCTTTAAATGTATTATTATTATTATTTTTTTTTGGTAATTCGATTTTGTTGCCGGAGAACTGTGTTTGTCGGCCACTGTGATGATAAATTTTATTTATTTGGACATAATATTTTCATTCCATTAATTTTGGTCATTTTTGTTACGAAAACTGAAGAATTCATTGAGATATAAAAACAATTTGAGGATAAATGTTGTGTGAAGCGCGTACAGGAGGAGGTTTATTCTAATAAGTATTCTATTTTGACGGAATATAATTCTGTGAACAAATGATTATGTTACTACACGTCGTAATAAAGAACAAAAACGATATTAATTTATTCGCTGTATCAAAAAGTTTTAGGTGCTCGCATAATACGGATAAGTATCCATGTTAAAACTGTTTATGTTGAAATCACTGCACTCATCGCGAAACCAAACTGGAATGAATACGTTTATCTAGTCATGCATTTGAAATCGTTACACGCGTAAATGAACAAAGTGCGCAGGGTAAATTATAATATATTTTGTAAATAACATATTTCACGGTGTTGCGTGGTTGAACTTCATACACGCGTCGACGTCTGAGTAGGTACCCAACTGGTCATAATTAAGTATCTAATATTTAAGCATTAAACAACCATAAGCCTGGTAGTAATCGTATTATATACGATAACGTTATACAGCCAGCCACATTATAATATATACATAAAATATATACCTACAACTCAGATATACTCTTATAACGCATAATAATATGTAGGCATAATACCTACACTCTCCGATATACAAACACGACGTACTACGACGTTATAAGTCTCGTTGACCTAATTAATATATGTTTATAGGTAGGTAATTGAATGTTTAGTGCGTGCAGTTATATTGTAATATAATAATATTGAAAACCGTTATAATTATACGCAAACACACGAAGAGTTAATCGAAGTTGAGCACACGGACATAATATTATTATTGTAAGTAGGCCCTATAGATATTATTCTTACCTACGAGCTAAGGATAAAAACTCCATTTACAAAAATAATATTTACAATAACAATATATTACCTATATCTAATATTTAACATTTAACAATAAACATAATAATATTTTGCTACGACAAATTAAAATTAACATAAGGTATACATTATACATTTTGAATTTTTATTTTTTATCTTTAAGCATGATTTTAATGATTTATGTACGCATTGATGGTTGATAATATTTCCAAATCACTATAATATTATATTTAATGATTATTAATTCGCCTGTGACTCAATAAAATTGTATTTTATTACTATAAACGTTATTGATTCGAAATCAGGGTAAATACCTACCAACAAAACATGTTCGTTAACTAAAATATTATACTGAAACATTGTAAACAAGCAAATATTTAACAAACTTAAATAATCGTAAATTTTTGTGGATTAGGCTATAAAAAGTAAAATATTAATGTACACACTTCGAATAAGTAAGCATATAGTTATATTGTTTTGGAACTATCAATGAAACAATGGCTGTATAATAATATTTTTATCTCAAAAACTACTTCGAGATATTTTTCAAAACGATTACTGCGGTTGATTTTGATTTATTAGCGAGTCAATAAATACAAACATAATATGTACCCAGCACGTGAAAATAATGAAAAATGAATTTCTCTCTCGAACGCACACCGACATATTTTTACCAGTATAACGTAGTAATAATAACGAAATTAATTGGCCGTACCCGACAATTGCTCGAAACCATGTTAGATCGCGTGTCCCGTAGACTGGGTAGTCCGTTCCGTCAACGAGTTACCTGTTGACCCTTCACTGAACCCGCCACCTCAATTTACAGCGTTATGGTTTTGTTTTTTTTTTTGCATAAAATAATTACAGAATTAATAACAACGAACGATATTATGCATTTTTACAACGTAAAGAAAAACAGTGTAAAACGAGCATGGTTTATATTACACAGTCTATGTCTACAACACACTCGCGGTGAACACATAGATTCCGTGAGAGTCACCCTCACGCGTACCGTAAGGTGCATTAATGGTAATAACCATGACATATTATTAATATACCACTTACCAGTACTCACACAGTTCCGTATTTTGAGAGAGGTGGACATTTTCCCCTGTCCGGTTGTAAAAGCATCCAAATGTATAGCGCCAGTTGTTGGTGAAATAACATCAAAATATAATTTTTCCAATTTTGAGGAAACATATTATAAATATTGTGTTAGCACTTTATAACTATTGTCACGATAATAATTGTATTATTAATATTAATAGTTTTTTTGTTAAAATTAATAGCAGATGATACAAATAAATTCTAAAAACAAAACAATCGCTCTTAAATTTATCCATGATTACCGAAAAACCTTTATAACAGAAGGTACCAATTTAAATATGTTCGATTTTTCAATTCCATTTTAAAAGTAATGTTTCATTATTGTAATTTACTTTGTTCAACCCCTCTAGAAAATATAAAACTATACCATAATTATTTAGATCCTCCACGTATATTTTGCTATACGAAAAATGAACTGTTATAAACAGTGTGATGAATTTTTTTTATTTGTTATAATATTACTATTGTACAGATGTTTTTTCGCGTTCGGTGAGTCTTAATTATTACAATAATATTAGTTATCCTGAAAAATATTTCTATTCCTTACAGATAATAGTTAGCTTAGAATTTGGCATTACTAGAGAAAAATGTTTTTTTTGTATCAATAAGATGTCACATCATTTGTGAACATATTTGACTTACAACTTTAAAATTATTATTTTATTTTTATTAGTACATTACTGTATATTAGAATATCTAGAATATCTTGATGACATTGTATGCTGTATCTTTGAGTTAATGGTGAACGTCAAATTGACCGTCATGTGCTATTTTAATAATTTGGAAATTATTATTTTAGGTTGGTGATATATACAAACCCTCACGTTTTCTTAAAAAAATAAAATAATCTCGAGTTTTGGTCGTATAAAAAACCAACTAATAATAATCAGGTCAATTTTTAAAAGAATTATGAAGTATTATAGTGATTTTACAAGTAATTTCCATTACAAATCTTTCTTGTGTTGTTTGAAAACAATCATTCTTATATTGTAAAAAAATAGGTAATAGAATCTTTGCTTTCCGAAGTTTTTTTTTTTGATACATCAAAGATACATTCATATAGATTAGATATTCACATAATATTATATGTACAAGGGATGTGTAGTATCATTTACGTTTGAAACATTGTAAATTAAATCAGGTGAAATACTGTTTCTTTGGTGGCGAGACGTACAACAATGACTAACGATAATGCTAAATTTAAATAAAGTTTATTATTACGCTTTAGAATATCATTACCTAGGTACTGTCTTTGATGGTAAAAACCAAAGTTGCGTCACTCGTTTTCGTTGCTTTACGGATTGAAAATTATTAATATTTAGACTATATTTAATACTCTATTCAAACAAACAAACAAACAAACTTTTTCCACTGTTGTAATACCTTTACAATATCGCCGAAGAGTGAATAAGGCAGGTTGCATTTATGCGTGTTCACGAAAATAGAATAAAATATCGTCCTATTTACGCGAGTACTCGTATTTACCTGTCTATTTAGGATTGCAACTGATACGGGTTGCAGCGCACATACAAAATTATATCACACATAACGTTATTGTGTATGGGTACATTATTTTTGGTGCAAGTCACAAACGGAATTGTTAATAATAATTGCACACACGGGGTATGGTGGTCGTTCAATATTATGGTAATCTCGGTGGCTCGCAAATCTTTTGGACGTACACCAGCCACTGTTATTAATTGCTCATATTAAATTGATGAAAGCCCAATTATAGGCCTTTTGAAATATTAATCACTTTCAAACCGTATATGACATCCGCAATGAACTGGATTTGATCATGGCGCGTGTTATCCTCTCTGTGTTGTAGGTATGGCTACAATTTATTCACGACGAACGGTGAAAATAATAATAACGACGATGATGTTTTAAGTATTTACAAAATCGAAATGTCAAAACTATAATACACACCGTGCACGACGATGGCGCATGGAAGTTTAATAATATCATTGCACTATAAATACAAACCGGCTATATGCAGGGTACCTACATAAATAGCGGCGGCATTCGTTTCGAATATAAGTCCAATTTTGTCCCAGTCGAAAAACATGAATTTCACTTTATGTTGTCATTTAAGTGGGATTACATTGGCTTTTGTTATACAAATATATATATAGATATATAATTTATATATAACACTGACTATCGGGATTACTATGTGTAGGTACTGTTTAATGCAGACGTCGACAATCGATTCGGAAAGAGGAAAAATGTACCGAAAACTGTTTACATAGGATATTCTGTGATCTTATTTTATGGTCCGGTTGTAACGGAATATTTCTTATTCTGAAAAATAACAAATAATGTTTTAATAAACACAACTTTATCCATTTTTTTGTTTTTGTCACAAAAATAAAGTGGAACTGTAAGATGTATCTCAAATCTAAATTATACTAATATATTTCAGTACCTATTCATCGTTATATTTTATTGAATTTTTTACATATGTTCATGTTATGAATAAATTCAATTATAATAATATATATGTTTCCGGAAAAGCCTGATCTCTTGGCAAACTTAGATTTTAATAGTTGATGATAGGTTTTACTCTTTGTACTCAGTAAATGCTGAAATTCTTATTTTTATTCGGGCTTCTACTAAACACGCTGTTTACATCCTAGGATGTACAAATTGACTTAGTAAAAGCTGATCAATACACGACACATGACATTTAAGCATTAAGCTGCATACAAATATTATAATTATATAATATATATTATAAGACAAACTACTGGCAGTTATTTAAATTATGTATACAAAAAAAAAAAAACAGAATTATTATTTATTTGTACATACAAATCAGTAAAATTAGTAGGAAATTAGACTGAACATGTATGTAATAAAACATATCTGAGCGATAGCGTATCACTAATGCCACCAATCAATATATTAGATATTACTAAGTTATATCAAATGGTATTAATCTTAAACCCGATAAAATGCAAGTACCAAGATTATTAGATTATATCTACACAATTCAGAGTCATCAAATTAACCTTCGAAAAATAATTTGTATTAATTCTTGCAAATCAAGGATTTTCTAGTAATGATTGGCAGAAAAAATACGTATAAATTAAAATGCATTTTTTATGTATAATGAATTTTAATAACTGTCAGTAGTTTATTTTAATAATAAATAATTATAATTTGTACTCAGCTTATTACTTAAATATAATTTTTTGTGCATTGATCAGCTTACACCGAGTCAATTTGTACATCCTAGGATGTACACAACGTGTTTAGTAAAAGCCCAAATAAAATTAAGAATTTCAGCATAATATACTGAGTACAAACAGTAAAACCTAGCATTAACTAGGAAAACATAGGTTTACCTAGTGATCGGGCTTTACGGTAACATAATATATATATATTGTGTTTTTAATATTTATGAAACATTAGATAGTATTAAAACGAATTTCTGGGCTCTTAGATTGAACAAAAAAATATTATTATTATTACTTTTTTTAATTTTCATGTAATGTTTAACAATTTAATATTTAAAAGAATATTATTTTTTGTATACCACAACCATTATTGTATAAACTTTTTATAGAAGAATTTTGGATTTTACCAGTATTATATATGCAGTTTAAAGTAAAGTTATTACTTTCTTATATTTTATAATTTTACTAAAGTATACATGCAAACTTTAATTTAATCATTTTGTCAAAAGCTTAAAATATTTGGAACTCATGTATAAATAAATTATACATTGATATTATATTGTATGACTCTGTTTTTAAATAACATTTTTTATTAAATTTTATATCACTACAACTTCTGCGTGAAAAAATATTAACAGTAAAAATTAAATTAATAATTACTAATAAGAGATTATTTAAAGTTAGTTAGTTAACAACTTATCATACATTTATGATGAACATGTTATATTATATAAATTAAATTAAAATAAAGCTGCGTTGAGTTCATTACTAATAATATATATGTTTATCACGTAGATAATGGGTTACTTATTGAGGGAAATGTTTAATGGTAATTAATTTCAAACGAATTCAGCTATCAAAATATTATGGTATTCAAATTATTTAATTGCATAACGAAATCGTAAAGCCGATCTGCAACGATTGTAATACCGCTGAAAATACCGCTGAAACTTATTTTAAGATTATGTCAACTCTATAAGCTATTCAAAAACAAACACATTATCGTTTTTTGTGAACCATAAAATCGTTAATAATTTTTTATCGTCGTTATGCGTATATACCCTCAGCGAACAATGTGTAAAAACCGCATAACAGCTCTTAACAGAAAAAAAAACATTTCATCCCAACCGATCCAAATAATTTTGTGCCACAGAAACGTACTATTGGTCCACGTTTGTCGCACTTGTTTTGAATACGAAACGAGATAAGCAATAACTCCGCAAAATGGGCCTAGGGATTACTATTGTATATCATCGGTTAAGGAGTTAACAGTACCATTTTGTCAGACTGACACTGAGTCTAGAAACGTTGATTATTAAAAATGGTTAGCAATTTATAAAATGGTACAAATTGTTTTTATTTTTACACAAAAATTAACAGTATAAACATTACAAAACAAAGGCATTTTTAGAAATGTTCAACTACAAAAAAAAAAACTGATTAACCACAAAAACGTAATGAAATACAGCGGCTTTATCGATAACAGAACTATTATTAAACACTTGTAATTTAACTACTTTAATTCGGGAACACTTAAAAGTTAAAATATACAAATAGCTTTTGTAACAAAGTTTTTTGCTAGTTCAGATGAAACATTTTCATGATGTATGGTATTGTATTATAGTAATATTATTTAGTACCATTGTTGAATATCGATAACATTTTGATAATCTAATATGATATAGTTGATTTGGTTTAGCATCTTTGAGGATATTGGTTGTATTTTTGACTATTAAATAATTTATTCAACTAATATTTTACTTATCAGAATTGGATGGATCTTAGACAAAATGCATACTTTTGCAATTTTTATTTTATAAAAATCATAGAGAATATTATAATATATTATACGTAGGACTTCATAGAGATATAATAGCTATATATTTGTCAGATACAATAACGAATATATACACATTTTCATGGCACCATTATAGATAGTAAATATATTTTTTTTAATGCAAAGACAATTATTTATTTAGTAAGCCTAATGAGTTTCATTAATTAAGAGCGTTTTCCGTAAAATATATTATGTGGAATTTCATTAGATTTTACTAATTACCTAATATGAAAATATTCAAAAAGGTATATTATTCATCTATAAAGTTAACAAGGTGAAAGTTGTTTTTGAGTTTTTAACTTAATTATGTAATTAATTTCGTTCGTCAAAAAACTTACATTTTAATACACTTTTGGTTTGTACTACACATTTAAACGTAATTTATTAACCGTTTCGTAGTTTATTCGTGATTAATTTCTAAATTTTAATTTTACTACAACAATCACCATTTTTCAATAATAATTTCATTGGGAAAACAATTTTATTGTCTATTCAATATATTTATTTTATAAATGTATTATATTATGTGTTACACATTAAATAATACATGTTAGTATTTTTTTTTAAACTTTACGAACTTATAAACATTGCAGAGAACTTTAAACATATTCTTAAGCACTATAGTGTGATATAATCATAGAGAGTTATGAACTCTACCATGTACCTATATATGTATATATTATGTGCATGCTTTCATCATAAATTCCATACTAACATAAGCCATTTTCTCACAAATATTGCTTCTAACTTTATCGCTGTACAACGACTATCGCACTAGACTTAAACATAAGTAAAATAGAGAAACTTCCTATTATTATAATAATAATCGTAAGTTATAAACAGTCAGAATCTATGACAATACTGTGATATAACAAAATACAATATTATTATCTGGTATCTTCCACATCGAACCCAGGTCATGATATATGTTTCTTACTAACATAGATATATTCAACATGTTTTACTCTAATAATATTATTTATAATGTACCTGGTGGTTACTTTTAGTCTATAATACGCGGGTTTGAAAGCCTAAATTTGCATTACACAAGTCGATATTTTTGCGGTCACAAAATTATTATCATGTTATATTATTATACACTGTACCTTGACTATAATATTATTTAATAAAATTGATATAATATTATGTTAATGTGATAAAAGTGGAAAATATTTATTGATAAAAAATAGACCGGTGCAGTATGTGGTTTTCTTTAAAAAATATCCAATTTATTAAACGTCAGAGCCTGGAAAGTAATTGATTTTTCATGTTCAATGTATTTGGAGATAATAAATACATGTACACGTGTTGGCACCGTTGTCCACGAGAATAGAACATAATAAATATGTTTGTACATAAAACTGGGTGGGATTTTGGAACCAAACAATATAGGGGAAGTGAAGTGGCTGAAATAGTTTCAGTATGTCGACAAAGCCGTATTGGTTTTACGGTCCGATTGATTTCACATCGATGTGGTACGTGTTACAACGGTCCGGTTAGGTCACTTCATTAAACCTTTATTTTGCACATAAAAGCCACGCGGGATAGATCGAAATAAAAATGTACGAAATAAGATATTGAGATCCACGGTCCAGTGCAAATAACATTTGTTTCTTCTCCAAAAACATTGAACATTAATTTGATAGTTGACATAATAATATTATTATTGTACCTATCTATAACATACTATACAATATTTATATTTTAAGTTTTGAACTCTGTTATTTTGTTAGGTATAATATGTATATTTATACAGAACATAAAAATGTTGTATTTATTGTATTTTACAATCTATTATGTTAATCACGCACTAATACGGCAATTCTAAATGTATAAAAACTTAGCGTTTTGTTCATAGTAATATGTAACATGTAATGATGTTTCAACTATCGTAAGTTAACTGTATTCATAAATCGCATTTACCTACATAAATGGCACATTGCAGTAAGGTGATGTGATAATATTGTCCAAATTCAAATATACACGTCATGTTTTATTTTCTTAACTCTTTATTTGGTTGACATTCATCAAATCCATAATACAACCACATTTAAGACTATACGCCTGCCATGCATAACCACTAAAAATGAAACTTTGTTCCGATAAACGTATTAATTCAGTTATAACTTACTATGAAAATATATCGATTAAAAATGTGTGCTAATGTCTAGGTCGTACATATTTCCAAGTTATTTTTATATATTTTTATATGAAAAATAATTAAAAATACATTTTTAAAAATGTTTTTGTTTAAAATAATTTTATTCCACATCGTTTAAACTCTATTTACGATGGAAATTAGGTTCTGAATAACCTCAGAAGGTCCATCGAAGTGTATACAAAGTTGATGTTATTATACACCACTGTATTTTCTATTTAGCCTGTCTTTCCATGCGTAAAGAAGACATTTTGTTTAATAAGCACTCGAAATTATATTTACGTTAATATTATTTCACATCAGTTACCTCTTCTTTTTTTAGATTCTTATAGTGGGGTGAGAAATGTATTTAAAGTTATTTATGCACTAGGCGTAATATTATGGTTATGTTATTTTTCAATCTCTCCGTATGATTGAGTTGTTCAATACAAACTACGTGACACGTGCAATTGTCGGATTCGAAAGCATACGCATCATGAGTTTATATGGTTAGTGTGTGTATTTGTGTAAGACGTGTTAGAATACAATAATAATAATAATAATAATAATAATAATAATAATAACAAACGTTTGTGAAATAAATAAAATATTTTAACAGCGTAAAGTGAATATCAGACATAACTCCAGATCATTTAATTGAATCAAAACTAAAGGGTTAGATATAATATGTGAAATAGAACAACCCGCGTCTGGATTAATAAAACAAATTCAGATTGTTTAGAGTGAAAAAAATAGAATTACCACGAATACGTCTTGTGACATAAGTGGCACGTGATCGTAGCCCCGGAGACATTAAGTTAATTTAATTTCATATCATAAAAGTATTTCGCATACAATTTTCGTTGAAATTATAAGTTTACCCTAAATATAAATAAAACAAAAGTCCATCACACAATACCCCAAAAGGTTTCGATTAGATATTAAAAAATATTCAACTTCGGAAATCAAATTTCTTTAAGAAAAAAAATTATGATGGAGCAAATATCCAAAACTGTAAACGGACACCTCAGAATCTATTTTCAAAGCCACTAAAAATCTCTCATACACACAAATTACTGAAATTCAAAATCAGTCTTCAATATTTAAGATGAAATAATTGTCCAATGCTTTGCTGAATATACTTTGATCCATCCAGCTATTTAACTTGATTTCAAGTACCAATTATCAGTAAGATTTATCACCCAACTCATTATAGTTATAAATAAAATCAATTTTTATAAAATGTACTGATTATTAAAAAAAATCTTGTTTTTAAACATAACCTCAGTGCACATATTTTATACATATTTTGTTAGCACCGATAATATAAGTTATCATATACATATTTTGTATTTTGCTCTACGCAAAGTGACCTATTGAATTTAAACGTCACTTGTACTTACGTGTTCGCTCTGTATAGTACTAATCCTCATAAAAATATAGATGACGGAAAATCAGTAAAGATTTCTTGTTCACGTCTTTACGGTGATTATTTTTGATGGATAGTAATATTATTGGTTTAATTTTCAAACTGCCGAGGGTTAACTTAAATAGGTTATTCAACATTTATTTCATGTAAAAAGATAATGATATACACAATATTCTGATTATTTTTATAGTTCTAGGAATGAGGTCCTATAAATAAATGAGAAAAATGTAATTATTTTTATAATTGCATTATATAATATATTATCATAAACACACTTTGTATAGCTATACCATTTCTGGTTTTATTGAGACGAAATGTTATAAATTATAATCATACTGTAATATTAAAACAGAAATTATAATGATTTCATATCATCAATACATTTTTATTGTGAAAAAAAAAACAACCCACTTAAATAAACTAAACAAATAACGTGCACTTGGGTTTAGATTAAATCATTTTTATTATTATTTTAGGAACAAAAAAAAAAAATAAAGTATTGTTTATAAACGATTTTTTTTTTTTAGAAACCGTTTGAGCATACATAATGGGAGCGAAACAATTGGAGTTAAGGAATAATATAAAACAAAATTTTCATAAAAAAAAACGCTTCTACTTCACTTGGATTCATTGTTATGTTGTATATTTATTAAGCTCAATGAAACCTATATTACCCAAATACTGTAAGCTTGAAAAAAGCTAATAAATAATAATGTTGATAACCGTTGAACAGAATTCATATTAATAGCGCGAAATGTAGTTTCTGGCGCAACTCGGTCCGACAAAATTATGCTATATGTTCTATACAGCGCATTTTCATGCCGTACCCCCCAGGCTTGATAAAGTTTACAAGAAAATCTCCAACCTTTGAGGTATTATGAGGCAACCCGTATTCTATGTACCATTGAACGTTGGGTTTGAACTTTGGCGTGAGCTTAAGAGCTTAATCATAGCTTAGTTCAGGATCCCCAAGAAAATGTCGTCCTTCATCTTTACAAATAAAAGAGTTTAATCTTCAGTTAATAATTCTCCCACCACTCGTTAGAACGTTAAAACATTAAAAACGAAGGGTCCCCAGTGCACGTAATCGCATCCCTTGGTCGTCGGTTGCATCGAAATACCTTTCAGGCTAAATGTGTTTTTATCCGGATTAATGTACACAAACCGTGTACGTATGACACAGCTGGTAAACTATGGACATTAAAAGCATTTCGATTGACCGTCGCGATGTTTCGAGTCTGATTCTAATGAATTTCTGAATTTTTAATATTACATCAGCTAGGTACCATTACATTTTCCAGTTTTTAGTTGCCTTTAAGTAATAAAAATCGCAGGTGAATTCACTTTTCATAAATTACCGTTATTTATTGACGTATACTTCAGACATGATGAACAACCATTAGTGTCCAACGATCACCCATTTAAATTCTTTATGGTATTTTAAGCCCCTCTAATATAATGTATACAACATTACGAAGACTTTTGGAATTTAAATAAGAAAAAACTATACCTTTTGTGTCTTATTAATCTAACAGTAAATGATTTGACGAACTTAATTTACCTAGGTATATATTGTTAATTTTTATATTTGATATTAATTTAATGTACTTGTGTATTATACATCATGAAGAAGAACCAAGTAAACTTTTTTAATTTTTTGTTTATTTACTGCACAGTTACACTTCTCAAAGTTTTATATAACATTTTAAACAGATGAAAATAGATTATGAGTTAGTAATAAAACTTTTTTTTTATTTTATTTTAATTACGGACTTAGTTTAAATACCATATTACTGAGTACCTTTGTTCTAATACATTTAAAAGTGTTCTATATAAGCGTAACGAATCCTAATAGTTGAACTACAAGGAAGATGATGCTAACTTAAATAATATTCTCTTTGTGGAAACAATTCAGTGATTTTTATTTTTGTCATAAATATTTAATGATGAATAAAAAATAACTGTTTGAAAATATACAGGTTTTATTGGTACATACAAATACAATATAATTGTCGGATCACCGGAATTAAGTGTTTTTATAGTGTAGTCTTTTTAAAATTTCTTTTTTAAAACATCAATTAAATATGCAACACGCAAATACAAAGAGCAATATGCCAACACATGATCAATAACAGAACCTACGCATTTTGAACTCTATATTGTGTATTATGTATATCATGCGGATTACAGTAATTTTTCTCCTTTAAATAAATATGAAAAAAATGAAACTCTCATTTAATTATGTTATTAGAATGCTTTTATTTATTTATCTGCTCTTTATAATATAAACTTCCTCGTAAAACTTTTCGCTTTCGTTTTTTTTTTTTAATTTTTAATGATCTCAAATTGAAATTTGCTGTTACATTACTGAGTTTTCGTTGTTATTTAAGACAGCAAATAATTTTGGTTAAAGAATTTAATTAGGGAAAAATGTTTTATGGACCACAGAAAAATGTTTTATTTCTTCGTTTGTTTCGGTTAATATGATTTTTACCCCTGTAGCATTTTCGGTTTCAAGGTATTTTATTTTATTTTTTCTGTTTTTTTTTCTTTCAACTATTGTTATTGTATAATTTTTTACGTGCTTGAGGGTCAAGTTGCTTAATTTCACTAAAAAATACATTTCCCGTAATACTTCGTTTCAAAAACATTTTTTTTATTCTTCGAAAAACTGAACCATTTGAGTTCATTTTTAATTAAATCGGTTTTCTCTTAAAACAAATAACTCATTTATCTTCAATTCATTCTTTTAAATTTAATGTAGAATAATTGTTTTAAGTCAACGGTTGCAGATTTGTTGTAAAATACATAAGAATGCATAATTTTGTGTTTTTTAAATTTATTAATATAAATATTTTGAAATTGCGAATTGCTATAATAAAATGTTCTTGTGAAGTTTCAACTTAAACCAACACATTTTATTTAAGCTTTAATACACTGATAATCTGTAGACACACGTTCACAGATGTTATTTCGTATCTGTAAACGGTTATTACTTATTAGTTTAAAGTAAATTATTGTTTAATTGAACATCGTAGGTAATAATAGTGTCTATAGTACAGTAACGGTGCGAGCGGTTGTATATTGTGTTTATTTTATAACATACCTACAATAATACTTGGTCGCTGTGCAATTTCATTTGGTAAACGTTAAGACAAAAATTACCACTCATGCATAGTCAACGTGCAATAATAATTAAAGTGTTCCGGTCCATTTAGTCGGACTATTAATGAAAACTTAGTTGTAAACGAACTGGGCTGTGCCATAAACGCATGTTGTAAAATACAAGCAATAGTCGGTTTTTTGTATTTCATTCGTCCGTTTTCCCGAGTTGTACAATAACGGTTTATTAGGCGTGAAAAAATAATTTTATTGCTCTCCTCCCAATTAAAGTTGCAATCATTACACGGACGTTTGTCGGCATGGTGGCGTAATAATATATTAAAAGCACACCATATATACTACAGGCACTGCAGCGACCGACCGTTTTTGCACGAGTATTATATATTTATATGTAGGTAGAGGTATACGGCATTCGTGAACAGCTGACGCATTATTGTAGCCAGCGCATAAAATCTGATGGAAACGGTAGGTAAAAGAAGAAAGTGATTAAAATAAACAAACGAAATATAAAAAGACATTTTCAAAAGCCAACAGCTTTTATGTCGGTGACATGGTCCGTTTAACCGTGTAAAGAGGGGTACTAGCACTTTGACCACATAGATGTTTATCAGGTTCATTAAATTGGTTTCTAAAAGACTGCGGCGTTTTCACGGTTGGGTGGTCTTTAAATTAAAATTCAAAAATTAAACCATTGTAAACAAATTTGCTTCGAGCTCTGCATGTCGAGTAATTGAGGAGAAATGACGTCTAAACGCGTTTGGTCCTTACACACTATTTCCCCCTGTCAAATCATAATAATAATAATATGCTGCTGCGATGCCATCGGATAGTCAAAGACGTTATGCGATCAGACGCAGGGACCGCGTACAAAATAATAGTATTTCGTTTTTAAATTTTAAATAATAGAAATAATATATACCAGAACACGTATTATATTTGATAGGAAACAAACTGCTTGGATGCAAATAAAATGTACAGCGGCGATACAGTTTGTTGGCAGTATAAGAAAAATAACCGTTTTCCCGGTGAGAACAATTAAATATTTGACGGTTTTCGGTTGTATATTATGTATCTAATAATAAAAAATAAACGACAAAGTGTACCATTTCCGGTCATTAGGTTCAAGTGCGTTAAGTGAAATGAAAATGAATAACCGAAAATCGTGTATGGAAAACAATATTGATTTGCGTATTCCGATTGGTTACGCGCGCAAATTACAATCATTTTAATATATGTATTATATTAAATAGTTGCGGGTCGTTATCGATAAAGTGTTCCGATTATAGGTAAGACACATTGCGATACAATGTGGGTAACAACACAAAACCTTTGTATTAGCACTTTTCCGTAGTAAAACCGTGAAAATAAAAATAGGTCGAAGGTGATCTGTTCAAGATATATTATTTTTTACTGTTTGGACTGACAGACTTATTCTTTTCGACGCACACGACTGCAAGTGTAATTTCCGACGGTTGGCGGAACAACACAACAACCGTCGTTTCAGCGATAACTAAGCATCGTATAAAAAGTATAGAGTTATCGCCGACACAACCGTCCACGTGTAGACCAATTTAAGTGATAAGCGGCTGTAAATAATTTGGCTGGGCTGCTCCGGATCCCCGTTTGGCGGCTGCACGACATGTACGCTCGCGTTTATGGGAATCGGCCGATACGAAAACTAAAACAGAAGTATTGAACGTAAGATAAATCGCAAAGGATTCGGTATCCTCCGCACAAAAGGACAGCAGAAGCAGCCACCGTCGTCCCATCGTTTATTTATCCCTCGCTCAGGAACAATGCTATTTTTTTTTCTTCCCTTTCACTCAGTTTTTCTCCGAGACAAAAAAACCATGACGACATGTTCTCTGCTGCCGCCGCCGCCGCTTTTCCTCGTGACTCGGCGCAACGCCATATAACATAATATATATACGCGAATAACGTGTGTGTATATATATATATATATATATATATATATATATGTATTGTAATATAGCTTTCCCGACCTGCAGCAGTATTACCGATGAACGCGCGACGACGGAATAGACGGATAATTTCTCCGTCTCCCTCTCTCTCTCCTCTCTCTCTTTCACTCGCACTCTCTCCTTCTCCTCTTACATTTTTATTTTTGGGCTAAAAAAGCGTTTTCAAAGCAAATCGTATGTGTGTATATTGTATAATATTCGCTGAGCTCCAGTCGTCCCTCGGGCCACGCGCGTGGACTACTACATTATTCTCTGTAACGCACGTATCGGCCGATAACGCACTTTTTTCCCGCCATTAGCATAATATTACGGTGCATGCGTGTGCGTGGGTGTTTTTATTTCCAAGAAAATAAAATATAATATTGCCCCGACTCTATATATCGGCTCCCTCACTATAATATTAGCCTCCCTCTCTATCGTCGAACACTGCGCACATATATATTATTATATTATATAGGTACGCCGTGGACAATAAATATCAATTTTCCGGGGAGCTCATACTATTATTATAATATACTCGCACACACCTATAATGATAATAATAATAATAATAATAATTTAGTATATAGGTCACCGCCACCGCTACCAGGTGCTCCGGAGCTTTGTATATGGTAATCGCATGCATAACCAATTTTGAGCGTGTTCGAGCCCTATGCATAGACGCTCTACAAAGTCGGCCTATTTGCCCGGCCGCATCGGGAAACTCAGATGTGTGTAAATAGGTACCGGTGGTCATGATGATTTTCCCATAGTAAGATTTGAAATATTTATATACAAATATCGCACCCCGATAATAAAAACAAAGTAAATAAATAAAATACAATTACCATAGGTATATTATTATTTTTTTCATATCGATTCGGCGGGTTGTAAATTTTTCTAGATTTGTTTTTTTTTTTTGACAATATTCTTCCATACAATAATAATATTATTTCAAGTGTAAAATAATATGCAAGTACTAAACCATAATATATTGTATTTTCAACCGTACCGCTCGTGACGAATACCTACTAAATAATATTCCCATTTAGCGTAGACAATATCATCGTTTGCCAACGTCATACAATAATTTTAATTTTAGTTGAATTATTCATTTCTGTTTTAAAATCCATTCCGTAATTATCCGAGTTCATATGCGATTAACTACGTATGTAATAACTATCGGTGTCGTACTTCTATTTCGTATAGTTAAAAATATTCCAATAGATAATTTAATTTAATCAAATCATAGCAACACCGTTCACAAAGTGTCTCACAATATACGCAGTCAATATTACAGCAGGTAATTTAAAAAAGAAAATAACGAATTTAACGAAAGATGAAGTATATATTGTAATAATATGTTTCCATAAAAAAATCGTATGATATACCCAGTACGGTGTTCGATAATATTATTAAAGAATTTGTATTTAATAAAAAAAAATATTTATAATAATCGTTCGAGGGAATATAAGACAGACGGAATATTTTATGAAAATAATAAACTATTATACGTAAAACGAGTACCAGATCATAAACCGGAAAATGATGCCACCCCCGGGCGCTCCCTTATTCAGTATCGGCTATTTTGGTATTCAATTAAAACTGAAACAATGCAACTTTGGGGAAAAAGTTAGGTGATGAAAAACGACTGAATTATTTTTCGGTAAGCTATTGTGTCCTACGACTATCACAGGCGCCCGTTGATTGTTGAGGCGTAGTCTAGCTTTGTTTTTGGCGATCAACCCGTCCGTAACTGCACATAGTTTTCTCTAGAACAGTATTATATATACGCACTACGAGTTTCCGGTTTCGGGATCAGTATATGAATATAGCTGCTGCAGCCGAGTGAAAGAGGATGTGCTGGTGATAAGGAATAGCATTCCAGCGGCGAAGGGAAAACGGAATCTCCGGACGGTGGCAGTGGAAAATGGACTCGTTGCAATACGGACACCCGGGCTATGATTAATGAACACCGGAATTCACTTGGCTAGCCGCGGCAGTGAACGAGTCTTGATTTCACGAATCGGAGACATTAAATGGCCTCTGACCAAAATTATTATTCATAATAGTAAACCATTTTGCCGACAAATTTAACGTTACAAACTGATATTATTAGAATGGTAGAACGAATGTTGTCTTACTTGTGATGAAAAAAAAAAAATAAATTTTATTATTTTATTATAGAAATGACTACGTATTGCATGTATAATATTATTAATCACATTAAATTACACGTTTAGTGTTTTAAATATTTACACTTTTCCAATAACGTAGTCGGTATACCCTCCCATGCATTCCTGTATAATATAGATATATTTTTACTTTTTGTAGGAATTTTATCTCATACTGTGTATAGTTCTATATTATCGAAATATTTTAAAGCGTGTTGGATTGTGTTACGATCATTTGCGAAAACTGACTCGTTCACTAAATTAAACAAGTTTCAAATAATAAAACTGATTGTTTAATTAAATTAAACCAAACGCATATATTATAGTCGTTAATAGTATATACTATAGGTATAGCAGAAAATAAAATAAACTTTCCCAAGAATACTCGTAAAGACTTATCTTTCGACGTCCTCCGTCGTGTAGATTAATAAGACAAAATTCAATTTGCACCCTTAATGACATTTTGACAACTCTTGCGATACGACCTGTTGGCTGGGAATCGATAGTATATATATACATATATTATTGCGCATATATATATTACATTATATCTCATCAACGATTTGGCTCCGAGTGAACGGAGTGGGAATATAATATGAAGGTATCAATTAACGTTATTCGCCGGACTTTTAATTTGCGCGACAGGTATTAAAAGAACGTGCACTAAAAAGTTCCTGATGACACGACATGAAAGTCAATGGTCGGACAGCTCAGGGTTTTCACTCGCGTGTGTGGGTGAAAATGTATTTATTACTCGTTGATCCTGGGAAATCCTTCTGGCCAAGTCCAGGAGTGCGCCCAGAAGGGACAGGTGCCTTTAGAGAGGGTGAGTATGTTTACTGTGTGGCAGGGGGCTGGGGATGAAGAAAGAAAAGTTTTAAAAATATGTAAGTCTGTGCGTATAAAACCTAAAAGGTCGTCGACGAAGGGTTGGTGTGGGTGGGTGGGAATATTCGACAAAGTATAAAGGTACCGTTGCGCCGCCACTGCCGCTACCGTCACGGGTCTGCCCCGTGTTGAATATTACGAAAACGCATTATGGTATGCAAATGAGAGTTTTCCGGATGCTCTCCGGCCGTGTGTTGGAAGAAGGGACTAGAGAATCGGTCGGCGAACGAAAAAACGGGAAACCGAGACGGGTTCATAAATACATATATAGATACCTATATATAATATAATGTAGTAGTATATAGGCGAGAGAGTTTGGGTGGGAAGAAGGAGAATACGATAGAGAACAAAGACGGAAAATCTTAGTAAGAATGGGCCGCAAATCCGCTCTCCACTTCTCTTCGTAGTCTTCGTCTCCGTCGTCGTCGTTGTCAGAGAAATATCGTATACCCTCGTCCACGTAGTTGTAGTAGTAGTAGCAGTACCGCGTCACCTCCTGCTCACACCGTCTCTATATTATATCTGTTTACGTCTCCTCTCTTCCAACTCACAAATATATTAGCCACAGCTACCGAAGAATCCTTTAACAAACATCGGTGCTAGTTGTTGTCGGTAAGGGGAGAGGTAGTGGTGGTGGTGTTGGAGGAGAGATGAGTTACGGTGGCAGCGGCGGTGGCCCCCTCGTCGTATTATTATTATTATTATTATTATTATAATTATTATACAGTACTGTGTAAACATGGTTTAAGTAATGAAATTCGTGCGGTTTCGCTGCGAACGCTGGCGGGCGGGCGGCGGCGGCCGGTGACTTTTACGAAACCTCGTTTGAAATAACGACGATAAACCGGAGGCGGCGCGCGATACGGCCCGGTCTGTAGTTGTTGTGCGCCGCGTTATCTCACGGGCGCCGATTTTCATTCCCATCCGCTAAACTTTTTAAGTATCGTCCGACACCCTCCCGCCTTGGCCCCAATACGAGTTGCTGTGTTAAACGCCGTCTCGGCGTGCGTGCAGTGTGCACCCCCTCCCCCCCTCCCCCGATCAAAACCACTAACACCACGAAGTCGTGCCACTGACTTACGACCGACGACGTGTGAACTTTGCGCCCGGCCGCCTCCACAAGTCACAACTGACAGCGTAATAATAATAATTATCGAAACAGTTGAAACAGCTGTCGGATATTACCACGCGCGTCTCTCTCAGTTATCGAACGTTGCTGTCTATGAAACCGAAATCGAACCAATAGCTGAAATGGCCAATACTGTTTAAACATCAGCTTCAAGATTTTATTTTAAATTCATCTGCAGGCCATCACCCGACCCTTTCTCTTCTCCCCCCCCCCTCATGACATTGTTCGTAAAGAATCAGTATTAATATTATAACGTCTTATTTCGGCCCATTGGTGGTTTTACCGGGGTGGTGAGGGATGGGAGGTGGCGTCTCCTTGGAAAATTCACACGTGGTTTTAGTTATATTTGATTTTTGTAACATATTGTAGGACTATGTTATTATAATACGCTGAAGGGTACCAAGTTCTTGGCTTCTTAAAAATGTTCCCATACCAGAACCACGACTGTTCTTGTCCATGCTAACTTCTAGCTTTTCCCACGTGCTATTTTTTTTCCAGTTATACTCATACATAAGAACGATAAAAGATTATAACGGTTTAACCGCTTCACTAATATTAAAATAACAAACAATTGTTTTCGTATTGAAAAAAAAAACATTTCAAAATCATCTTTGAAGCTCGATGAAACAACTTAATGTAGGTAATGTATGAATTAAATTAACCCAAGACCACACACTGACAACATTATTTTTCAGACATATTATATTTTTATGGTTAAAAAAATTCATCGTCATGAAAAATTGCTTTATCACATATTTTTAGGTATATTTAGAAAAAAAACGGAATTCTATATTTATTTAAGTTCTGAAGACTAAAGTAAATAATAATAATATGATCTATATTTACCATACTAGGAATCGTATTTATTTTATACAAGTAATATTACTTTCTGTTTATTATTTATTTATAAGTGGTAAATGTTAATGTTGTATTATACGTACAGAAATATAATAATATATTATATTAAACTAATAAACTCCATATAATATGACATACATGCATTATGCATGCCAAATAAAATACGTTTTAATTTTCAGAAGAAGTTTAATTATGAGCTTATAATTTGAATAATATGTACTTATTCATATCATTCATATGATGGCATTCTATAATATCGTTCCTTTTCAACAAAACCCGAAACAATTTAAATATATTAATAATTCATAAATAATAACAACGTTTATAAAAATAATATTAACTGTGTTATAGTATAGGTACCTACAGTAAATAATTAAATAAAACTTAAATCACCATAAATAAATGATGTATAATTATTGTTATAGGTACTTCTAATGTAAGGAATTCAGACATTATAATGACAACATTCGAAAATGAGAAATAAAGCATTTAAAAAAATAATAACACGGGATCCTGGTAGTTCTTTTTCACTATCACTAAAAAAACCTTTTCATATAATTGCAGAGATTATGTTATTATCTAACTTGAAAAAATTATTGTTCTAAAACTATGACCATAATAAGGAATTACGGAAGTTCAAGGATTCTTTTTTGAAAGGATTTTTTTTAGTATAAGCAAAAAGTGTGGCTCTCTTAATAAACTGCATAAATAAAAAAATATTATAATGATTAAAAAAAAATAAGTTCCAATATTTTACTGTATAAGTCTAGCTCGTGTGGTACATCAATTCGTTTAAAACTAAATGTTTAGTTAAGTTTATGGAACTTTGCAAAAGTTAACTTGATTGATGAATTGGAAAGTGTTCAAAAAAAGTTTCCGTCGCTTAATGGGGCATATGATACATATAATGTAGAGTGTTTCGCTTAACGTATTGCTACCGAAATCAGTCATTGAAATGTTAAGTGAAATAAGAGTAGGTACTCCGAATTACATTTTTAGCTTTTAAGTAATAAATGGCAATTTAAACACTATCTTAAAAGTTGGTAATGTAGATATAAGTGTTATTTTTTATGTTTTAATAATAAAATTATTAAAATATTTAAATCACAATACGTTTTGTATTCTTATATGTTATGCGCTGTAATTGTTATTCATAAACACAGTTATTATTTAGGAATAAATATATTGAATAAATTGTTTGTGTGTACGTACTAGTGTAATTATGATATAGCTTAAATAATCGAAATTAAGTTTCTATAGCAATCGAAGTACTATGTAGTAGGTTAGTAGGAGCCAAAAGTAGTAATAACTAACAAATATAATAGTAGTAGTAATATTTTAGCAGCAGCCATAGCAGTAAGTTGAAGGGTAGTAGTAGTATTAGTAACCTAGGTAGTGGTGGTAGTTTTAGTGTAAGTCATCTCCATCGTCGTCATAGCTGCTGTGGAGCGACCATGTGTTTTTGAAAGATCCAAGCAATTAAATTTTCATTTATCCGGCTTGAACGCTCTTCCCCGTACATACTCTCCGTGATGGATAAAACTTCTTGCGATCCCCTCCCCTTCACTCCGTAAGGAAACATTCGTTGCCATTTTAATACACTCGCAGTTCCGTTTCGAGACGGCTAGACACGACGAAAGAAGATGATAATCGAAAAACCCAAAACCCTCGTGTCACAACTGTTTTGCAATAAATGCGCTATACGTGGTCTGGAAAAGATTATAATAATATATCAAAATCGGAACATCCGAAGCATCCGGCGGAGCATGATTCCGATAAAAACGATCCGGCGCACCAAGTTGCGGATTATCGAGCAGCCATTACCACGCAAGGCGCTTCACATATCCAATAAAAAATCAGTTCTGTAATGCAGGTGACCAGCAAGTATATAATAATATATACTACGACTTATAATCAAACGTAAGTTAGACAGTGTAGATTCCGAATTCTATATTTCAGCAATATTCGAACAATATTGTTCATCGGTGTCCCGCGAGTACCTACATAAACATTCTTTACAATAAATACTGTAGTGTGTAGGTTAGTGGTAATATTAAATGTCTTTTGAAGTTAGTAAAATATTCTAAAGTCCAAGACAAAATGTTGTACTATCTTCCTGAAACCTACCTAAAAATACGTATAGCATATAAAGTAACATGAATAGTGAATTTGTGACGATGATGCATAAAACAAAATCAATTGGGGAGGCTTCGGATGAACTGCAAGGAAATCCCACGAGCTTAAATAGCACCACTGTTTGTATGTCTTGACAAATATCATAACTATTACATTTTTAACATAAACTCTGATTTTTAACTTTTGTAGGGGCCAATATTAAAGACATGGGCACTTTTCCATAAAACGAAGAACACGGTTATTTATACGTTTTAGTGTAATATACCGTACAGTGTTATGTAGTAGTTCTCAAGTATAAATCGTAGTGCTGTGCAGAGTATATCCACTTAGAGTAAATATTGTATTACAGTTTACAAGATTAAATGTTACATAGCGCGTGTCTTAAGTTTGAAGAGCTAGTTATGTTCTTATTCAAGGTAAAATTACAATTTTAAGTATTGTTTGTTAATTATTTATAAGTAAAGGATAAATTAAATAATTAAAATGTTGTAGTGTTAATGCTATTTAAAATACTCTTGTACTTGACATAATTATTATTATTGACATTTAATAATAACAAGAACTTTATGTTGTTATTCAAAAAAAAAAAAAAAAATGTTTTTTTTTTTTTTTTAACAAAGGTAACAATTAGCTGTGTAATTAGCTCAAAGTAATTGTATTTTTTTTTTCATTCTACCTAAATATTTTGTCATTTTTATTTTTATATTCAATCCACCCACACACAAATGAATAAGACATAATATAATCTTGTTGGTGCTTATTTAACACAATCAAATGTTATTACAATATTTTTCTTTTTAAGTAAAGTTTGTATAAATTTTAAGCCATTCTGAGACAAAATGTGTTAAATGCAATTAATTTATTACAACACCAGAGAGAGAGAGAGAGAGAGAGTGAGTGCTCGCGTTAAGTAAGGACGATATTATTATCGAAGAGCTTATATTATAATGACGATAATAATAATAATAATAATAATAACAATCGGTGAGGGCGGAGGAGGCGCGTGAACGACAATAAAACTATCGTAGAGCATCATCTACACGTCGCCGTGTGGACAACGACGATGATGACAACTTTTGAGAAATCGTCCATTGCATAAGCGTAAAACGGGAAACGGATACGGGTAAACACTCGTAGAGCTCTTGAAAAACACTCGTTTCGATCCAACCACCCCTTTCGCACTTGAAGCAAACGTCCTCTTTACGCACAATAGTGCGATGTATTATTATTGTACACACACGATATTGTATATTATTAGCTACATCAATAGAGGAAGATGATAATATATGCGAAGAAAACTCGCTTCGCAAATTATACGATATTAGAACAAACAAAATAATAATATATATGCGTAAGCTTACATTGTACATTTCGTATTTTTTTTTCTGTACACCGGCAATGAAATTTCGACCGAAACTTAGTAGTTAGTTATTATCATTTATCATATGACAACTTGCTGATCAAAAATGAAGAGAAATATCGTTGCAGGTATGGCCGTTTCTGGTGGCTAATACGTTGCGGTTTTCAGTGGCCTGAACCGATTACCACTTTATAATGATTGCATGTTTGTTTAGGACGTTTATGACTTACACATATTTTTTTTTTTAGTTTCGCACAATGCATACCAATTATTATAATTTATAAATAGAAGCAGTTATATTTTATTTTATTTTTAATAATATCATGTTTAAATTTGTTAGTTATAAGTGCACCTTCTTTGTTTATGACAATTTTAGTATAGTTCATATCTTTTAATTGATATTTATTTTACGTCATTGCTTATTGTACTTCATATTGTAGCTGGATATTATTGCAGTTGAAGTCACACCTCCAGCGAATGCATTAATATGAAAAAGATAGTCTCTAAATACTCAATCTATTAAAAACGTAAAATATATTTTTAATAAATAATGTCGATATCACAATTTTTTAATGTCATATATTTTGATTTTAAATTGGTATTTTTAGCTTTTTAGAGCATATTTCTATTTATTTCTTATAATTTGTAAGGTCATAAACATCCAAGTAACACCCTTGTAATGATGGTGTGCATATATAGTTATTGATGTGTGAATTTATTTTGGTTATCTCCATACTATTTTATTTATTGCCATTCTATATTTTAAATTTCTAATTCCAAACAATATTTGTTTGAAATGCTGTTGTATAAAATATAAAATATTTAATCAACTGTTAATTGTACATGCAATAATTTAATACTTAAACAAACAGTGTAATTCACCAACATTTCGCTTTGTGTATAATATTTGTGTTCATTAGAATGAAGCTCAATATGGTGACGATAACTCTAAATAATTCACCATTGGTATTTTTATACTTATGAGATTATATTTTTATAAAAGAACAATGCATCGAAACATCTAATCGAAAATAGAAATTGACGTTTAAAAGACGTAAACACTTTAAAAGGTATTTTAATAAAACAATTCAATCGTAATTTTATAAATATTGAAAGAAAATCTCCCGGAAAAAAAATCCTTAACAGATGCAAGACAAAAAAAAGAGAAAACTCTGTATATTATATAATATAATATTTTCCGTTTAAATTGTTACATTTTCGTCGACAACGATAAAACAAAATAACCCAATGTGAAATAAGTTTTCAGACCGTTCAATCGCTTAGGTATAATATTATTATTGAACCACAAACAATGTAATGTCAAACCCATATAACACAAAGTTTAGAAATATAATCCATTGTGATTGTATTCGAAATAAGGTACACAAAGTTGTTTTTGAAGACGTTATAACGTTGACGATCCCCCCCCCCCCCCAGACATTCAATACTCCCGTTTTATAATTATTCACAAATAAATATCAATGTGAATTGTGGGTCTATAATGAGTAGGTAGTGCTATCAAAACAAAATAATTACTCACAATTTATAACTACAAGAATTGTATGTTGATATTATAATTACCATAATATTGTTCAGGACCATCTGTGGACATCTGGATAACAATTATTTTTTTTTCGAATAAATAATTACAAACATCATTATATTATTATTTTTATGTATTGTTTCGTATGAAAACCACCCCAGGACAAAGTCATGATGTTTCGTTAATTAGTTTAGTGTTTATAATTGGTGACAAATGACAATACGGCAATGGGAACATTTTCATACAATAGATAACGTTATAAATATTAAACGTATTTATATTATATTCGTTAAAGCCTTCCGTAAAAAACTCTCTGAAGACATCATATAATATAACGCACTGATAGTGAGAATTTGAACCATGAAAATCAATAATTTATTTTCCTTTATGTACAAAAGATACCGGCATCTTGCACACACACACACACACACACACACACGGATGGACGCACAATACTGCAAAGAAACATTTAATGAAATTACATAAGCTAAAAACTCAGTGCGGAGGACCTTATGATTGTAACACATATTTGTTTTCCATCTTGAATATCCATTCACGTCACATACATATGTAGTGACATTTTTACTGATTCTGTTTGATGTTTGCCGTTAACTTGAATTATGACCTTATACACATCTACTTGAAGAATTTCTTCTTTTGCCACATATATCCACATATTTTTTACTATAAAGCCATCGGTATCTGAACTATGCATGTGCTTAAGGATATTATTAGACATAAACGCCTTGTATATTATCATACTCCTACTGTTGCTGATCTATATTACATTATAGCACTTCGATAAGGGTTGTTAAAAGGTTACGAAAAATATAAATATTAAGTAGGATCCATTTTAAGCAAATCAATATAGGTACCTAAAAGTACTGTCTATAACTGCGAACGTTGTAGGAATAATGTGTTTATCAAAATATTATAAACATACAGTTTTTATAGACTACGTTTTTAAAAATAATATATACATTTATGTTATCAAACACTGCGTTTTCATTAATAATCGTACTTATTAAACTCACCCGAATCTACGATTATTTATCTGATTCCCTAAATTCTTATTAATATTTCGTTGTGGCGTTTACTTTAAACTTTAAACTTTAAACCAATATGTACTTCAGAAATTAAAATAAACAACCACACACACACAAACACTAGATTTCAAAACAATTATTTAACATTATATATTTACAGTACCTAGTTATTTTTAATTAGTAATGATTATGCGTTATTTAATTAATTTGTTTTCGTGCTTTACTGAGCAGTGTAATATAATCTCACATAGTTTAATGTTATTGAGACATAACATTTCTTTATTGTTATAATAATTAAATTGTAAATCTACATTAGTTTGTTCTTGGCAATAATATATTATGCACTACATTATCTCATAAAACACGTATTATTTTTATGTTATTATTACTAGGTACTAAAATGTACGAAAACAGCAATGAGTTTTGAGTTTTTAGCGTTGCCTACAATAAACAAATATCTGGTAATAATAATAATAATTATAGTCATACCTAATCAATATATATACATTATACAGCATGTGTAAACATCTTCAGTGCTCACTCCACCCCAACCCTTCCTCCAATTTTGTTCTTTAATATTACGCATTTATTAAAATCTTTATCTTAGAAATGTTTTATGTACCTATACTTAAACACCATAATATATATTTTGGTTACTATTAAAGCTAAATACCATTTAAAAGAGTTCAGTAGCTATACAAATTTATTATTATCTATGAATATTACCCTCAGGACTTTTAGTTTAATAATTCATAATAAATATATACATTACTACATAAGTTTTCCGAAAAAATCATCTAATTTATGACTTTTAATAAAAATAAAAGTTTATATAGCCAACGGCTGCTTTTTTAATAGTATAAAATCCAAATATTTTCAAATATGATCTTAAGTAGATACTTAATGATTCCGAAACTCATAATTTAAATACACATGTTATTTTAAAGGATAAAAGGTAGTAGCAGAGTGCATGCTTGGTATCAGCCTGTACAGATCATAATATTGTTAAATGTATGCAAGATGTATTTATTATTGTAAATCAATAACACAATTTTCATTTTATAAATAAACTCATCACATATAGAATCGGAGCAACAGAGTAACAAAATGTATTGTGTGGGCATGGTGGTTAGAGGTGTGCCGCTAAACGTTTTATCAACTCGATTTAAGGGTGTAAATATTTACATTCCAAAATCAAATATCAGATGTCTATTATTGTCATATTTTCAAACCTCTTCCCCAGTTACTGATTACACATCCGAGACTTATTGATATCAACTGCAGACGTGTACGAGTCTTACGGTTTAGGATTAACGAAGAAGACGTGGTCTACAAGATGTACTCATGATGAGAAGTAGCCAAATCAAACAATCATCGTGCTTATTGTTAACAAGATATCATCATCGTCGTTATAACTATTTTTATCAATAACATTTACGCTATTACGGATGAGCTTGGGTGTGCTTGGCACCTCTAGATTTTTAATTAGCACTTTCATAATGTGATTAGTGTGTGTATAAGTTTGGAGGAATATTGGCGAAAGGGTGAAGTTGGTCGTCGTGTAGTTTACTAACGAAAACTGAAAGTAAGTTATTAGGACGCTTCAGTTTTTTCGTTTGAATTGCACACCTAGATATATTGTGTAATGTGTATAATATAATATATGTTAATACTACCACGTCATAGTCTGTTGAAACGGAACAAGTGCCGTACATTTTTGTGTACATCAAATGGGTGCCTTGTTGTATATATACCGTATGCAGTGGTTAATCGATCAATTTATGTCTCCCTCCCCCCCATAAAAGTGCCCAAATAAATTAAATTGTAATAAATAATAGTACCTAAGTAACATTAATTTTGAACAGTACCTTCAAGATCAATATGTTTCGTTATAATACTAAATTAAAAATGTGGAGAATATTTATAGGGAATGTTTCATGTCATTGAAAGTTATACCTATTTTATTCTCAAACCCTCGATTGGTATTTGATGAGTGGCTATACAGCTCTTATTTCCAGCAGTTCCCTACTAACGAAGAGTTTTTTTGTTGATAGAGTGCACTTCATATTCTAATATTCTATGCATTTAATGTGCAATGCACATGATATTATGGAAATCCTAAATAATTAAAGTTATTTTTAAATCCATTCCATAGTTGTACTAATGACCTATAAACACATATTATACCTATTGGCTATTACATTACTTTTTGTATTTTAATTTCGGTGTATCATTAATTATAATGGTAGTTTAAATTTGTACATTTTACATTTTACTAGTAAGCATTTGTACATAAAAACGTTCACAGACGTTTGAAATTATTATTATTATTTGTTCGAACCCCAGTATAAAAAGCATGTTATTATATATTTAATAAACCTACATAGGTTTCCAACCTTAATGTTATTAAATTCATTGTGTTTTACCATAATATTGCATCGCATTGACACTATAAATACAATTTAATATTAAATTATCCCGTTTTCCCAAACAAATATTTGGATACGAAAAACAAAAGGTAAGGTAGTTAGAAATATTTTTAATAAAGTATTACGTAATAACTACTAGCTAGGTACATTCTGTAGGTATTTAATTTACATTGTCGTCAAAATGTAAAAGTATGAAACAAACGACCGATTGTATATGTCGAACAAAATACTACTTCAGAACTCGGAGTTGATTAAAATGTTAATGCAGTGTGAACATATTATTATTAAAAAAAAAAAAAGGACGAATGATTTTGCCGATTTCAACATAAAGTTCTTCATATTTTAGAATGAATTCGTTTTGGCTGATTTCTGCAGTGGCATAAACAATATGGTTCAATACCAACATATTATTAATAGTTTAGTAGTTTAACATTATTCGGAACGAATGTAACACGGCGCTCTGTATAGACAATTTCACTACATGTACGTCAATGATGAATAATATTATTATTTTAAGTAACGTAAAATATATAATAATATTAATTAATTATAACATCATAATTAAAAACTAATCATCATCATAGTCAAAATTAAATAATATATTTTTAACACCTTCAAATAATTTGATGAATATTATTTATGTATATTAACAGTGTAACACTGTACATAACTAATAACCATTTTTTTTTTATTAGCCTTGGGTACAAAATATGATCGAATTGTACAACCACAAAGTGTATAACTACTTGTATATGACTGATATTTCATATATTCTGTAATATAACTGTATAAACTGTAATTAACTATATTAATACAATATTAAAATAATATTTTCAAATGAAGATTTGAGAAATCATTTTATATAGTTTATATTATAGTGATTTATTAGAGCATTATATTAATGATTATTAGTATAAAATATATAATGTGAAACATGTGAATTTTATCTTATAATATTTTTTGATGTTAGATACTTTGATACTATAGTTAATAATATATTGTTTTAAAGTGATGTACGATGGTGTGTATGGCAATGTGGTCATGGCTCTGTAGTAGGTGTTGTGTAATTTTATCACCAACAAAATTTGAGGTACAGTTTTGTGTATGACCATATTCGTTATTTTATTATTATCATAATATTGTATTCTTTTATCATAATTTAATAATACATTAATTTCTCAGAATTCAAAAAATTATTATTTTAAATTATCCACCAAAAACTGTCAAGTTAAAAATAATACTATATTACATACATCCCCGGGCTACGTAAAATATTACGTATGCCCCTTAATTGTTCTGAGAAAATTATTATTCCGTTCTCATTTTTGAATAATAATATTGGTAATAACATATTAATATATTTTGAAAAACATAAGTATTATAATAATATATAATATTCTGTTTAAAAATGGTTTTATTTTCTAGAACGCTAAACCTCATCTTAAAGTGCACATATTTTTAATGTGTTTTATACGTACCTACGGTGTTTCAAAATACATTTTAATTTTAATTGGAACGTCAACATCCATCGTCTGAAAATGATTTTCTCGTTATATTTACAAATACATATTATAAAACTCCCTTTGAATAAAAATAAATAATATTACTTATCACTTTGTAACTACTGTTGTGCTGTAAATAGGTTAAAATTTACGTACACCGTTGAATATTTTACCAAAGAATACTTAAAATTTTAATTTTAATGAAAAAAAATATATTTAAAATAAATGAATTAATATGTTGTGTGTTACAGGAAATGAAACTAAATTGGGTATCTTCACCGGGACCTCAGCTGAAGGCCGACACAAGTAGTAAGTACATAATATCAATAACCATACTCACAAAGCATTTCTTTGTAGTTAGACGATGATGTATATTATTATTATGTACTTGTGGTATGTACACGTTCCGAATTGATAGGTTGAAATAATTAACATGGAATATCGGATGGCATAATAATATTATATAAGTCACAATAATATGGCGTCTGTAAACGTATACAATTGCCCACTAATGTGATTTTATAAAGTCTTGATTTTTGTGTTTCCACCTCTTCACTAATCTTGCGGCGGCCTTGCACTGGAGTAGTTATCTAGTTCTCTGTTACAACAGTCTTGTTATAGAAACTATTATCATCGCTTTGATTTATACACTCAGCTCCAAAATATATTATATCGTACAGTTTGTCCGATTTATTATACTCTGATATTGCGGCGTAACGAAGTATCCACAATATAATAATAATAATAATATGTGTGGCAGCGTCGTCTCGTGGCCGGGAACTTACACACCGAAGTCGACCGACAATTTTTTTTTTTATAAAAATATTATGATATTGTCATATGTAATGAAATCTAAAGGAGAAAAAATATATTGTCTTTTCAGTTTTCACATCGGATCTCCGTTCTAACACTACAAATAACAATAAATTGTAAACAATATTATGACGATTCGGCGGTTCGGTCTCCGCCTGTCACCGTCGACGACGATAGTGCCTACTTTGAGGACGTGTGACAACGTCGTACCCAAAGCTCGTTCGTTAACCGGCTCGTCGGGCTTACTACGTGCCAGACATATTTTTCACGGTCTGCGACGCAAATGTTCAGATACGAGTCATCGGTGACGTCGGTGGCACACCGAATACATAATACAATTATCTTCGTTATTATCGTTATTAAAGTTGGCCTCGTCGTCGTTGTTATGATTAGTTTCACCGCACAATGGAATCTCAACATCACCGTCAAACGCACATTTTTATATTTTATCTTTCATTCGTTGTCGCTTTTTTAGAAAATCATAATTCCCGTATATTTGTCATCAGCTGTTTATTGTTGTGATTCAGTTAATGAGTAAACGTGATTTATTATATTATTTAATGCACTATTGGCCGTGCAATCAATCGATAATATTTCCCGAACAGTGTTCGAGACGTAAAACACAAAATTATCGAAAACATTAAATTGGTGCAGTGACAAAAATAATTGGGTGAAATTATTAACTATTTAGGAGCTCCTTACATTATTGCTATACAGTTGTACGTATGATATTCTCGACGAATTCGATTTATTGGTACCTACCTTCTTTAATGTGATACGAAGAAGCATCCAAACAAACACCCTTATTTAAGACGTAAAAATTTCAATATTGTCTCTGAGACCTCAAAAAACAGTCGATCTACCGTACTTACTCACTCTCAGATGAAGTATGAATACGGTATATCAGCCAATACAATCGAAAATCGATCTTAAATAATAATGTAAAATATGGAGTAACTGTAGTTGGTGGGAAGGGGAAGAGGAAAAAGTCAGATTAAGAATTTTTGACTACACAACAATAACTGTGTAGAACGTATGGAAAATTCGTTTCGAAGGTCACCGCCATGCGTGTTAGGTTGATTTTTTTAACGCAATGTATAATTTAGCAAAAAAACTTCAAACTTATTAATATATGGCCGCTCTATAGTCTATAGCATACTATAATAACACGTAACGGGAGTACGTGATATACTATGTAATACGGTATATTATATTATATAGTGTTAACCTACAACACATTATATATACACATTACAGTTATTGTACCTTCAATGTAGGGCGATCGAGAAGAATACAGTCAGTGAAATATGACCAATATAACAAAAAAAAAAATCGGGTAAAAAGAAGACTAAACGTAAATTTTTTTAAATATTCTGTTGCTTAGTAGTTCCAATGTACATAGTTTAAATTTGATTACTAGAGCTTATTACACACAGTGTTATAATATTATCTCTGCAGTTATTCTTTCTATCCTTTTATTTTGCATATATATAATATTATTACAAATACATATTATAATCGTAGTTGTTTTTGAGACAAGTTAGATGGACTGGTTTTTTTTTATTATAAAGAACCGCTGAAACCCTTTTTTATTGTACCCATTTTAAAATCATTGTTTCACCTCAGAAACTAATGAATAACCGGTGTACGCTTTGATTGTACTTCGTTACAGGAACGTAAAAAAAGGTTGGTTTGAGAAAACGTATAAAACTACGTTGAATTAAATCGTTGTGTCCACAAGGAATGGAACGTGCACGAAGCGTCATTAAACGCAAAGAGAACTACAGGAATAATAGATTCAATCTTGTGGTGGGGCTCGCCCACCCAAAGATATGGCAGTTGACCAAATTCGATAAAACAGTATAATAGTGTTGATATAGCAAAATACAATTTGATACAATTTTTAAAAGTCTAAAGCCAAACAAAATTATACGGAACATAAATAGCTTTTATGAAAATTTGAATAGATAAGAAATAATATCGTATATTAATCATAGATAATATATACATGGATGGGACATACCGTGTGTTCTACTGTGATCGAAAAGCATACTAGTTACCAAAGTGGTTATACATAATTTAGGTGTGGTATCAACCAGAAATGATAACGAAAACAATAGTATAAATAGTTTAATATTAGATTTGATTTCTTATTGGTGTTTAAATAAAAAATCGGATTGATAACGATAAAAATTTTGTTTATCATAAACCAGTATCTGTAACCGCATATAACCATTATAGTAACTAGTAGACTCTTCGCTCACAGTATACCGTGTATAATAGGTGTAGGGATGTCCTATCCATGTATATATTATCTATGATATTAATCACTAAAGCGATTAATAGTAATAGGTAAAATTTGTATATCATAATTAAACAGGTAATAATACTAATACTAACTAAAACTTATAACGACAAAAAATTTACTTTTAAATTATTATATTAGGTAATTTATAATAATAAATACTAAGATATGTTTTTAAGTCATTTTTTTCTTGGGCTTTTTTTTCCGTTTACTAACAGGAATCAGCTCAGTTTATCATCTTGGTTAGAGTTGTTACGTAATAAATATAGTTAAAGTTTAAACTCAGTGTTTATATTATATTATATGAGCCCATAAAAAAAACCAGTATTTATATTTCCCTACAATTAAGTGAAACATAATATTATACGCGCACACGGATTGTTTATATTATATTTTAATTTGCGAGGTCAACAACATACGCGTGCGTATAGGTACAGAATAACCTAGGTATAATAATATTGTTTACCGTGACTATTGGATAAGTATAATAAATTAAATGTCGCGATTGGAACGTAATATTTCAACACAATTTCGTCATCATTCGTTCGACAGACATAGTATAATCTCCTGCAATATTGTTATCGATGTTCAAAGATATATTTTCTCTGTACTCTCCGGGGTAGACACTTTCCGCAAGTATCGACGTTATTGTTTGTCGCCAAAGCTTAGCACCGTCTTATAAAAATAAACTTCTGCCAATGTTGATTTATTATTATATGAACCAGGAGTACACTAAGAGTAGTATAGGAAGGTCAAACAAGGGTATACCTACTATACCTGTTACTTGTAATCGATTTTCAACTCGACGTATAATTTGTTATTTTAGCGACGTACATAATATACATATTATTATTATTATACATATTAATAAATCATTATGATTATGATTAAAACGCACGTGTGTAGAACATTTTACAACAAAAACCAAATGAAACCGAAATAATTCACATACCTATTTAAACATTAAACAATGTGAAACTATTTTTGTTCAGCTATGATTGACGTATGGAAACTTTCATCTCATATCAATACACGTCTAAGGTCTAACTTTTAATGTTTGTTTTTTTCTAAACGTTTGAATTTTAATTGGACATTTGAAAGAGATTAACATTATTATTATGAGAAAATCAATACGATAGGTATAATATCTAATAATATATACTCAAAAGCCTTTTTTTGGATCTATAATAATATTATGTCTATCATAGTTAAAGTATACTATGGTTAGGTAATTTATTGAATATATGGGCTAAAATATAATTCAGAATTAGTATCAGACTTTTCAGAATATCACAACGACAATTTGTTTACTTAATCTTATTGTGGGCACATTAATTAAAGGTAGTAAATCAAATTAAATAATATGGATGTGGCTAAATGAAAAAAACTGAGATTTTGAATTTGTATTCTGCAATATTTACTTTAATTTATATAACTAATAATGAAGCTTTGATGCTTACTTTGTATACATTATTCAGTGTCTACAACTGAATCCGTATAATAATACATTCCGTATGTTTTCTTTTATTCTCGTAACTTTTATTTTTGTGCTTAACATGTCAGGTAAAAATATAACATGGAAACACTGTTTTGATATAATATTTATAACGGTATCACCTTTGTGACATATTTTATTTGTTTTCCTTTGCAGGATACCTACGCATTTTTCTTGGAATATCTATCATGCTTAGTGAATTTTCTTGATTTATAATTTATTTTATTCATATGTAAATGTTATATAGCTTATAAATATTTGTTGTACGTTTATCGAGCAACAATTTAATATCATATTCGAAGAGTAGACTATCATTCAGCTGTCTTATTTAACTGAGTTACTAAATAAATAACTCGGAAAAAAATGTAATTTATAAAAATTTTTTTGATTTTTCATCATAATGCAAACATTATAAAATAAGTAAATACTTTTTTACCCACTAAAGTTCTTAAATACATTTTTAATATAATATACATAATAAAATATAATAGATTAGTAGAATTTTCATTAAATTATTCACAAAATATTCTTATGTTCCCATTTTTTTTTGTAGTTGTCTAAACACAATAATTTGAATCATATGATTGGAAACAACATTTTGAATTTTCATTTGTTTCTTTCACACAACTTAGGTCATATTCTTTGAAACATGACATAATAAAATTTTTTTTCGACAATTCTAAAAATTTTAACTTTTAAAATCAAAAATTTGTTTTTAAGATGGTATACTTTTATGAAACGACGGAACACTATTATTGTGTTTTTGTCATGAGATAAGAAATTAACATGTTACTATAATTATGTTCTTTTGCTATCCATTATTAAGATCAAAGAATAGAGAAGGTGTAATAAACACTACGAGTAACGTATATCACTGCCGATATAATAACTGCTAAAAAGGTTCGAAACAGATTATTTTTTTATGATATAAAGTTCTATTTTACGTACTGATTGATGTAACTAGCTGATATGGATTTGAAAAAAGTTTGGGTTTTATCTTCTTGCCGTCTTTAGATCCTACAAACTACTTTTAAGCAACATATGCTTAAACACAGTTATCCAAATTTGACTTAAAAAATGTGTAGGTACAATATTTTCTATATCTATCTATTCAACAGTGGATTACTCTTCTTCAGATAAATAATTTAAAAAGTTGTTTGACGGATTCAATGTAAATATAACAATATTAAGTCGTTGAAATATGTTTTCAGTATAGAAATATCGTATCACATGACCAATCGGTAAGATAAAATGCAAATTTATTAATTTAGCAGTTAAATAATAGTGTACGTGACATAACAGATTTTTGATAAAATGTGCATGCTACGCCGCTACGGAGAACATGACGTTTTCCTCTTATAACCACAATATCTACACTCGACACACACACACACACACACACACACACAGCACGCTCACATTATTTAATGTACAATTATTGAATTATGTACAATATATATTTAAATATTTAATTTATTGAAATACGCGCCATTCATTAATTCATTAACATAACGATTAGGTACCTAATAAACAGTACCTAATTTGATTTCCACGACTTTTTCGATAGTTCCGACCGTTTCAGAGCATTTCCGGGAATTCTAACCCGAGTTGTAAGTTCCCGGTATAATTTTTAGCAATATTGCCCAACCCCATATTGTATACTTGACGGTAAAATACTGTTATACATAAAACCAAATGCAATATACATATTGTATATACCTCGTGCACTTTTATAATAATATATCCATTATTATTATATTATTATAACATCGCCATCGTCGACGACGAGTGGAATCGATAAATTTCCGACCGATATTGCGCTAACAATCGGAATGGGTGATCGGAGTTGTCGCGTGACGAAATCACCGCAAAGCTCGGACCGAGGACCGTAGATGCGAAGACGCGAGATGAGCGGGAAAATTTAGCGGAAGTATCGTTAAGATTGTGGCGGAGTTTCGGGGTGGGCGGTGTCTATTATAATAAAGGTCCGATCAGGAGAAACGGCAAATAGTCGTAAAGTGGACGCGTGGTGTCGGCAAATAATAATAATAATAATAATAATAATAATTTTAATAATAATAATGATATTAATAATAATGATCATAATAATAATAGTGTTGATGATAATGTTATATTATGTAAATGCGGGACGAACAAAATTATTATTCACCGGATTTGCGGACGTCGTCACCGTCACCGTCGTCGTCGTAGTATAATAATTTAGCTAGCCGTGTCGGCCGCGTTATGACCATACATTATTATACTCCGCGGCAATGAATATTAATATTTTATTGTTATTATATTAAATAATGCATAACGACTGTATATTGTTTAATTATTATAATATCGGACAATACGATTTTACCGTACCGCGATAATGTATTAAACGTCTGAAATGAAAATGTTTTATTCGAAGTCGCGTCGTGCTATATAGTACATACCTATTACAATACTAGCACGCGTTGACTGCTGCAACTGCACCGTTTGCATCACACAAAGGAATTTAAGTACGCACTAACAAACGTAACAAAAAAAAAACAGCAATACCTTTGACCGAAAAATTTCATTCCAAGACATTTTTCATTTTTTTTTCTTCAACTACCTTCGTCGTAGTCCCGCGTTTAATTTTTTTTTTTTTTTTTTTACCTTATATTATTATACAGTTAATTTCGCTATCCCCTCTCACCCTACCTGCAGATTTTCCATTTACATTAATTGCTGCGTGTTTCGAATTTTTTAAACACTCGCCGACCGCGTTTTTACGTTACTACGATGAATTTCGGTGAACATAATATAATAACCCAGCTCTTTCTGGGTGCTAAGTTTTAACAAGGAATGTGAACAAATGGTAAAATATTCAGGTATAACACATGGCAAAGCTTGTTTTTTTTCCGTGCGTTTGTTTGTGTGTGTGTGTAATTTTGCACTCTTCTGTTTTTCTATTACAATTTTCCGGTTGTCCCAGACCTCTCTGATATACTTGAAGGGCCCTTTGTACTGTACTTTTTAAATTAAAAATAAAGTAAAAAAAGGACTGTAGTTGTTACTGTATTGTGTTGTAATTGTTCTGGACAAAATTATTAATAGTTGTTTTTACTTTGAAACTGCACGAACACGATGCTTCAATCGTATTTTAATTTTTACTTTCTGTTACACTATTATACACAACAATTGTTTTTTTATTTTTTATGAATACAAACACTACATTATTTTATATTATTATATATTGTCTCCATTTGCAACAGTGTATCGAAAAATATTCTTTTGTTGCTATTTGTTTGACCTAATGAAACTCTAATATTGTCTTATACTACATCAAATAAGAACATTGAAAAAACAAACTTATAACAGCTTTTTAATTACATGCATACCATGATGAAATACAAGTTATACATTACAATAATAGATGAATAAAATATAAATGAAATTGTTTGACACTTGTTTTAGTATGTATTAATAATTTATAATATACTACTTTAATATTCGATTTTGAGTATGTTCGATTTTTATAGTTACTCTAGTCAAATCGAACAACATTTTTGAAATTAAACTTAAAGAAAATTATGAAAACGTTACGTACCTACACGATCACATATAAATTATTATAAGGTTAAGACTTATAAATCAATTTGAATTAATCTATAGTAAATGGCATATACGTTCTTATGATCTAAAATAAATTCCACAAAATGAATAACCGTCAAGCAAACTGATATTGCATTATCATTATAATTTTCTCTAAATTATTCTAATGTTTAAAGCTTGGTATTTGAAAATCAGTTTAATTATATATCATGGAAGTTTACGATATTTGTGTAGTTTAGCTTAGTCACAGAAAGGTAAAAGTTAGTCATACAATTAATTCTTCAACGGGTTTAAAAGTCTTACATAGATGTAGCTAAAAGTTACAACTACCAATAATCTTACCTAATACAAGTGAATCTAATGAACTTAAATGAAGTGACACAATTTAATGTGTCTTGATAATTAATATAATATTATAAATTCTTTAAAATGTATTATTATTGCTATATATCATACTAAGTATATGGGGTATATTAAAACCCAAAACAACATAAACTTCAAATTAAAAACACGATCTATATGTACGTCTACATAATATTAGAAGTGTGACTTTTAGTATTCTAAAGTATAAACTGAGTATTTTAAAATTATAACGTGTAGGTACATTGAATTCGATCTGATCAGGTCCTATAATATGATGTCTGAGTATAATGTTCTGGTACAAAATCGGAAACAGATACATAAACCTAAAAGATGGCTTTTTAAAATGTTATGATAAATTATACACATATAGACTAGAATCTTCAGTCAACAACTACTTAACTTTGGGCTTAGCGTTAGTTTATTATTTTAATGAGCTACAACATCGATTTTTTAAAACTAGAAAAAAAAACAATCAAAATAAAAATCCAGAATCTAATATTATGTGCAGGCATTAGCAACTAAAGTAATTAGTTGAATAATCAACAAGTCGTTTTTAGGGATAATTATTTTGATTTTTAATATTACATTAATTGTCATAAATATCTTTGAAATTAATATTGATGTTAAGTATGGTAAAGCATATATGGATAAATCAATAACGCTATTATAATAATCGCCGATGGTTATGTTATATTTCATTATTTATTTTTTTTACTACGAAATAAAATTATTATAACGAATTTATTTATTTCCATCGCAACTGTATACATTCCGTACAACACATATTGTTTATTAACTTTACGTTGTTTTCATTGTTCGTAGATGATTAAATTGATATTCGTTTTTTATCGCGTGACATAGTATTTCGTTTTTGTAAATAATAGTAATAATAGTGAAAGTAAAACAACGAAAAGTAAAAATAAAAATAAAAATCATCGAACAATTCGTGTGTGCCTGAATTATAGGACTCAAACAAAATTAACTGTACGCAATGGCAAGGCATGGTGGGTTTGCCAAAAACAATGGATTTTTCGGCAAACACAGTGCGGCCAATCAGAAGTGCGTGGTGCCATAAAATCGAATGTCATATTGAAAAAAAATATATAAAATATATTTTACTATTTTAATTATAGAGGAGAGGCGATATAATAATAATAATAATATTATGTCCAACACAATGCCTATACGGTAAACGGCACCGGCGGCGAAACCGGCGACGGACGGACATTGTGCGTTGCCGAGTTATCGTTCGTTGAAGGTTTTTATGGTCACGATTTTTTTTCGCAATGCGCTCGCCGTTTTCGCAGAGTGATTGTGGATGTAGGGTGGGTGTTTGGGGGTAGTGCGTAATAATTTGGCGATGGAGAGCCGCCGAGGAGGGGGTGGAAATAGTGTTGTGCGTGGTTGTTGGCCAAAGTCCGCCCATTCTGTGTACGGAGTGTTCACCACCCCGTCATCCGCACTCGCACACCACCAATCGCCACCCTATAAGTGGACTGTGTATGGTGAACTTTACTCGCGTTTTTGGCGTGGTGGGAACGGTGGACGACGACGGTTGACTTCGGAAATCCGGAGGCGTTTCCGGCTCGGAGTCGCTCTGCAGGTCGTGAATTCGATCACCTGGGCCGAGAACAATGTCAGCGACGACCGATCGGACTATAACGGCTTTGGGCCAAAGTTTCGATAGTCTCTCACCCTATCATACCAGTCTAAGTGTGTAACGTGCACACGACGACTTGTGCATCGCTATGAATTCCACGGTAAATACACCTCCCTTCTACCACCCCAATACCATTATTCTACTGAATATAATATATTTAAACAGTCAAACAATAGATGGTTTTGTGTGTGTGTGTGTGTGTGTATATTTAAGTATACCGAATATGACGCGTCAATCGCGTCTGTTCGCGTGTTTCGGAGAACTCACAATTTACCGGCCGTTGAGATCCTGCGAGATTGTTTTGAAAACTTCTAATAGGTACCCAACAAAACAGGTCGGCCATTAAAATTTTTGTCGCGCTCTTTCGTCGCGATCCGCATTGGTGTTATGTCGGTAAAAAAAAGTTCTCATGGCGAAACGACGGCAGTTGATCGCGAAGAGCGAAAGAAAGTTTTAACTGGTGTTGCCTGTACAACAAGTTTTTGACTCCATTTAAACTCCGTGTGGACCAGAGGAGGTGATTTTCTTATAATATTTTACACAAAACACTTTTTGAAGGCGTGAAAAAATTCTAAAAGTTCATTAACGTAGGCTATTCGACACGTCTAGTTCATTTTTTGAATTTCTCACTGTTTAACGATAAAATCTAGGAATGTTTGGTGAACTAATGAAATCACGTATACAAACAATTATTTGAACCGCTAAAAACATTGAATTTTTGAATATATTTATCTTAACTCAGCTAAATACTGCTACTTATGATACATTTGAATACAAAATAACATCGAAGTGAGTATATCTAAGAATAATACTTATAACAATAAGTAAAATTCTTAAAATCTAACGATCTGCACGCCCGTAAATTCTCGAATTCACACTTTGCCGTATAATATAGTATAAATACAAAAATTGTATAAGCTTCATCTAAGCTGACACCTATTTTACTCAAATGTGCCACCTTTATTATTATCTTATAATATTACTTATAATATTAACCGTGATAATTTCGATGTTAAATGTCCGTCCACTTTTAAAATCTAAACGTATTTTTTTGAGAAATTTTCCCGATTTATAGGCGTAATTTTTATTTTAGTTTCTGGATAAAAAAAACGTCTAATTAGTTTCATAGACGATCCACTCTTCCCGGGTTACGCACATAATTGCCATTACGTCTAATCACAGTAAATTCGCGTCACGAGCAAGAAAGTCACGAACTTATGACTTGTAAGTTTATCGAATTTTTCAACGCGTTTCAAACTCATAACTTGGTTTTTCACGACTGAATTATCGAGCACAAAAAGAGGATTGTGCACGTTGAACCGTTTACCTGACGAGTATTATAGGTATGTGTTCGTGCAACTTTTGTCGGCAAAAGTTTTGGTCCTGTTACGTTTGGGAATTTAGTGAACATGACTCTATGGTAGCACAGTGGCAGTTTCCAAGAGTTAAATTTGGTTACGATCATTTTCTGGTTTTTCTATGTCAATGTTAAAATCCTGTAGATTCGTCGTTATAATATATTAATAATATTTTGTTGTATACGAATCAACCAAATGTTGATAATTTGTTAGTCATTGGTACGAAAAAAATAAGAAAAATATTGTCATTCATAAAATAGTACGCATTAGTTGATGTGTAAAAACATATACATCTAATACTCAGTGTATACAATATGCTAAAGTTTTAAATTTAAACCACAATATATTTTTAATAACAAAAACAATAATCCGAGGTACGTAAAAAACTTGAAAAAAAATTCAATACTTAACAAAAGACTCTTTACATTAGAAAATAAACTTTTTTTTATACTCTTTAATCGTTGTGGTTAAAATATTTCTTCAATTATATTTAATACTGGCAAATTTATATATTTATTTATTGGTAAAATGAACTATTGTACTATCAACTACTATAGTTTTATTGTACCTACATAGTTTGAAATAAATTATACATTGAAAATTACAAGGCACATAATGGTTTATGTATATTATAATGAAACACGTAGATTAATATTTTACACACGACTGCAACTTTAAAAAATATGATTAGTTATAATTTTTTTCATAAATTGTGAAATATAGACCTACTTGTGATTTAAATAAATGTGAATTCATATAATAAACCTTTAACGGTTTTAACCATAATTCATTTATTCAACAGCATGTTATATTTTAATCTGATATTGATATCTATCACTTTGTAGTGTAATTTTGAAATTCATGCATAATTTTATTATTTTCAGCAATGACTGCGTTAACATTTTAGTATACTCACTATTTTATAAAGTACATTTTAATTTATGGACTTTTTTGCAATGCTCCTTACACTTATTAAATAACTATAGTCAATTTCAGTTGTGATTGTATAGCATTCCGTATTGTTGTATATATTGTGCATTGAACACGATGGTTTTGATATTATGCATAATTATCATTGATATATCATTGTTAATTAATGTACTATTAATTTTAAAATAATATATTGTTATTAAAGTTAAAAATTAATTTTAGTGTTAACACTGAATATCACGTATTATGATTATTAATTTTGTATAATGAAATTGTAAAGGCATTACAACATTTTAATCTTAATTTAGATGATAAAATGAAAACAGTTAATACAAATAAAATAAATGTTTGTTTAATTGGCTTAAATTTATATATTGTATACATAAATATATATTTAAAATATTTCCACAACGTTTTTTCAAGGTTAATAAATTTGAAAATAAATTTTTTAACGTGGTTGTTTCATTGGTTAATATTTTTAAATGTTAAGCTATTATATTGAATAGAAGAATAAATATGAATTATAATAAATATTTATTTTAGTACAAAAAACTCGAGTGTCCACGAATTAATTTTCTTAAATTAATGTTTTCACACTTTTCAAAAGAAAATTCAAAAGTTAAATTGTTAAAAAAAATATATATAGGTAAAAGATACTGTTAAGTTTTATAAAAAGAAGTTGGTAAATTGCTATTTTAAACCATTAACAAACTCGAAACAATAACGTTAGTTATTGTCTAGTTAAATGTCCTGTTAATTTCAATTATATTATCGAGATTATAAGTAAAACGGTGCAATTAAAAAAATTATATTTCACAATAAATTGTTATCTTAAATGTCCTATAATAGATTCTCTCACCTCAGAGGCAATAGCGCTTAATTGCTGATGTAGATCATTCTGCAATGGGAACAATAGTGTCAGACAATATTTTAACGTTGCTTCCGCCAAGCAATATGTATATATTTTGTAGAATAATGTTAAATGTTTAAAAGACCATTGTTTCGGGTATTGATGACAACCATTTAAAAATCAATCCGCTGTGAAATGTTTTTTTCATAATAAGACCTAGTTTCGTAGTATTGTCAAATGAAAAAAGGCCACCACTGTAGTACCACCACTGGTACTAACAATAATAATACATTATACGGTATTATTATTGTTATTATTGCTGTTGTTATTAATGTACGAAAACGGTTTATTAGCATAATAATAATAAATTACAGAAACGGTAAACGAAATTATTTAATATGTGCAGACGTTGCGCGAGTGTGCTCGAGACGTACGAAATAAATGTGCCCGTGTATATATATGGTATAAAATTGTATGTACGAATAACGCATTTCGAACTAACGTGCACAAAACGCAATGTATCATAACAGTATCTCGTCCAGGGGTGAGAAAGGAAATAAAACAATTGCTACCTAATTGTTACATTTTTTTTTAGTATAAAACACGTCTTTATATCAATAAAAAAACGATTACAGTGTAATAATATAGGTACGTGTCGTATTTCGCACGACGGTCATAGGTACCCGTTGTTTCGAGTGTAATAATGTATGACAACGATGATGACGACGAGTGTAATATTAAGCGGCGGCAGAGTATCGAATTTGCAACGAGTTGGATTGGTATAAAGGGTATAGGTGAAATTTGTTGTCTCTCTGATCTCTATTACACTAGTTCTCCGTCTTTAGACTGGCTGTCTCGTGTGTCCCCGCACTTTAAGTCTAACTCTCTCACTCTCTCTCTCTCTCTCTCTCTCTCTCTCTCTCTCTCTCTCCTCTCTCACTCTATATCTATCTCCGCACTACACGGTTTGCGCTATTATAAGTGTTACCTAGAGGACAGCCCGAGTTTCAGATAACAAAATGTAATTTTAGATAATCATCAAAGACGGCGCTTTTAAGAGGCAATTTAAGCGCACAACCACCGTCGTCGCTGCCGCCGTTTTCCGCGCATATAAAAAGTAGAACGAACAGAAGAGAAGCACAGAAGACGAAAAAAAGTGTAGAAAAAAAATAAGAAACTACCGAAGGCGGAGTGCACTAATAATTTTACAACGTTGTCGTCCTTTCGAAAACAACATTATTATTTTTCACGGTGCGCGTTATACCCTATTTGTGTGTTCGGAGAGATTTTCGCAATTTTTCCCGACCCAAACCCTTAAAGGCTCACACATCTACCCACCGCAGCCGCTGCCACCGACGAGCCCCTTCTAAGTAACTTAGTGACGCCACCGTATACGAGATACAACTGCAGCCAAAATCCGAATTGTTGCGCCGTTCCGTATAAATTTGCATACAATATTATTATTAAATATAAATACAAATAATACAATACACGATATTATCATAATAATATTATATTATAATATAATGTGACACACGTGTGACCTACCAGCCATCCCTCTGACCTCCCCTGACTGACAGCCGCTCCTTCACTCACAGGGTCGTCACTATCCCTATAATCGACTGCACTTAGATGATCTATATTGTTAACCGGGGTGTGTTATTGAGTGAAAGTCATTTTATTCGTTTTTGCCGCCACCGCCGCTTTCCACGAAGTCTGCAGGGAAACTTATTTTTTTTTTTCACATCTTTTTGCATCCCCTCGCGCATTAGTTTAAACAGTATTACACATTTTGTTTACACCTCTCCCCCATGCTGACCGACTGTCGACGACGATGTGTTTTTCAAGAGACTGCGAGACCGTGCACGGTGCAAGTGCGTACAACAACGACTGACGGCGTTCATCAGGGTTGGGCTGGGTGGAATAATAGTCACAGCGCATAAACCAAACAATTTTGGAAGCTTAATTTCCCTCGTGGCGAATATTAAAGAAAAAATAAATAATTTCACCGTAAAAAAATTATTCGGCATTATTTTTTTTTTTTTTTATCATCTGTAAGGCTGACGAAAGTTATATTATTATGTACACGGCAATACGTTGGTTCGGAGGGACGTTAAGGATTTTTTAATTCTTCAAAAACGTTTCTATTTTATGGAAAATAATTCGCTCGCTTTACTTTCTAATTTGTTTCAAAACTAAGTAGGTATTATGGACTATAAAATACGTCGGTAAAATATGCATACAAGTAAAAATAATGTTGTCTTTTTTTGTTGTAATAAATTAATTTAACAGCTTTTAACTATTTAAATAACAATAATAATATCAAATGAAGGTATAATATCGTATTATCGTATTTTTGTTTACCAATATATTTAATAATTATTTTTATTATTACGTAGGTTAACAACAATAATTATCTGCTGTTAACCTGCGTACCTTTAAATTTTAGTTCACAATATGTGTATGAATTCAAATTATTTTAGAACGTAAATACATATTATCCATACGCTTTTAACAAAATCAGTTTTTCTGGCGATTACTGATTTTTTAATACTTTGATTAAAAATTTAAAAATGTCCATAACACCTTCTCCTATTTCCCATATAGGCTTACATTTTAAAATGATTTTCGGGTAACAGTTATATAAATATATTTTTGTAATCCGTACAGGTAAGAAACTTTTGATTCAGTTTATTTAAAATAGTATAGCAATTATAATAATTGTAATTTCTTATCTGCAATTTGATTCAATAAAATATACAAAATATTGAACTATTATAAACATGAATACAATATTTGTTTTTTTTTTTAAATGTTTTTCACTATACATTCTCTTCTACAAAATAAAAATGACAAATTGCTTATAACTAATGATCAATGTTATTAATTTTATATCCAGTCCCATCCAATCTGTCAATTTACTATAAGTATAATATAATGCTAATATTGTCAGAGATCTGAAAGGCCTCGCACTTTGTCGACGAAAAAACAATAAAGGTAACTAAAATATTATAAAATGCGTTAAGTTTGAGTTATATGGATTTCTGCAAGTTGTCATTTTTAAACCATGTATTCTGAGAAAACTTTATGTAATTTAAAGCCCGGGGCGGAAAAAGTACTGTTTTCCCTCCTTTATTTAATAATATGTACAGAACACGTGCAGTATCATATTAATTTGATTTAAGACATCAACGGATTCACAATTTTAAAACTTCTACATTTTTTTTCAAGTTCTTGATATTTTTTTCGTTTGATATTTTCTTTTGAAAACGAACCAATGGTGTGTTTTTATGACATTTTGAAAATTGAATTATTCTATCAATTATAAAAAAAATATACAAAGGAACAATCGATAAATATAATAATAAAATATTACATTATTTATAGCGGTATAAAAGATACTCTTACAATATTCTTCTATATTATACGACTCTTAAAATCACAACCCTAAATAATAAAGAATGCATTTTTACTGTGTCCTACCAATATTCCACCTGGTAATCAACGTGTTTAAAAATATAAAACAAACAAATATGTTAAGTTACAGTAACAAAAGTCAAAAATATACCTAATTATGAGTGGCTACTGAACTGTTTTTTATTGTTTGATAAATAAAATCGTCTCAGTCATTAATGTGTCGGTATCTCCGTATCTCACTGCATCGCGTTGTAGAAGTGTGAGCCTTAGCAAAGTGTCTAATTACCAGTGAGCTAACATTTACTTTTTTGTTTTGCATTTACTATGATGACACTAAAGTAAACAATAAATTTGTATGATTTTCATAATATTTTTATTTGGGTGTAAGTTCAGGAATAATCTCTTCAATTTATTCTTTTATGAATTAAAAAAAAATATATATATATAAACATATTTTGGTTTGTTTATACATTTTTTTGTAAATTATATCACATAAGTAATAACATGGAAAATTCGCCAATTAAATAATTTTACAAAGTTAATATTGAACAATGTTTTTTCGTAATTTTTTTAATAACTTTTTATTAGGAATGTTAAAAAAAATGTTTTTAAACATGATTATACTTCTCGAGATAATGAGTGTTTACTGTTTGAAATATAATCATAAAAAAAACAGAGTATAATATTTTAATAAAATAATATGTAATCTAGACACTAATTTTTTTGTTTTTCATCGTCAGTAGGTTAATTACCTACCGACATTATTATAATTTTGTAGTGTTTCACAAACAAGTAGGGGGAAAAAAATTAACGTAAGTAGATAGTTATAGTGCCCATTTTTTACATTTTTAATCATAAAATATAGTAAATTATACTTAGAATCATTTGAGTTCGTTAAAAAAATATTACATTACAGACTATTCGACCCTACGTGTGAAATTCTAAAATCAAAATTTGGTTTGTACCCTAACCACGACTAACCAGCTGACTCGACCTATCAGATAGGGTATGTACCCGGGTACGCGCAGTGCGCTCATTTAAAGAAACGCGTAAGTATAGATATAATAATATAATAATAGTCATTCGAAGGAACTGAATTAATGTAATCAGTGCGCTAATGCAGTATGTTGCTAATTGGACGTGCTAAAAGAGATTTCCGGTGCCTACAAACGCAGATTGGTTAATAAGTAAGGATTCCTATCACGGTCAGCTGCAGTAACAACCGGAATACGTTATGGACTTCCGGCAAAGTGACCCCAGGAACCTAGTGTTGACTGGGGTGCAGGGGCCAAAAGGTGCAGTCGCCGCCGGACCGAGTCTAACTCGATTAGTCTCGTCGACTTTTGTAGATAATTCAAAACGCGCGCACCAGCGGAATACATATACATGTATAAATATATATCATATATGCGTATATAGGTACTACTCAAATAGGTGTACTGCTCTGGTCGCTAACACAAGCAGAGGAGAAGCGGTGCTCGTACGAGAGGGCCTTTCGCCTTTTGAGCGAGTTTCGACAGAGACCTTTTGCAACCCTTCGCCGTCACTCCATCCCATCCGTTCGAAGAGTACGCAGGATGAGGGGGGGCACACGGACCGTGTCGAGAGCGAGGCTGTCTACGAACGCAAAGGGGGGTGCCCGTGGCGATAGCGGAGGCGGTGGCGAGCGGACGATGTTCATCAACGCCGTTTAAGGTACGCACATTTTTCACGGTCACTCAAAGCGCATAACTTGGCGGAACAATGCGTTTAAAAACATCAAACGTCCGTTTCACGGAGTATATACCTACTATATCTGGGCCTATGCGTTTATATATAATATGTACACATAAGTATATAATATATATATATATATACATGTATATTGTATACGGTGCAGTAGTGTTGCCACTACCGACGAATTCCCGGGCGAGCGCAAGTATTTCTGCACAAAGCCATTTGTTTACCACCCCTTATTATACGCATATCCGGCCCAGGCTTCTCTTCTCTCCGGAGACGCTCTGCAATAGTACAGCTGTGTGCGCACAAGTATAATAATATAATGTGTTCGTGCACGTGCTCGTGTGCGGCGGAGGAATGGCGTGAAAATTCATGCTTCAAAAATGTAATTTTTCATTCCAGCCTGTGGGTCACTAGGCAAAAAATTTGAAAAGCACATAGAAAAACGATTTTTTTCCAACTGAACCCTCCCACCACACTCTGTTTACATACGAGACCGTAACTACTGGGCTTAGAGGTCCGGACACCACCCTCCCTGAATTTTTTAGAAGTAGAAACATTTTAGCAGTAAATATTGTTTATTGTCTATTATTGTGTAGAGAATAATTTTATATTTTCGTTAAACAATAATAACTGGAATAAAGAATTATTATATTTTGAATAAAAAATAAGCACATAGATCCATCTAGAAAACCGTTTACCTTTTTTTTTTAAGACAGTTAAATTATTTTCTTGGCACGTGGACGTTTCGGAAATCGGCTCCCTGAAACGCATTCAGAAGGCTATATAAACGTCGATTCCTGTCCGACCCACCTACGAATAAGCTTGTCCACGTTGTTGAGTTGCGGAAGCAAACGAAATAAAAAAAAAATATACACGTCTAGAGAAATAGAAAAGGTCATTATTATATTACACTGTGTAGATCCGATGCGAATATGGGTAGTAACGTCGTTGTCGTTCCGAACGGCGGGACATTATTCTTCGGAACCCAATTAACTAATTACATGGACGTTTCTCGTTACATGGATGAAAAGTTTTCGGGGGGCCAGTGACACCGGGAACGATGAGAGGGTGATGTGAACGAGCAAGTTCGGGTGAGAATGGACGGGTGGGAGTGGGTAATGATTGGGGGGGGGGAGTGGGGTATATTCCACACCGTGCCACGAACCACACGCGGACAATTACAGCCGCCAGGTCTCGGCGAGCACGAGAACCGGACGAGTTATGTGGCAGAAAACATTCGAGTGTCTCTGCGGTGGCGGGGCGAAACGATAGTACAGCATCGGGTTGGCATTGCCCGGGGGGGGGGGGTGTAGGGTCCGGGTAACGTAGTTGCGGAGAGCACCGCATCGGTGGAGTGGCTGTATGGCGTTATGGCTCGGTACTCTGTACCACGCGCGCGACGACTCTCTATATATTATATTGTAAACCTAATGGAATTGGTAAGCCACCCTCCCCTCTTCCCCCCCCTTAACGTTTCCGTTGACGAAGTCACCTCGAGGGATGTGCGTATGGCGCTATAGATATATTCACGGAGACGTTTAACATTCCGAAACGGTATGGCCACCACCGCAAATATTATATCTATCTATGTATTTACTGTGGTTACTGTAATTGTCGTCGTAACGCGAAATCGAAAAATACGATGTTGTCGTTTCCGACATGGTTCGATAACAAAAATAAATAGATGATTAATTAAAAACAACACGATAGTGTACGATTGTGTAAACATATCATATTTCATATTATAATCGATCACCTGAGGTAACCTACACGAAATCAAATAGAAAAACTACGGTCATTTCGTTTTACGTTGAACAAAATTACAATTATATACTATAAGATAGTATGTAGCTGTACATCCTTCATACTTAGAAAACTATATATTTTAGCTTAATAACAAATAACCAGAAAACGAAAAAAGCAGTACCAGTGGGTACCAGGTTTTTTCTGTAAAATTTTTATAAAAAGTTTATTTTATTACCATCATTTCATTATACATGTTGAAGTGAGTTATACATAATCAATAAAGCAACCATAGCAGACACACACACACACACACACACACACACACACATACACGAATAAATAATTTAATAAAAATATATCGTCCAAGAACAGATTGAATAGGTAAGTAGTGTAAAAGTGTTTCCAAATGTCACCACGCTCGTCTGGAGCCGTGGGATTGGAGGAAAAAACTGTAAAAATTGAACCGTATTAGTCGTTAGGATTTATCGTTTTTAACCCGATCGTTTTTGAACAGCTTGAACGAATTTCTGCACGGCTGTTTGAATACGTTTTCGATTCGATAAAAAAAAATATAATAATATTATAACAAAAAAACCAATGTTGGAATATTATACTGAACATATACTAATATTGTTTATTAGATTATTATTTTTCTTTCAAAGTTTCAGTTCACCCAAACCAAGCCGTTATTAAATTTTGTCCGTTCCTCTGACGTTTTTTTTCCCTTCTTTTTTTTATATAGCGTTTCCATTTAAACCACCATTATGACTATTAGTTTAAGGCGTGTCAAATATAAAAACGTCGCGTATTTATGTGCACGTATAGCGTATTATATAATATTATGTCGACATTATTATTTTTAATACTGTTTTATTCCAGACAACGATCATTATTGACGTTACGTTTTTTAATCACCGCGTGGTACACAGTCGTATTATAGTGCACGAGAGGGTTCCCGTGTGCCTTCGAAACTCTTCGTGCCCAAATTCAGTCATTATAGTATCGGCACAAAATATAATATTACAATATCATTAACGATATTAAAACAGTTTTGTTTTACTAACGACGATCTATCCAGTAAGCACCTGTAGGTGTATATTCTTATACTAATATTTCAATCAAAATTTAATGGTTTATAACGCGCGAACCAGCGACAAAAATGTAATCCGTTCTGAATGTGTTGAATATTGGCACTGCATTATTGTGATTTGAATACATTCAAGCAGCCCGGTCAATTGAAACGTGACGGTCCCTATCAAAACAAAATGACACAACACAAATGTCTGGAAGATGACAATAACATGGTTTACAAGTTAACAACTCTTTTATAGTTTTTATACAAACGAAAGAAGAAGCCGTCGCCGTAAACGCTATTAAATAGAATATTAGTACCTACACGAAGATAACGTTTTATAATGGTTGAATTATATTAAAAGTTTTGATTTAATAAATAACCTAAAAAAGTCATTTTTATATAAGAATGGATAAAATTCGATAACAATTTAGTTAACATTCATTCTAAAAGAATAAAATAAATATTTATTATGTTTTCAACGATCATATAAATGTAACGCAAAACTAAAGTATTGTTGACACGTGTATATAGACACTTAGGTATACACATATGTACATAAAACATACATTGAATTAGGTAAATATAGGAGAAGATAATGAAAATGATATGAATAATTAATACCTATCTGAATAATAATTTATATAAATATAATAAAATAAATTTTTTAATATTAAAAATAATTTTAAGTGCATTTTTTAAAAATAAATTCTGTTATGAGTGCATTAAATCGTATTTTTTAAGCTATTTTTCTTGTGTTTTAGAGCATTGAAATCCGTTCCCTTGTTATTCTTATTATTTAAATTATTATATATTGTGTAATAATTATTAATATTTTTAAACATGCGATTTACTTTGACATTTTTTTTTCTACATACTTTCTAGTTACACCGTACATGTTTAACACTATTAGTTATGTAATTTATTAAATAATAATAACGATATATACATATGTATGTTTTTTTTTCAAACAAAAATGGTTTATGATTTAGGCGTAATATGTGTATTTTCATGTAGATATAAATCAAAAATCCCTATAGTACCTCTACTTATTCTTATGTACTTGTTGAACATAATAATACAAAAAAAGACACTTAATATAATAGGTTTCGCTAAATAAAAACATAATGCACTCGTTTGTTATAATAAAAGAGTAATGATATTACAAAAATTAATAAGTTCTCAATCAAAAAATTGAAAGACTACAGTACTATCGTTTTATTCCACAGTCGTCATACGACCAGGTTAGTTCGTTTTACAAAATAAACTTCTAATTCGTGCTGAACGTGATAGCTACATTAATCAAAAAAGCAATAGAAATAATATTATGACTTATTACAATATATCAACAGGTCGTATATAGTAAAACCTGTGATCATGAAAGAAAACACTAATGTTACTTGAACTGTAGGTACTTTGTTTTGTGGTATATATGGAATGGATATAACTTAAAATATAATATTAGAATTCGTATATTATTAATAATTGATGATTGCAATATATGTCAGTTAAATAACCGTATGATTATTCCTTAACATCAAAATAAAATCATATTATTTGCTAGTATTGTTATATCCGTTATTCCAATATGTTTAAAATCTTATTTTTCTTGTTGCTACTATTTTTACAATTTCTGTTATGTCATTACCATTGTAAAAGCCGATTAGCTTTAATTTTTTTAAATAAAAATATTATTATCTACTCTAAATGAGGAAAGACCAAAAAAATAAATAAACCAGCAAATCTATAATAAAGAGTAAATAGTATTATAGTAATATTATAAAGTTATACTCATTATATAAAATGCATAGAAATGGATATGTGTTAAGGTGTTAGTGTGAGAAGTGATCAAGTGAGAACACATGAAAAGTAGAATAGCAGAGTTTTAACTACAAAATAAGTTGAAAACACTAGATGGTTGTACTAGATGGTGTTAGTCATAGAATACTTAGAGAACGGCATACTATAATAATATAGTAATGTGATATTATTAACCACACTTAGTAACAGTTTGTAATGTGCATATTTTTTCTCAAATAAAAAATTAATTGTTTCCTTTGTGAATCGGGCGTTCTTATAATATTGCATTATTACGCGAAAACATATTATTTTATATTTGAGAAACTGTTCGGTGGGGTTATCTCTGCGTAGGATGTGTACCGTACACGCACCACAACAGAATGTTTTCACAGCACGCTAGAGAGAAGTAACAAACTTTGTGAAGTGAGTGGAGAAAAAAAAGAAGAGAAAAAGATAACGCGAGCCGTTTCAAATTGCTACTAGTCCGAAAGTTTCAGATCAAATTCGTCTCTGGGGGGACGGCGCCGGCCGTGGCGGAAATAAGACTTTGGCAAAGTCATATCGTGTCGGATAACCGCCGCGTTAGATTCCCGACCGCCGCCATCGACCGCGTCTGAGTCGGACTAGTGTTGCAGATTATGAGGAAGTCGTGAACAATCCGGCACGATATCAATTTACGAATTATGTAGGTAGTATATATGTGTGTGTGTGTGTGTGTGTGTGTGTGTGTGTGTGTGTGTGTGTGTGTGTGTGTGTGTGTGTGTGTGTGTGTGTGCGTATGGACAAAGTGTACGTGTTTTCGTCCGTTTAACAACAATAAAAACAGGAAATCTGGTTGTGAATCACTATTACAATCCCGCTGCTGAGTAAGTTGCAATGCGCATGTTATATTGTATTGGTAGAATCATACACAAGCGAGAGAGCGAGTTGGCTCCAGCATGGCGTGATAACTGCACACTACCTGTAACACGTTATATTTTATACGATTATTCATTTTATTCGATTCTTCTAAGATGGTATTTAAAAATCATTATCTATATAATATTTTGATATATTATGCAAGAGCTCTGAAAAAAATCAAATGCAATAATTGTAAACTTTATGGACAATATTGCACGTACAAAAATACTACTCAAATTACTAAACATTTAGATAACAGAAAGTTTTTGTAAAATACCACCGTGCACCACCAACAAGGATTTTGATTTTAAAAGTTCAGCTTTGTTGGTAGTAGCTACAAGCGTTGTTAGTATTATATCTATATAATAAACTATAGGTAGTTGATAATATATATTAAATGATTTAATACCTACTCATGTGTGTGTGTGCATCATTTGAAGTGCAGGTTGTACATTTTCAACATCCAGCATATAATTTCATAATTATTGTTGGTTTTAACATAATTCAATTTTGGTTTAATAATGTCATATTTTTATCACAAAAAATAATTGCACATCATAAAATTCCAATGAAAATGTTCACCGATTCAGAGCGCACAAATTTTGGTTGTTTTTTTATTATAATTAAAATTTCTCGATCAACTAAAAACAAATTACAATTAAATTTATTTTTACTTATAGTTTAAAGGTTAAACTATAATAATTATGTATTATTTTGTTTAAAAAACGTCGGATAACTAACTAAAATATTACATTAATAATAATTAATCCTATAATAGTTATTAAATAGTAATTGTTTCTTGTGGACACTTTGATATTCTTGATAACCAATTTTTACGATTTAGTAAATTGAACAACCCAGTAGATCTATGTGATAATATGATAAGTACGTAAATACAAATTTGGGTGGATACATTTAAATACAATATAACTCCGATTATCCGAACGTCAATCAACCGGACGTCCAATTAACCGGACGAGAAAAAAAATTTGGTCTTTTAATAACTCGTAAATCTTAATCGTATTTCGTCGTTTTTCATAATTGTAATCGTAGATCAGTTAAAGAATAGGTACTATTCTTAGTAAGTCATTTGTTAAAATAAATAATAAATACATATAACATTTTCATACAATTATATAACTTTTTCATATGTCAATTATTCAGATATTTGCTTATCCGGACCACCCTTGACCACGGATAGAGTTCTACTATACTTACATATGATCTATTAATATTTATTAGTATAAGAATAATTAATATATAAACAACGTCATCATAAAATATTTTATATCTCTTAATTAAATCATACCCATCGCTCGAGCTTATCTGACATTAAGTATCTTGTGTTCATATATCCTGCAATATCGGGACGGCAAATAACAAATTACTTATCATCCGGGATGAATATTTACCCACGTTTGCTACACCTATAATAATATTATAATCATTGGTAACTATCAGAGTTCATTTTCGAAAAAGTGGCATGTCCGTCACGCAGACAGTAGGTACATAATAAAAATAATATTATATAGGTATGGAAACGTTCCTTTATAAACCTACAGGCACTACCGCAAATTCAAAGTTTTCTCATAAGGTTCCTATCTATTGTGGTTATTATTAAAATCATAACCAACGAGAGCTGATGGCTAGTTCATGCGACGCGTTCAAAGAACCGCAACATCGAATTCGATAAATTATTAACGTCCCGAGGTCCACTCGCGGAATAACCTCATATATTATATATATTATATAGCTGGCGTGGGTAACCACGGTAAGGGTAACGTACTAACGTGCGTATTAATATAATATAATATTATTGTACCTACTATACCTCTATAATATTATTATACTCGCGAGGAGAAATATTTTCATCAACCACCGATCGGTGGTGTTGTTTTTGTTGTTGTTGTTGTTGTTGTTGTTGCTGTTGTCGTTATTCACCCTATAAATTCTAACTGCGTAAATTAAATATAACTGGCGGTCTTGCGTGTACTATAACATTATACGATGCAGGTCGGTACGAGACTTGCAGAGTATAATATTTTGATTCGGTCGGCGTCATTATCATCGTTCGCCTATCTACGTACTAGCATTATGATATTGTTAAGTAAGCGTAGTGGTTTAGGCACGCGGGCGCGTCTTAATATTATAGTACCTACCTATAACGTTTCGATAGGGCAAACTTTGAACGAATTGATTAATAATGCATTCGTACCTACGTCGCGTGTACACCGTGATGATGAAGTTGGATGGAGCTCGATCGAACTGGAATATTCGCGAGATTATATTAATATTGTTTAAGGTTATAATACGCATAACAGCTATATTACAATTTTATTAACTATATCACAGTTAGTGATATCGACTAGTTACACGATTTCCGCAACAATGCTATGTTTCACTCAGGACTTCTCTCGAGATTATGACGATGATGATAATTATTGGTAATAGGTACCTACTAATCATTTTCGCTTCGATTTCTCTAGACCGACGACACAGATAGGACAACGTATACTTACTACTATTATTATATGGTTACACGTTATAATATACGATTTTACCACGAGTCCCAATATTCCACAGCAGGAATTTTAATAATATTGACTGCAAAAACTTTACTTACTATGATGATGATAATAATTAATAATGAATATATTGCGTATACATCGTGCATTCGATAGTTGACTGTGAGCGCTGTAGCTGTGCGGCTTACTAAACCGTAATCTGACCAGCGACTAAAACTGTTGTGACTTTGAACCATTTGAGCGATAACCTACGACGTACAATATAATAATAATTATATTGGTCCAGGATTTGTCCAAAACCAGAACCGCAGCAGTGTACACGAACAGTAATTTGGCAATCTTTCTAGCCAAACTATGACAATAATTAACAAACAGTATGATACAACAGTTTACCGTAGTTCTTATTACAGTGTTACTTATATAATTATATTGATATACTTTTATAAGTCTGATAGGTGTTGTAAATATTATTATACTGTAGTAGCTGGCTGGTATTACTTGAGAATCCATTATTCGATGATGTCCATCCAAAAGTACATCTAATAAAATTATTGACGGACCAACGTCATTGCGCTGTTTTAAATATTATATCGTCAAGTTGTATAATAATTATATTGATGTCAGAAACTAAGAGCGAAGAATATTGTTTCTTTTCAGAATTATTATTAAATTCAGTTGATTTGAAATTTAACTTTCAAAATCTACCCTCTTTTTGCCTGTAATATTATATCGACTAATAGCGATTACAACTTGCATTATTTAAAAATACTTTTAAACGGATTGATTATTCATTTCTATTTTTCGCAAATGCGCATACCTGCTGCAAGTAAAATAATAATTATTTATTTTATAATTATTATTGTAAAGAATCCGTTGCTATTTTTTTGAATTTATTTTTTAATATTTTTGAACACTATAAAAAAAAGTCGAGGTAATCAAAATATTGTTTACTACTGTTTTTATCTCTATTATAGCTGTTCCTTTAGCTGTTTAATAATTTTATCCGTAGAGAATGGAATAAAAAACTCCAGCATTTCCAAACCTCGTTAAATTTAATATTTAAAATACTGGTAAGTATTAAATACGGCTTAAAAGCTTTTGAGTGCTAATGTAATATAATTTTAACACGTATAAATGTGTTATAATGCGCATAAAACAAATCAAAATAATCCCTAAAAAATAATAATGAATATGTTGCAGATAAACTTTATTCTAGAGAGCCTATAAAGAAATGTATGGTATTTCCATATAATATAAATAAAAAAAGGCCATAGAATTTGACGACGGTTTAAAAACCAGCCAACTATGAAACGTTTATAAACTTTTAAACGTGTGGTTTATAAAACTCCGACTGAAAAAAAATAAAATATAAATGTATGACACCAGGTTGAATCAGTATTTAGCAACAACGTTTTTTGAGTTTATTTCAAATAAGATAAATATAAACATTTTTTTTTAAATATCTTAGTAAATTGTATACCTATTACCTACATCCAATATATTTTTCTCGTCAGTATGCACGAAAAAATTGGTTCAGTCACCTATCATATTGGTTTATAAGGCTAAAACTATGTTGCAACTTATTTTTTTCTACCTTGAAAATAAATCAATAATTCATCTTTATTAATACAATTTTTTTTTTTTTTTATAATTGTTGTTTTTCATGTTTTAATAGATTGGTGCAGCAGGTTTGAATGATTTCTGAAAATTATAGAATATAACTTTAGTCTTTTATTGTAACTTATATATTAAAAAAACTACAGATATTTTAAACAAGAAAGCTCTTTAATGTTAATTTATGTTATATTATTTATAGGGGCATAGTTAACATAGCTTTTTTTTCTTTCTATGTTCTCTGGCCCTCTAGATTTTTGCAATTTAAAAATTGGCTCTCTAGTAGCATTGAGTAGCCCATGCCTGGTATATAAAATTAAGACTAAATCACAATGATGTAAAATTATTGGGTAACGCATTACATCGCCTTGAAAAATTAAGTAAGTACTCGAGGAGTGACTATTGTATACATAGACGTCTTTAGAATATTATCTTGCTTATTATTATACGCCTATGTGTATAATAATAGTAATATTCAATATATATATATTATATATACTATATACCATTAGATAATAATATTATATACACCTGAAAATTTACAATTTTCATGGAAATCCTCATTATATTATCATCAGTGTTCTTACTTATTTGTTGTATATAAAATACATTTTGATTTCGAATTGTCATGCAAAATATTTTCCAACACTCGTTTCCTATACCTAGGTACTATATTATAAAAAACAACACTAGCTACGAATGACTTTTAAATTGAACAAATACTTTTCTGACTATCATCATTTTAAATTCAGATAAGAATATAGAATATTGTAGCGAAACAATAATATTACAAGTATATAATAATATGCTACACGTATATGGTACAGTCACATCCAATGAATCACATTTCGAAAAATGAACGGTGTTATCTAGAAACAATATTTTTTTCCTCGAAGTTGGACATTTATGTGACGATACGTTCAGACATCGACGTCTGCTGCAGCTGTGTAGAATGTTCGCGATTCGTGAAGTCGACCACCAGGCATTATCTGCGATCGGTTCAAAAACTGCGCCAACATTTTTCAAATACAGTTCGCAAATATTATATTGTCATTAAAATATCATAATTTTATTAATAGTAAACTGAAAACCATTTCGGGGGGGGGGGCGTATACTTTTAATGTAGGTAATATAGTTGGACGCGTAGACAAATATCAATTGAAAGATATAATGAGTTTGATTTTTTGAAATCTGAATATACCACTAAATTACGACGGAGTCGAACGTTTTACACAACGATGTCAAAATAAAAACGAGTTAAAGTGGAGTATTTCGCAGTTAAATATTAAAACACATACAATGATACCGAATAATAATAACAGTCGGTACGCATAGGGGAAAAAAAACAAACTTTTTCCACGCGCATATTCGACGGTGGTATTTCATTTATTTCTTTCGTGCCGACACGCGGCGAGCGTAATGTGTTTGCGCAAAACAACGTGCGACGACGCACTATATTATAATATAGTTGGCGAAGAAAACGTCTTGCAAAGAGAATTTCTCGAAAACATCTGTAGTCGGCGTATACGTCTGTTGCGGGCGTCTTAATGACGGTTGACGTTTCGCCGCCGTAGCGTCTTCGAAAGGCGAATATTATACGTACGCTCGCCGCGTTTCCCGTTCTGAAATGTGTGTGTGAAAAATGGCCTCACATTATTATGGTTTCTAACAATGTGATTATGCAGCGCCGACGGCTGGCCGGCTCGAAACATTCCGAGTTCCGTAAACTTTATAATATTATCTCCTCCGCTGTGCAGTGATAATGCGGAAAATACGACACAAAGGGTATCTAATTGGCCGAGGAACAGTGAGTGTTCTGTGTGGAGGAGCGATAGGGGGAGGGTACCTGCTGCACATTGAAATAACGATAATAATATTATTCAGCACGGCGAAATAACATGACACAATAATATTATACATATTAATATTAATATATTATTATTACGCGTCGCCGTCAATCTTGAAAATCGGTCAGAGTCGACTGACATAATATTATAACCGCAATATTCTTCGTCTAGGATAAGCGATGCGAGATTCGCCCGAGAAATTATATAAGTGACTAAACATAGTATAATAATAGAGGCGGACAGGTGGTCATTATTAACTATAACCTTAACCAACTCAGTCACACTTGAAAGTATTTATGGGATTATATAATTATCAAAATTGACGGAATTTCTTGTTTAGCAACGTTAATCTTAAACAACAGTAGTAATAATTTATCTCATACATATTTAAGGCAATAAATTAGATTGTTTCGTCACTTGTTTTCATACATGGTTAACTTTTGTAGCGTTTAAATGTACTGCCTCCACATCATCATAGCACGTGCATTTTTTATTTTCAAGTTTAATTTTCAAACGATAACGAAAAGTCGTGCGAAATATACAAAGTTCCTAATAATAATAATAATAATAATAATAATGATAATATTATATTATTACACGTCTTTGTATAATACGCGAAGACCATAGGGAAGGATCCGTGAATTATATAATATTATATTTCGACGCGTTACCGCGTATTTATATTATAATGTATATTTTATACCATGATGGATATTCTGTTGTCATCAATGTGCGTCGACGATTTATTCTCTGAAAATAGTCGTCTCGCGGAAGTTATCTTGCTATGCACGCGTCGCACGAAATACGGTGCACCCCCCCCCCCCTCCCGATAACCACGATGTTATAGGTTATATTATATTTTACTCGTGGAATCGTAATGATAATAATAAGATTTTGTTCTTGTTTTTGTTTTCGTCTTCGTCGTTATTATAATATAAGTACATAATATTATTATTTAAATCCAAAATCGGTATCACTGAACCGCGACCATGACCCACGTCGCCAAACGCGTGTAGCGCTCGTGTGTGTATGTATTTTGATGCGATACGGATCGTTTCGACGGCAAAGTTTCTTAAGGCGCGTTATATGACGGCGGTGGTGGCGGAGGAGGGTCAGAACGAGATAAGGCAGTGGTGTGGTGAGCTTTGGGGGGGGGGGAGGTATAAGGGGGGGTTTATATGGGAAATTGAAAGGGAAGCAATATACACGTTAACGTGGCTTAACTTGAACGCCACCGCCGTGGCACTCGACTGCACGCAAAGTTTAAACAAAGCAGTAATACGGCATGGGATTTGCGGCGGGTCCCGACGGGGTGGGTTGCGGGATATTATTTAAATTTTCTGACAATGCACCACCGCCATCGGAGAAGTTAAGATTTCCCGGTAACGTTTTTGGCACACGAAACCCAAAGGGGGTTGGGAAAATGTTTAATTATTAATAAAACACGCCGCCTTTGAGACAGGAATGTTAATTATACCTGGACGGCGCGATGACAACGACGACGATGACATTTTGGGCGTAGAGTGCCCGGGGACGATTGCAAGGGGTAGGGTGCGTGTGGAGGGGATGGAGACCGTCACGGGATTTTTCGTCATCGGGCCAATGAAACGAAATAATAAATATCGCAGTGATCCCGTGTGACTCGAGACTGCGGCGGAAACGCGTTATTGCGATATCTGGACTATTTTTATTTTATTTTTTTTTTTGTTTCCGAGAATCAATTGCGACGCGCGCATTCATGCCCGACGATGACTACTTATAAAGTATTATACTCGTCAGCGGTTATTCGGCGCCGTCGTCGGTCGCAAGTTTATCATTATAGCATTACATGCACTCGGGACGACTACGACGACGAATGACGCGTTATTACGTTTTTCGTCGCGAACCACCCGTCCTGTTTAATATCATTATTGTGCACCTAAAGCACGCACGGACGTTTTATTGATGTGGACAAACGCGTTGTTTTCGAACAAAATCGTGTGTGATCGCGCGCGCGTTCTCTCAAAAAGTCGTCAAAAACTAGACCGTAATCCGTGCGCGAGCGAAATGAAAAAGACCTCCGTGACCTTTATATAATGCTATAATATTATAGCGGTGCAGTGTATTATATAGAGAATAATATAATAATAATACGAGGCGAGTGTATAGAGGACGACGAGACGAGACCAAAAAGTTAGTGGTACAAAAGGAGAAAAGGGAATGCCATCCAATATAAGGACTTATGACCGTGTTTGACGGACGTTTGGCTCGAGGACGTGACGTTCGCCGAATTTCTAGGATATATATATTTACCTTTGGCCTCGGTTGTGCACTTAAATCATCGACGAAATATTATGGTGACCAGCTAATATGTTACAAACACTGTGTGTGTGTGCGCGCGTGTCAGTGTGTGTGCCTGACCAGGTAATAGAAAAATTCGACGACAACAAAAGCGAATGCCACCGGGCTGCCACATATAATATGTGATTTGCGCCCGCGTTATCGTTGCAGCGAAAACTGCTGAAAAAAAAATTACTACTTACGCGAAAACGCGCTTACGGATGCCGCCGTGGGTAGACACCGAAACGAGAGAGATGCTAGCTCGTTGCGCGGGTATCCGTTTCACAAAGAACCACTCATATGAGATGATACTAACTTTACCTCGTGAAGGGCATAACATATATGTATTATTAAATATAAGAGCGCGCGCGCCGGCGTTTGTACGTTAGGTATGTGGTATAATATGTACGTCACCGTGTTTCAGACCTACACGGCGGGTGTTGTTGGGCTACCTGCCAGTGAACTAGAGAGTGTGTGTGTGGTTGATACCGTCATTGATTCCGTTTTGCCCGGGGACACACGGGGACTTTTGTGGTCCTGTGCGAGTATAATATAGAATATGGCATGTAATAAGCACACACGCACAGGTTATGCTAAAAGTGACGACCGTCCCTCCGGGCTCTTTTGACTTTGGCCCTTCTCGCTCAGGCCTTGGTGATAATAATAATATGAATCATCGTATTTTCTTTCTTTATTTTTTTACAGCTATTTTTTTTTTTTAACCACAAACCACAGCTGTGTGTGTAATATTTTTTCGTTCGTCTTAAACTTAATTTCGCTTCTTTTTTTCCAGGGTTTTTTTGTTTTGCTTTTCGTTCACAAACATCGACATAACCGGAAGGGATTTTCGGTGAATGGGCAAAAATATAGATAGATACACGTCTGTCGTCAAAGGTCTTGATTACAACCGTGGTTAGAGAAATAATTGGTTTTACAAACGATCGTATGTATGTGTGTATCTATATATATATATATATAAACTATTTTTACGGAAGATGGCAACGGTTGTTTTTTTCTCAAATATTTTTTTGAAAACAAATAACTAAAACAAATATTATGACGAAACTATGATATATATTTTTACTGAATTTTGACATTTTTTTTTCATTTTTTTCCCATACCACTAAAGAATGAAACAATTTACTAGGGTATTTTTAAAAAAAGTTACTGTTGCTAATTGCTAATAATCCAAATAATATTCCCGATAAATCATAAATAATTATCTATACATTTTTTTTTAGAATCTGTTTATTATTAAAGTTAAAAAAATTAATTGTCCTAATATGTATCTCTCTACTTCAGTCCCTACAACCCCCAACCACTAAAAAACTAAGGTTTCGTTATTGGTCATAACCCAAGTAACCTAGCTATAGTCACACCATAATGAAACCAAATATACTATATTATGTACCTAGCCTAAAAAACCATCTCCGTATGCTTAAAAGTTAAAACATTAATTTAAAATAACAAACACACAAGATTAATACAAAGTTTATGGATTCTGTACAAATAATATGTAATTAAGTCAATGTAGAGTGTATACCTATGGCTAAACCTAAATAATATTTTTCATTAAAATTCATCCATTATGATTACGAGTTAAAAAATGTTTCCTGATAGTATTATACTTTTTTATTTTTTATTTCCAACATAAAATAAATTAAAATATTAATGAATAACTAGCAAAGTCGATAGTATGTCAAGTATAACGAAGTTTTTATAGAAATCGATTATCTTACATTATACAATAAAAACTAAAATAAGAGCAATTCCCCATTGTTAAATGATTGAAAATTAAGATTTAAATAGGTTGTAATTTATTCAGAAATAAAAAGCACTTTTTAAAAGTTTTAACAAATTTTAACAATTAATATTAAACTCAGTAAAATTTTAAATTATCAGCAATGATGAAACTTGATACTTTTATGTTTGTTCAAAAGGCGATGTTAAAGTTTTCCTCTCAATCAGAATAATGTGAGTGCAATTTACCTAAATTAAAGGACTTATACAAGGTGAAATGAAAAGTTTCTTTTAAAAAGTCATGTGCTTATCCAAAAAATGATTTTAACGCCAATTTTCAAAATTAAGATTTATTGTGACAACACAGATTCTTACAGTTTATAGTAATTAAAATATAACACGTTTATATAATTCACATACTATTGATGAGTATTCACTTTTGGTTGACGTATTAAGCGTACATCTTCTAATTTATGATTTTACTTTTAATTGTTTTAATAATATTTTTTAAAATACATTATTGAAGAAAAATATTTTTTTTTTCCTTTTAACACATCACAATATATACACTCTTTTTTTAAGCAACAAACACTTTTTTAATATATGAAGCAAAAAAATATTTATATGTAAATACCTGATCAATTTTGTTTATTATTTATAAACATTTAATAGTTAGAGTAGCGAATTAGTGCCGTAAACTGTAATCATGAATGGGATATACAGTTATTTCTCTTTCCATATACTCCATCTATAAAAACTTTAAATGCATGTAAATAGATAATGAAACATATTGGTTTTATGATACTCGAAATGTATTAAAAAATAGTTTCAGAAAAATAAATTGTTTATTGTAATATGAAATAGAAAATACGAGCGAGCACAAAAAAAAACTGTATTTTAATAACCACGATGGAATAAACTTCCGTGCGTGAAAAAAAAATAATAGATACTAAACTAATTTATTATTATATCATCATCGATCACCGGCAAAACATATTATAAAACATTAGTATTAATAAATAATAGTATTAATAATTTTTAGTAATATTTATAAATGTTATAAATTATCTATTTAAATATTGTATGTGTCGTTATAATGATATGAGTAATGAGTATCGAATATTATTTATTGTTCAAATAATAATAGTTATTTAATTATAATTTTTTACTTCTGTTGTAAAATGCATCAAATCAAATTTGTGTAGAAACTATTTTTAATTTTCCCATATTTTTATCAGTACAATATTGTAAACTGAACAATTATTAAGAAAGGAAAGTAAACGCATTGTATTGTCATTTGACTTCGTCTGGCAGTGATGTATTATTATTATGACAGTATAAACGTGAAACTTGAATGAAATAATATAATATTATCCATCGTATATAGATACACGACTTGGAATGGAGGAGTGGTACTTGAAGAAGGCTGTAAAATATATATTCTGATAAATGAAAAATAAAACTGTTGCTTGCTTAATATTTTTGAACTCTCTTATTCTGTTTTTTTGACTGACGGCTATTCTATGGAAAATTAGGATCAATTCGAAAATATTTCGTTCCAATTAATAACTCCAAAATATATAGATACAAAAGTTGCCAACTTTCGACTGTTTCTTACTATTCATGGCTTCGATTGAAGTTTAAATTGGTTTTGTGATTAAAACGGCGGTCACGCTTCTTTTTCTGTGAGACTGCAAGGTTATTGATATTTATCATTGTATAATTTATGGATCCAGTAAGCACTCCAAGTACTCTAATTAAGTGTTTAATAAAAGACATAAAACTGACTTTGGACTCAAAACAACTTCTTTTGTTTGACCTAAAATATCTGGATGATTTTTTTGTTTTTGGTTTTAAGTACACTAGTCATTAAGTACGTACAAAAGAAAGAGGGAAATTTATTTTTCATTGATTCGTCCAATCTCGCTCAAAGGGAATGCGGTTTCCTTTGCTGAAAGGGCGTACCTCATTATAAACTATACAATATTAGCATCAATTGTTTTCTTTTTTCTTAAGCAAAATTATACTTTTTCATCTACTCATACGGTTATATAGTAATGTTATTCGTACATTGAACTAAATATTAATATATCATACCTATAAAAAATGTCTTTATAATAATTATTGTATTGTTCCCTAAATACTTTAGTATTATGTAATTATTTTGTAACTATAAACAATAAATGTTTGATATGTTTGATTATATTTGATGGTTTGTACTTTGTACCAGCAAGATCAACGAAAAATATTGGCTTAAAAATATGCTAGTACATGCCAATAGTGTGGTACCTACTTATAGTAAAATTACAACTCGTAGGTATAATATTAGTTGTGACACATTTATGGTAAATGTAAATACCTACGCGATTAATTTATAAATTTACATTGATACAGTGATTATGACTTTTATTTACATTAGTAGACTACGTTAATAACAAATCTTTATATTTATGGTTTTTTCCATTTACAATATACTCGTGGCCCATTCAAGAATAATTTACTATATTATAATCTAGATATCTGAATTCTGATTATAACTATGAGTTCCGGTGAGTTTTGGTTTGTTTGGAAAGTTTCAACTAGGTGAAAAAACATATATAGTCGTGAGTTGGATATAAGTCTCATTGTCCGGTGTTTTTATGTACCTACGAAAAAAATAATGTTTGTTCTAATATATTCGAGTTTTTAATAAACTAAGTTGTAATAAATTATTAAGACATTAGCCGCTAGTTGGAAAAAAAGTTCACCACGAATAAAAATATAATTTAGATAACGTTTTATTAAAGGTGGATGAACTTACAAAATATCTCGAACATATTATTATTATACATATATTTATTTATATATGCATATAATATATTATTATATGTATATATTTATTTATATATACGCATACAATATATATGACTGATTAATTATTTTTAATAAGTAAAAGTAAATAATTAATTATTATCGTCAAATCGAACAAAGCCAAACCAGGAATTTCTTATCACGAATAACAGCTAACGGATTATGCATATAGGCATAAAAACAGAAGTATATTCGGGCCATCAGCTATACTAAGAGAACTTAAGTTGAATAGAGATCGTATCACGGCAAAATATTACCACAACATTTGCATTATAATTTCATTGTATTGAACACAAGACGATATTGCTGAGTACATACACCTTTAACTCCGACGGAGATAAGTATTTTCAAAGTCACATTCGTAAACTCTAACAAAAATGAGGACTGTAATTATCAACAAGATTACATGAAGAAATTAATTTACATAAAGCTCCTCCATATAATTGCTTTGTGGGTATTGTCAGCTGTTTTAATGAAATATTTGTGGACGACAACTTTTTTTTTCATTATTATTAGTATTATTCTACGGAATGAGAAAGTTTTAAATTTAATTCCCACAGTTTTATGTATGCTATGCGCGAAAAAATAATGCATGCAAATAACTATGGTTTTAATGTAATTAAAAAATAATAATAATAATAATAATAATAATGATAATGTTCAAGTTATAACGTATAAACATTTTTGATATTAAACTAATGGAAAGAAAACTATAGCGAAATTCTATTACTAAACCCAAAAGATAGAATAATAATAACGATAATTAGAGCGAAGAAAAAAATTAAAAGCGTAACATCTTCCAGACGATAATATTATTGTTATGAGAGCCTTAGGATGAGACTTAAACAATATTATGCGTTTAGCCGAACAAATTAAGAAAGCTTAATTAATGCAGCTCAAAAGCAATCGTTTACGACTGTCACCAAGCCCGTCCATTGTTCGTTTCGTATTATAAACAATACTATTATACAAACGAACACTTTATACCTAATAATACATTATCATTGTACAATTGGCGTTTTTCTGTCGTTTCAAATACGAACTCGAGCCGAACAATAACCGCCGCGCTGGGCGTGTACCTTCCGAGGGCCGGGCACGTCTGAAATCACCGATGATTGTTTACAACAGCTCCGCGGGTTACTCGTTTCTCTTTTAATTTTCATCTCGTCTTACGAAGACTCTCACACGATATGGACACGTCATCGTTAGCACTAGTTTGCTATAACTTCATTATATCGATATGTCCACGTGCGCCTTACATTATTATTGTAATATTATATACGAGAGTGCGTCGCGCCGTTTGTTTAGCGTTCAAAATCGTCCTTTCGATTTCCTGCGGGCACCCTTCGCCACACGGCACACACACAAAAAAAGAATTAATTGGATTATACAAGAGGTCCGAGAGATCTTCAAGCATCGAATTCTATTGGCAAAATTCGCATCGAAAACGGGTGTGTGCGTGCGTACGACGTATTACGCAGTACGCCCGGCCCGCATCCCACTCCACCCCCGCGAAAAGACAAACAACGTCGCTACTGCTTCTGTTATTGTTATCATATTATTATTATTATTATTACTATTATTATTATTTTCTCGTTCTCTCCCTGTCCCTTCCGAATAATAATATGTACGACATCAAAGGAGGTGAGCGCCAGTTTTACCTCCTCGTTGGTTATTATATTACTATACATATTATAGCTATATATATTTAATATAATGCATAACATTATGTAACGGAAAAATTCGTTACGCTATCGGCCACGGGCTGTTTTTCCACTGTTGTATAGTCGTCGCCGCCAACGCAAAAACGACTACGACGACAATGTGTGTACTTACATTCACGCACACACACAGAGCACACTCGCAGGAAGAGATCCGTTTTAAATTAACCAAACCCCCTACCGTCCCCGCTACCGCCACTAAAACAATATTTGTGCGAGTGTGTTTGTGTGTGTTTATATTTTGTTGCCAGATACAGCTGGTAATTCGTGTCCCTGAGCGATTTTCCCGGCACCAGAAACTCCCGATACGGAAATAACGCACGGTACACAATAGACGGTTGAGGAGTGTGGTGGAGACGAGACGGTGGATGTGGCGAGAGGAGCTTTTCGCGAAAACGGCAAAACAAACGGCGGTGCAAACGAAAAGAGACGGCGACGAGGGTGCTCATCGCATAAATAATATATTATTATTATGCTGTACGGAAACCTCATCGCGGTGTTTGCGTGCGTATTGCACAGTTTTTCAGGTGTTTAGTGGTCCGGGGCTCCAGCACAAACCCTATATGTGAAAAAATAACTAAACGTTTCGGCTTTTCTGCCTTTGGAAACAAACCAAATGCACCGCTTCGATGTCTCCGACCAAACGGTTTCTCTGTATACTATAATTGAGTCCCAATACCTGAGCGGGTAAAACATAATAATATACTAATTGAGTCCCGGGTATAAACGAGAAATATACTAATTTAGTCAGCGGTCGAGAAACCAAACATATTCTATAAATTATAATTGAATCCAAGGATTATTTTGAATAAAATATAAAATCAATTACAACATACGCGGATGTGTAGATTACTACGTGATATCGTTCATATCATTTTTATGACTTTCGTCGGATAACGCAACGACATAATATTAGATAGGACTGGAATTTCGGATTTTATTTCTATCATCGCTAGTATAATAATTACCGATATCATTATAATATTAATATATTATACATTCTAGTTGTCTAAACTATGACACATGTATAGGTATAATAAGACATATTGTATAGGTAAACCGTTATCATAACCATACGTTAAATTCAGCCGCTAAGAATTTAACACATTTTATTTATATGAAACTATATTTTGTATATTTAATTTCAATTCAATGTTGTTCAAAATCATTATTTTTGTCAGTTTAAAAACGAAAACAACATTGAATCGTCGGGATACTCATAATATTATTTTTTTTCATGAGCCGTTTCGCTCGTCTTCCAAAGTCCGAATGCGTCGAGCGCGAGTCTTATCCGAAATTAGTGTCGTCCACCCCTCCCACACCTTTCCACACAATCCAACCGTGTAGGGTCTATGCTGGCAGACGGGTGAGCGAGAAAGAGAGATTTCCACGGTGTCTTCCAACGCGCGCGCGTGCTAGTCAGTTTATTATCTCATTTATCCTCGTTACACCCCGTATAGTTAGACGTGCCACCTTGGTCATACTCAGCGTACACTCTCTCTGGCCGCCCATCATCCTGGCCGGTCCTTACAACCTCCCCCCCCCCTCCCCCCCTCACCCCGACTACCCACTGCACCTAGACATATATCCGTCGCTCGCTCATTATTTACCGTCCGCGTTTCATGATAATATAATAATATAATGTATGTATACGCCAGACGTGTACATATTATGATAATAACGCACACTGTGATAGCACGACATACGACCCCTTGACGACCAGAGCCTCGTTCGCTCCATCAATCCGCTTATATTATTATTATCACATGAATAGGTAGGTACTAATGTAGTATAATATATTGTTTTGACTGCAACGATAGTGCAGTAAAAATAATAATTATTGTATTACGCAATGTTTTTTATATCGGAATGGTTTTAATATTTCTCAATATTTCCGAAAAAAATACACTCGCAAACATCGTCAAATGTAATGATTCATTTTAATCACGATTGGTCCGATATATTACGTTACGCAAACTATATAAATGTTAATTGTTGCATCAGTGTTTCAGCAATGTTTTATTGACCACCACAATGCGAGTTGCACACGTGTAAAATAAACATTGCTGCAATACTAATTAATGCCGTGTTTTTTTAATGATGTTCATCCTAAAAACAGGCACGTACAGGCACATATTATTTTGAAACACAATAATATACTCACTACATTTTTTTTAGTTTAATAATAAATCTATTCAAATTCTGATTTTTTTAAATCTTAAATATACTCAGAGACCATATTTTCAAATTCTTGAGACTCTCTTTGTACTACTTAAAGGGTGTCTTGTTACTTCTGTACTAACCCCCATTTTTAGTCCAACATTATTTAGTGCATTTTTGAAATTGTTGATGTATTTTATTCAAAATTCGAACGAATAGTTTTTCAGTTATTAAAATATTTTTACTTAGGATAAAATTCCTACAAAAATATAAAATATATTATATATAATATAACCTAACCTAACCTAACCTCTATGTTGATGTTTATTATACTTGAACCATTTTTACAAATAATAAATGTTAATGAGTTAATATTAATTAATAAAATGTTCAAGTTATCATATCCCTCATATCTCCAAACCACATTTGTATTACCTTAGTAACAGAGTTCTTCAAAAACTTTTCGTTCAAATTTAGATTTGATAGCTACGTCAACAATTTTGGAAAAATTATCAACTTAATAATTTACGGTAGAAAAAGGGAGTTGTCATTAGGAAAATAGGATCTTCTATATATCTACAGGACACTTTTTAATATTTTGTACTAAAAATCTTGAGAATTTGAAAATAATATGGTATTTACAAGCATACGTTAGAAAATTCCAAAAATCAGAAATTAAATTAATTCTTTAAGAAATAAAAAATCGGGGTTGAGTTTGTTTGTCAAAACATTTCTACTAATAATACGTTTACATTATATGCAAAAGTAGACAATATTTTATAGTAAATTCATATATGATTTTCACGTGTATTATAGTATTAATATTATGTTATAGCACATAATAATATAACAACTATTATATCAGTATTCAGAACCTAATTTAATCCTGCATAGACGATAGACCATTTATCGGTGGTAAATTGAATAAAGATGGACAACAACGTTTTTCCGCAAACAATCTCAAATAATTGTTTTATTAGTTTTTCATAAAATAGGTACTGCAACTTTCTGAATAATTTTTAATAACCAAATCATACGCAAACATAATATATATACATTATACATATTAATATTTTAGAACTAGTTGCTAACCAAACCAGTTTAGAATGTACTGGGACTTTCGTATTATAAACAATTCAAAATATTGTGAATCTTCTACTAGTATAGTTCATAAGCTGAAAAAAAAATGTTTAGCATTTATATTTTTAATTTAGGAAGAGTAGCTGAAGAATACCACAAAGTAGTGTGTTAATTCCTACAGAGCAAAAAAAAACCCAAATAATATTATGATTCTTAATAACAATACCTCTTATCATTATTTTGAATTATGTTAATAACATTAGCAGGCTTTAAAGGCAGCTGCAAATAGCTCTAAATACATGTATAAGTTTTTAAATAAATTTTAACGATCTTCATGAAAGCCAGTTATTTTTTTTTTCATTAGATAGTATTTTCATTTTCCTTAATTTAATAACCTTATATATAGGTTATAATGTTCTCGTAATAATATAAAGTTTATTCTAAAAAAAAAAAAGTATGTATAATTATTATTGTATTTGTTCAAGCACTTCAATAAAATATTAATTATGCATAAAATTTGTTTTTTTCTTCATATAAAACAATATTTTAGGTACAATTTATTATTACCTAATAGTTTCTTAAATAATAAAAAAAAATACAACATTTATTTATAATTGTATACAATAATAACGATTATGTGTAAAATATTAAACGTTTTCAATCTTAATATATTTACAAAAAAAACATATTAATGAAAATGGTAATATCATGGAATTCGTACCATCCATCAGACCAATAGTTTCCTGATATCACATAAGTAATATGTTATTTTCTAATGCTTATATTTTCATATTCATAAATAATTATTATTGTAACACGGCGTTTTGAATTGGCAATTTAGGTACAGCGTAGTCTTCCATCCGTTTGTTTGGTATTGCATACAACAAAATATTGTTATCACGCATCTTTATTAATTTATTATAGTTGCTTAAAACAATAATTGTATTATATAATAATAAACTAAAATCGCTAGTAAAATAATAAATTAGTATTAAAGATTAGATCATTAATATTATAGTAATAATGTTTAAATCGTAATTTATAAAATAATATTAATCTAAAAAGGTAATAAAATTAAGTAAAGATATATGGTATAACAATATTGTTAATGTAAACAGTTATAACATAATATACGAATAATTACCTGTCCATAATACTTTTTAGACTTGTATTTCATTATCTACGTAATAATAATATTATAATAACGAATATCAAACACTTCCGCTTGTGCTCCGTATACAACTATATTATAATATTATGAAAAAACAATCATGCATGTATACGATGTACGGGTAGGTTTATTATTGTATCATTAGAATACAACACTCACAACTCACTACCAGTTTTCAATGCTACACGTCGTATAGTCGACCACCCTTTCCCCATACGTCGTTTTTCAGTTTACTCGAGACCGTCGAAAACGTTGCCCGTGAACTTCCTACTGTTATACAGATACCCACGCCCGATTTAATCCAATTACGAAGAAACACATGCGCGGATAATATTTTCAAATATAATAATATACCCTCTAATAACATGGCTGTTATCGTCGTACACGGTATACGTCTCGTTTACACACAATCACAGACACGAAGTGCACACGGGCCCGGAGATAATGTTTTAACAGAGATTTTGATGTCTCTCCGTACGCGGTCTTGCCCGGACAGGGTCTTCGCTAATAGGCCGGCAAGCTCGACGACGACGCCCGTTAATAATAGATAATGGTGCGGTATCGCAAAAATACAATACTATAGTTGTAGTCTCGAAATATCGCTGCGCGTGTAATTATTACTACGACCGTTTACGCGGTAACAGGTTACGGCGGCGGCGGAGTTCGTTATTACATACGCATCACAGTATGAGGGTTTACGAATTGCTGCGATATCAAAATATATACAATACCAGTATTAGGTATTAGTTACGCGTCTATATTATAATAATATTATTATGACTGCATAACCATTCCTATAGCCACTGTGCATTTGTTTTATTTTACGAGAACTGCTAGATCCTACGTGCTTGGCAGGCGAGTTGTACGTAGTCGGCGGAGTCGGTGGCGGGCGCGGGTTGGACGAGGATGGTTATATTCGTTTTAATGTCTCGCGAGAAATAATAATTGTTAAATATAGGTCACAGTTTTAAAAAAATTAACAAGAAAACCCGGCGAGTTTCCCTTTCATTTTTATGGCCAAAACACCTGTAAAACTTCCGTCAGTGTAATTAAAACTTTTTAAACATTAAAATTCTTATTATGTTTTTGTGTTAAAAGTTTGTCTAGAGGTGAAACATTCGCTGTATATTATGCATCTATATATAGATATATACGTGTATACATTAATGATTGAAACGGCGAAGTAGTTGTTTCGTACACACGAACGGCGGCACACTGAGACCGTGAAAGCTCAAAGCATTGTTATGTAACTCGAAATGTTTTGGATTTGTAATTCCAAAATTATACAACCAATATACGCGTGCATTATGCGTATGTATTATACTAACTATTCGTGTGGATCTTGCGCTTAAGAGATAATTTACGCGTTAGTAAAACTGCAAACAAAACCTGATGAAATAAGACTATGGCGATTCTGCAGAAGACCATCGAGGACAGCAAAAATACTACCAATCATGCATTAAGGGTGGCGCGAGTCAAACTACTTGACGAAATACAATCCATCATAATTATATACGTAGGTATTAATACTATAATGATATAAACGTCCTGTGAAACACAAAACGTAACATTGTATACCCATTACAAATTGTTATACCTACTATCATTACGCATTTAATTCGAGACGGCTCGCTTGAACCACTACCGTGGAAGCACGTCATTACGGCGTTTGCAATAAATACAAACAATATAGTATTGACACGAAGTAAAGATTAAGACGGTCGGGTACAACACGATATTGTCATTGACGTCAAGTGATAGCTACCGGTGTTTGGTCAAGTGGGAGTCAATGACGGAGTTTCTACGATGCTCGCGAATTGAACGCTTAACCGGAAAGGACTCAGGACCTAGTTGGTCCTCGTGAATACTACAAGGATTTAAGGGTACATTGGATGCAGGATGTCTTGTGTATATGCTATATTATAATACAATACTACGTATGTGTAATGCATCTCTGAAGTTGAAATCTGTACGTCTGAAAACCGAACCCGTACGCCACGAAGCTTTACGATGATATTATATTATACACAGCCCCACTAAAGTACAAATTATTAAGTACCTATAACTATTAAGTATATATATATATCTCGCCTTACAGAGTTTGTTTAATATGTCAATATAAAAACGCTAAACAACCGTTTTCCGCGATCTTATAGATAATATTATACTGTAATGTGTTCACAAAAAAATTTAAACCGTTAGTTCCGATAGGTGTTGCCGTATTGGAAGTCATAAAAAAAATAAATGTAAGAAATCTTGGAAGCTATTATTTTGGACAAAAGTAATCGAAAATTGTATTATATTGTTAGTAACTTTCCTTTTTTTCATCTCGTAGTTTATGAAAATCGACTGATTACTCAACTCGAAAAAGCTAACTTTTGACTTTTCTCTCTTCATTGTTTTTTAATATTTTATCTAAAAACCAAAATATTCTGAGTTCATTATTATTATTTTTTATTTGTAAAATATTAAAGTTTTGCCCATTGTCAAATCATTTAATCCACATGATTATTTTTATTTTATTCAACATACAACTATTCGGGATCCATTTTAATAAGTAACTAAAAACGAATTCGTCAAATGGACATTTATACTTTATAGATCAATAAATGATACAAAATGTCTGTCCTATGACCACTTTCTTTTAATGATCCTATACTATAGTTCCTATTTATACATTACATACATATATACTATGGTATCAGCTAAGGGGGTCTTTGAATCTGAACTTCCCTCATATATCCGATTTCAATATTCATATAAAATTATATTTTATTTTGTATTTATGAACATTGTGAAAATAATATTTTACAATAATATATAGGTACAAACAAAGATTATATAATAGTTCACCCTCTTCTCACCACCACCAACACCACACATATGACATATTTTATAGCACTAAAGTTATCAGTATTTCACCGGAAACTCGTGAATCGCACCCATTCCGCTTCCGGCTCTCCCACCGTGTCTCGTACTGTCATTAAAATTATGATAGAAACACGCGTGCCCGTCGGCACATCATTCTTAGGAATCAAAGTTGTTGGGTACTTCTCTCCAAAGGGCCACGAAGATATCAAAGACTAGCTCGCATACTTCTGATTCCAGATGGACCGGAAAAAACAGGAGATGTCATCGTGCAGGTGAAAGTTCCTGCAGGTGATTTCTAAGAGTCGCACACAGATCCGTCCCTACAGGATGATATGGCGAATTGGGCTTCTGTCTTCACACCAAACCATATGACTATATGAGCACTCGCTCACTACTCTACTCGTGTCCTATTTAATAATGTTTTATTGCTTAAATGATATACGAAGTCTGAAAGAGTTTTTCAGAACGATAAACGACTACCGAAAACAAAATTTATAACATGCGTAGGCAGTTGTTATAAGAAAACACAAAAAACAGCTACAGTGATAAAAAAAAAATAATATAATTCATTTTGTTTTTTCCTTTGCATAAAATATACAGTAGGTATCAAATACTAAAAATTAAACACATAAATATTTTATTTCGACAACTAAGCAATCGATTAGTGATGATGAGACATTTAAAACGATCACCTTGCGTATGATATTGTAAATAGTAATTTATAACAATGATGTAATTTAAAATATTACAGTCGAGGCGACTTCGAGACGGGATTCTTGTATTGCTATAAACTTATACCGGAGGAGTGGATGGTAAGGACCACGACTACGAGACGGTCGGGGTGGAACTCCCTAGTTGAAATTTTCCTCTTTTTCTTTTATATTTCCTTTTTTTTCTCCCCGGTAACAAAAGTCGTGTGTATACACATACATAAGACGGCTCTTACCCCTTCTACAGACTTCCCCCCTCCCCAACCTACCACTCACTTACAGGCCGCCCGGAGTAATTTAATGTAAGCGAATTAAACGGTGGTGGCATAGGATGCGGCAACGGTCGCGTGTGTGTTTTATTGGATATCCGTTTCCGGTATAGTAGTAGTGACCCCTCGCCGCCCCGTTTGTACCGGCTGGTACCAGTGCCAACGTCCTCCACTCACACCCCCGTCCGACTCACCGGCCCAATCGAGGTTTTCTGTGGGGCATTTGTTTTTTGATCCCTCTTTTTCCGAGCACTGCTACGGCGCGTGGTGTGTGTCACCGCCTTCGCAGCCATGGCAAAGTCCTTAACCTGGCTGTTTATACGCATAGATATCATTCCTATTATTATTATGATTATTATGATTATTATTATTCATTATTCCTATTATCATAATAATGATACTAATATTTTATGGTGATCGTAGTCTATCGTTTTTAAGTAATCTTAAAACAAATTCAATTGCGTATGTAATATTTATACTCCTTTAAATTATTATGCGATGGAATATGGAAATACTGTAACTATAATTGTTGTGTCAACCTTAAATCGTAATGTTTCATAATGGGATGGCACACAAAGAGTTGTAGCGATTTTCAATAAAAATATTTTTGTTATGAAACACGTATCACCCTAATTTGATTATATGTATACGACCGTAATTGATAAATTATAATAATAATTGTAAACATCATCAGGTAGATAGGTATACTTATAAAGTATATTTACAATAGTCATTATAAATTATTTACATAATTTAATTTAAATTAAATACGAACAATATTATTAATAAATAAATAATTTTATTTTATTGCCACAAAAAAGAGTTTTTTGTTATACATACTTATATTCACATATTATTATAAAACGATCTATAAATCTATGAAAAAGTGGACAGTATTAATAATTTTGAATGTTTCTTACTGTACATTTATTTATTTACTTGATGTGTGGTAGGTATTTAAATTGCTTTAAATAAAATATCTTCAGATATTGAATGTCGGTACTGCACTATACATGTTTATATTATACCTAAATTCATTGTTTGGTTGGAACAAAAGCCGTAATCAAATAATATAAGTATTCAAGTGTACTGTGACATGGGTTCTACATAATAATTTTTAACAAAATTATATTATAATATACTTGATAATTAAATAATTGGATCATTAATCCATATAAGAAATTTCTTGTTAAAAAAATATTTACAATATTATATTTAATCATTCAGTATTTCTCACCTACAAATATATATTAAGCTCAACTGATGTTTGTTCTGAGCGTATGCAAATTTAACCAGAATTTGATCGTGAAAATGATTCGACAGCGGCGAGTGTAACAATCGAATTATTGTAATCATAAAAAGAAAATAATATTCTTTGGTGTATAATACCATATAATATAATATATTAATATAAATCTAAATATTTCACATTTATTAAACGCCGTTCAGATGAAATAATCTCGATACTGCATTTTCCACCCTATCAAATCCCCAGAAGCGTTTGTTCTGCGGAAATGTTGACCCACTGCAACATAATTTTCACGGTGTATTAACAAGACTTTGGGTATACAGTGTACTGTGTACACAAAGTAAATATTGGCAAACATTTTGATAGGGTTCATAAGCAATTATCGGCATACGCGTGTATACTGTTTTTTTGGAAAACACTATATCGAGGATGGGATAGGTTCGGTTTTTTTTATAGAATTTCACTAGAAAAAATAGTTATCTAAAACGTAGTTTATGCATTTTATAGTTGAAGTCGTCGATGTAGGTGGTATCCGAAAATAAGCACAGTCGTGGTCAATTTTTTCATAATATCCTTATTCCATGATCTGCAGCAGTACCTATGTTATATAATATAATATTATTATTAGTATCACTGTATCCCCAACCGTTTACCATTACACATAATGTTATTATAATATTATGTGTCCGGAATTTACTGCCGTTATTTTAGCAGTTCGGTTTTCGAATGGTACCGTCGATATAATAATTTATTAATGACAGCCGCAGTATATAATATAACGAGTACGGAAGACGGATATTACAGGAGCGCAGCGTCGTCAAAAAACAAGAGATTAGGCGCGTTTTTTTATGGAGTAATAAAATCGCCAATTTCCATCCGAACGACACTCGGGGTTGGATTTTTTTTCTCGGTGGTGGATAAAAATATATAGTTTTATACTTGCTGGCGAATAGTAATAATAATATTGTACGCGCGGCCAATCGCCCTAACCTAACCGTGCAGTACAGTGTTGTACGCATGCGCGCGAGTGAGCATAATATAGTAATAATAGGTATATCGTGTGTAAATAGTAATCGTCGCACTACAATAATAATAATAATAATAATAATATTATTATTGTGTTAAGCTATTATCATAGTTGTGCTGGAATAATACTCGCGGAACTTGTGTTTTGTGTAATGGCCCATGTCCTATACTCTCTCGTCCATAATTACCGTTTCGTCGTCGTTGACATAACGATAATGAAAAACAGAAAAAATAAAACAAACCACGTGTCGCCGTATTAGACGGACCCTGAAAGTATATACTTGCATGTGTGGGTGTGTGTATACGCGTTTCGAAGGTAATTGTCGGTCGTTTTTACTACGCCGTTTATAGGTATAGGTTGGTATAAATATATTATAAATATATATATATAGGTCGTCTCGTCGTCTCGTCGTCCGCCGCCGCCGCTTCAGGAAAAAAAAGGACAGTCGATTTAATTGCCTGCAATTGCGGTCGAGTCACGAAAGGCGCAAGTCGGAGAAAAAAAAAATACAGAAAACTTTTCAACTGTATGATATTCTACCCGTCCACAGCCCCCATAAACACGCCGCCACCACCACCCCCACCACTGATTATTTGAGCAATGGAATGAAAATACCTCGTTAGGGCAAATGAGCGTAGACGTGGTTTTTTCGCATCGCAAAATCACACTAAAAAAGAATGATGATTCATTTTTATATTAGGCGTATGATATAAATTTATATATACATAAATACGTGTTTTTCTTCCACTTCCGCTCGTCATCTGGTTTTTTTTTTTTTATTACTATTATTTATTTTTTTTGCGCTGCCGTGTCTGCCGGTTTTACACCCTGTAGTACAAATAGCACCGTTCACAATGTCGAGTACAAGGCATATTTCTAAAGCCCTAAAAGCCACAAAAGTGTGACGTTTATTTATTTTTTCTCACCACCACGTCCCCTAGCATTTGTTTAATATTTTTCCTCCTAATATTAAAATATGATTTCCCACTCCGAAACGTCGAGAGACACGCTCGCCGTCTCGTCGATTTCAATTCGATTCGAGTGCCGTTTTAATTGATTAGATTATTACCAATTGCCGTCCATACATAAAAGCTTGCCTAATATAATGTATTTTTATCGATAAGATAATCATTTAATTATCGAACTGGTTATACGATATTTTTTTCCTAAAATTCGTCTGAACAGTATCGGTGGAACGAAAACAAATTCAATTTAACACGACATTGTTAAAATATCAGTAATAAACATTTACGATTATTAATTGTGTTATATGCTGTAAGCAAAGTTAATTTTATCAAAATATTTCACCATCAAAATAATAATTTACTATAATATATTATGGTTTCAATATAATCCAGTAGGTATTATGATGTAACACTTCTGTGCATACGAGTATTTACTGTTATATTCCAAAACACTTTTAATACAGTAAACTTTAGTTTAATAATATTTGTTCTAATTATTATTTAATTGTAGGCAAGATAGTTGATAGAATTTTGACTGTCTAAAATACATAAACAGAAATAATTTCAACAATTAAATAAGCAAAATGTCAAATATTACTATTGGTGTTAAAAGTGGTTTAGATCATTAACGTCTTAACAATAGTATGTGTGGTTTAGTAACAATTTACATCACATCGATCGTCGACATGATGGCTACAAATTCCTTTAAATATTATAAACGACTAAAACTATCATGAAATTACTCGTAAATGATAAAGGTAGGTAGTTTTGAATAAATATATTAGTTAGTTTTCAAGTAGGTATGTATCATTCTTGTTTTAATATAATATGCAAAATTGTCGTAAACAATTCCGATCTAACAATCCAAAATATTAAATTACAATAAGGTTTTGTTTTTAATTTTACGGTTCTTAAGTTAATTATATCTAAATATTTTACAGTCCGTGACCATATCTATAAACACGACCGTAAATAACTTTATAGTAATGAAATAGCACATATAAAATAACAATAATAATTTGTTTTAGAATTAAATTTAAAACAATCAAAATATGAAAAGAATTTCGCAATCATGTGATTAAAGTTGTATTTGCTATAACCGATCGAATATTTATCCAAGAAAATGAAAAAATTATCACTCAAATCTGTTTCATCTTTGTCACCTCGTCCATTTGATCAAAAAAATTGTCTCAAATGGCTGCTGATCTGGATTGTATAATATAATAATAATTTCCATATTATATTAATGTTTATAATTAGAATAATATTGCTTAACAACGTACAAAAATATAAAACAAATGTAATAATATTAGATCTAGTATTTTAAAATTATAAAATATGTAGATTCATATTAATTATTAAAATTTTAAAATCACCACATGGTGCTTTATATTAGCCTAACAATTTTATATTATCTTTAGTGTATAGAGTTCAAAAACTCAAAAACCACAGATTCGTATTTTGATTTTGTTACTCTTCAAATTTTTTAGAAAAATGTATACTCATATCTACACAAGGCACTCCTTAAGTAGTACATTACATCAAATCTTAAAAAATTTAAACCATGGTTGATAAAACGTGTGTTTAAAAATTACAAAAATCATAATATTTTGGATAACTGTATTGCTGAAGAAGAAAAAGTAGATGTACATGCTTAGTGAACCACCCTGTACATAATATATTTGTGTGTGTATAGCAACAATGAGTCGCTAACGAGCGAGAAAATTAGTTTCGGAGAGATCGTGATATTTTTAAAAAAACCAACGAAATTCGTTCACCTGCGTTCGCTCTCTTCGCGCACCGTCGTTGCTTATTTAATCGTTCGCGCGTTAATTAGGCTCCTTATTATTTCAAGTTATAATAATATAATATATAAGTACGTCTGCAACTCTCTGGACACTATACACTTCCGTTCGCCCCATCTTCCCGCCCGACATCATCATCGTCGTCGTCTCCGTAAATATTTGTTTTTTGCTCCCGTTTTATTTTCTCAACATATTATGATATTGTTATACCTTTACAAATATTATAATATTGCATAAATTCGCGTCTTTCCTCCACAATTTACGCGGAGCATCACCCCCCCCCCCATGCTAACCAACTCCACCATATTACCCTAGGCGGCGCTACTTCTCTTTCCATCTAAACGGATCCAGACTTATAATTAAGCGCGAAAACTAGCCGGGTTTTCTTTTCTTTCCGCTTCCCCGGTGTTCCGGTGATTAAGAGTAGAACGCCGGAAGCCTCGACGTCGTCAGTGCCTTAGCCACTGCGGTCGTTATCGTCGTGGCCGTCACCAAAACGTGTAAATAACGTCCCCAAGGACCATCAGAAATTGCTCGCTTATCGTATGGAAATATTTACCAACACGAGTAATAATAATAATAATAGTCGTGTTAGAAATAAGAATTCGCACATCGGAACCGCTTCAGCGGGCCAACTGTCTAACGAATAAAACGATAGTACCTAATAATAATCATATATACCTATATGTAGGATACATTTGATTTTTTTTCCCGTTCATCATTTTTCTCCGACTCTATGCGATTTCCTTCCAGGTCGATATTATTCTTTATAACACACACGCAATCTCAATTACAATGGATATTATTATTGTGTTTTTGACTCGTGTATTATTCGTGTATATTATTACGATTTTACAACTACCAATATAATCGGACCATAAAAATACGGAGCCTCAAACATAGTCACGTCATTCGCGTAGGTAGGAATATAATACATACATCGATTTCGATTGGTTGTAAAATGAGTATTAACGTTTTCGTTCAGAATACCCGCGACTTAATAAAATCACCATGAACCAGGCTCAGACGTCCTGGGAGGTCGTTTAGATGCGACGTTTCAATAATAATAATAAACACAATCGTAAAATTATCATTTTTATGTTATTGCAGTACAGTAATATATAGTTTTTTTTTGTTTTCAACATCGAAATAACATATTATCCACGTAGACAACTATTAGTCGGCATTGACCTGATTTAAATAGCTTCCATGTGGATTGCACTTCGTACAATAGTATTTTCATGCATACATCGTACCATTATATACATAATAATTTATACTGTGTAAATACTGGTTTAAATATTAAAACTGAACATTATTTCATGTCAAATCCATTGTAATTTGGTAGTCTGATATATTGTATTATAGTTGCAGTATATTATAATAATATTATGCTCTATTTGTAGTTTATAAACTAAACATACGTATAATTGTGTTGTATTTTAATATTAACCGTGCTTATATACACATAGTTTTGCATAACTACCGTATGAATATATCTGTAGTTTTAGTATACAAATGATATATTATACAAACATTTACAAAATTATATCAAAAACAAAAACCGACCGTTAAATTCAAGTAACTGATATTAAAAATATATATATATATATGTTATATAATATACCTACCCGCTCGGTTTACTAACGTTTTTTAATAAAAAATAATCATAAAATATTAAGCATGTAAGATTAAGAGAGTATATAAAAGGAAATTAAGAGCGAGATAGTTTAAATAGATAGGTATAGGGCAACACTAAAAAGGAAACGAAAGATTCATTAAGAATTATGTTCCTGGTACAACATTTTTAATTAGTAAGTAAATGGAAAATAGTTATATTGTTGTAATATGCAATTCCTCTGGGGAAAGGAGCCGCCATTACGATTAATTTTGTTCATGGGCAGCTTTTAATCCGGCCCCGTTCGAACACTCAGTATTATAAAATATAATAATACGAAAAGAGGGAACTTTTTGTTTTATCTAGTTGTTGGCTGAAGATGCGAGATTTAATGTTATTAAACGTCATGTTGTTATTATAATTGTTGTGACTTTAATCCATATAAATTAAAATTTACATACGTATATTAGCTATGAAAATATTTACTGAGAGTAACGATGTTTTTATATATTCATATATTCTTAACCTTGGGGCTATTTTGAATTGTTCACGATGTTATCATGGTTGTTGTTATGAATAAATTCCGACTGGCGGAAAGAAAGAAAAAATTCACCAAGTATCTTGTCAAGTAAAAATATGATCTAAAATATAATATTGGTCCAAGTAATCCCTTCACCGCGCCATCACTCGATCTTATTCCCTTGTGAGAACAAAATTCATTACAGAGTTCGGAAAGTTGCATGAAAAATTGGTTATCATTTTATTTATTACTGTTTATGTCGGGCACACAATCTCTCCACCAAAATTGAGTAATATGTTTATAAACAAGATGTTACGCGAGCGGCGTTGTAGGTGGCCCGAATTTCACCAGGAAAATAACTATATTATGAAAAATAAAACACGCCGCGGTGCAGACTGCAGTGTAATACCTACCGCTAAACAGTCGCAAATAATTATACCCGAAAAATGCAGTTGTTACTGTTGCATAATATAGTAGTGGTATATATTACTATAATACAGAGCAGAGTTTAAAATACTGCAACATAATATTATTGCATCGTATACTGTGAGCATTTTTTTTCGCCTACAATGGTATCGTTGGACTTTTTTAAGCGGAGGTTATGTTTAACTGCAGTCGCTGCAGCCTTCGACGTATGTTCACATCATCATTATTATGATAATGACCGAAAAAATTCTACGCCGTACAGTCATGTCCATTCGGTGAAATATTGTTGATATTGGATAATGTCGTATGCATAATACGTTCAAAATCTTCAATCTGTCGCCCATCATAATAATGTCAAATCTTAAAATATGTAGACCGTGTTACAAATGTCCCGAGATAACGAATCTTTCTAATATTTTGTAGGGGTAGTATCCGTTATTTACATGTTTACACCCATATTTAACGGTGAATCAGAAAAATTATTTTAAAATTGTTATTTTGTCTATCGTCTATTTTAGCGTCCAACAATATCCGTTTATACTTGGTCATGAAACTACAAAAATGTAATTTAAAAGCTCCTTGGTTTGGATTTTGTTCGATGGCGTTGAACGAAATGTACGATTTGAGCAATCTATCACACCGAATCATTCGATTCGGCATACGACTAAAAGGTTCGGTTCCGAGACCATATTTTTGAGTTCGAACCAATTCTATTAATTATCTTTGCATTAGACAAATATTTTTTTTGTTTTTTTAATACGAATTTCACACTTCACAATAATCTTATCGGTTATCGTAGGTACATGAACGTGTCTGCAGGCCATATATTATAATTTTCTTCTCGTTCGCCATACCCATTCGCCGTCGTGTCTTTTCGGGTGTTGTTGTTACTTATACAATAATATTACTAAAATAAAATATAACAACGTCGCCACGAGCATATTCTTATTATTATATTATTATACGTAGGTAGATGGTATTCGGCAACCATACGGCTGTTGCTGTCGCGCAAGTTTTAATAATTTCGTCATAATGGCGTAAACGTGTAACCGCGGCCGCTTATATAGTGTTATATAATATTATAATATATTATTATTATTATTATTATTATAAACGAGCGGCGGGCAGGTAAACGAAGACGACCCGGGCGGCGGCGGTGGTGTGTCTAACCTACTCCGCCCGCCTGACACTCGTTGTCTCCCTGTCCACAAAAACCTTACACGACGTGTAACAAATACGACTCGTGTAGTTGTCGTTGTATAGGTAACAACGTAGTCACCGCGTTTTATAATGCCCAACACAAGATGTCAACCCATCTCGTGTGCCCAGCCCGTTGTCGTGTACTTGTGTGTGTACACTGTCATATATTATTATCACCATGACACGATATTATAATATTATATAGGTTAACATAGTACCTATGTATATCATACACGCGTTGTATTTTATCGTGTCACACTCGTCTGAGTATGATTTACACGGCTCCTCGAGCGTTGGCTAATGGCAGAAAAAAAAAACTGTACTATTATATTTTAGTATAATATTATTGTCACAGTGCTCAACACGTATATTATTATCATTAAGATATAACAGTAATATAACTGTTTCTAACTAAGTATGTGCATAAATCTAGTATCGGCATTGAACCCCACCATTCCCTCGAGTGTGTGATACAGGGTGTCGAAATTGACAGATATAGTATTATAATTACCACTATAATTACTATAATTGACTGTAATTGAACCGCATGATAGTACAACATAATAGTTCGATACCACTTAACACCGTAAATTATTATACTATATTATAGAATAGATACTAAGAGCACGTTTATAATAAGCTACACGATTTTAATTGACTCGCGACTACGCTTACCGTAAATATTATGTCAATCTCGGGATTCGGGAGGCTCGTCTAACTGGTACTATAATCATGTATACCTTGGTAATGTATAGAATGGTAGATACAACGGTAACAATGCGTTTTATTATTATTGTCATCGGATCATATATTCAGTGGTTTCCCGAACACATTACGGCGCATCGTTTTTGTCTGGTCGAGGTTTATAACTACATAATGGCATATTATAATATATTATTATATTTTTGTAGATGACAGATGGACGGACAGCTGATAATATCCGTGCGACGCTCGACGGTCGCGGTTTGCAACCGTAATCGTCGCGGTCGTCGTTGTCATCGTCGTCGTCGTCGTCGTCGTCGACAAGCTACCGTTCCCTCGGTGTAAAAATAATAATTATTGTAATACCCGATTTAAACGGTCGTGCAGTACAACGCTTACGCTGGGTCTAAAGCCCTACAGTTCCCGGCGGGCTGTTTTGAAAAGTAATTCCGACGTGCGCAAAGTTTTACGCAAGAATACGCGTTGTCGACTGCCCGGGCAGTCCGGGTGACTTTAAACCCGACCGCGATCCTAACTCACGACTCTCTTAAGTCGCGGAATTAACCACGTAAAACTCCGATGCGCGGGTTATCGAACCCAATGTATTATGCTAAACAGTCCCGTGAAAACCGTAGCGGCAGCCGTGTGATTTCCGAAGGGGAGACAACATTTACTGCAGCCGCGCCGCGTTCACAGACGCGTTTTACCCTCCTCCTCCCCACCACAACAACCCACCCGATTGTCCTTTTTCGGTCCCTTTACAAAATATATGACAATGGTATATGATAATTACATTATCGTTCGATCTAACCGAAAACGCGTCACCTGTACCCTATCTATATTTTAATACCTATACGAGCGTTTAATAAGATGGAACGCAAACAAACGATTTTTTTTTTCAAATCGCGTATCGTGAATAGGATCTCTTTAAACGCAATGTCCGCGACACAAAATATTTGTACACGTTTACGTTGTACACTCTTCCGATGAACGCTTCTTCGTTTAACGTTTAACAACAGTCGCCATTCTATTTTGACGTTTCGTAAAAGTATATTCAATAATATTGTGCGATCCATTCCCGTAGTATACTTATTATATTAGTGGGCACATACCCACAGTAATGAAGAATCGCATTACTTCAGTCGACTATTATTATGTCATCGGTGACAACGCAGGATATTTGTGGGTATACGGAAGAATAATACGACCGCGGAACACATCATTTTGTAACTCACAATCGACTCGCACGCGTGCATTAATAACATATATTATATGCTATATGATATTCCACTCAGGTTGTGCATATTTTTTACTCGAGATGCGAGGAAAGCATAACTTTGATTTCCAATTTGATTGAATCAAGTTCTAAACAATTGTAACCGAACAGCGATTTGTTCAAATCATCAACGTACTTAATACCTAAATATACAATGAACGTGTTTTTTTTTCAATAATTCGATTTTTAAAAACACATCGTGTGCCAATCTCGCTTGCGTTTATCGTTTATTACGTTATTACACAACGTTTATGTCAATTTCATTCCAACATCTCATATTTTAGTTTGTCACATCAGCAACTTAATGAATACAATATTTTAGTTCTTCGATCTCATCATCTAACATATTATTTGATAACGCCTTTATACGTACAGTGAATAAAATGCACAACAGTATGTTGTTTATCTTCACCGTTAGGTTCACTCGTTGACGATGACAAAAAGGAACATGTCATCATCGCCGCGCATTGTCACACAATCATCTAATATCCACAACGTTAAAGTTTTCAAACGATCAGTCATTTACGAAACTGGTACATTTAGAAAGTTCAGCTTCGCCTATTGTCTTGAAAAATGCTTAACGTTTTACCATATTTCGAGAGACTATATAGCAAACTGGAGTTTTACTTATTTGTTACGTCATAACCTAAACTCTTACATTACAAACTTGGGCACTCTCCCAAACGATTTGGCAATGTCAATAATTTTCATTTCATAAAAAATAAATTTCAGTCTTCATAGATTCTAATATCCTAGAAAAATGATGCAATATTAAATTAAAATATTTAAGTTTTTAGTCTTAAAGAATGACAATTTTTAAATTACATAACTATATAAGATTATTCCAGTATGTAATTAGTCAACAATAGATACAACAAGTCATATTATGTACACAAATATTTTTATTATTTCAGTCTTAAAACAAACGTTACCTTTATTAAATGTATGTTAAAAATTATATATAAAAGTATATTATTCTATTGAATGTTGGCGCAAACTGTATAATACGTTTTGATTTTTCTTTCCATTCAAATTTAGTTGCTCATTTTAGGTTCTCAGTAATCGATCTCCTCTCAACACTAGTATGTAGGTACCTATTCAAACTTTACGTCCACGCGTTGAGTAATTATTATTAATCACTATGTAATTAAATATTTTATTAATAGCTAATAACTGTATAAAATATATTTATGCATGAAGGGTATTAAACATAAGTACAGTTTAGTGCACTATGAAGGATAAACAATATCAATCATCATTTAAAATATCATTAAACACATCGTGTCGATGAAACTCGGCTAACCAGGATAACGCATTTTAGGTGCTATGTCGTCGTTAATGACGTATCTGCCGTTGAGTTTATGAAAGGGTTGGAATATAATTGTAAATACTGTGTCTTGGACGCTAATAATATGATATATTATTCACGTACTACAGTCGTTGTAGGTTTCGGAACTAATGCAATCGTCGCAAACCGCGATGCGGTAGCTAATAAATTATCTACCGCTATTACTGTAAGTCTAATCGGCATAATACTATAATATGTTGATACCTACGGCTGCGTACGTACCTATATGATTGTTGTGCTGAAAAATCAAACGTGTTTTTTTCGTTGGATAAAAAACCATAACCCTTCCATTCCTGGATCGATTTACGCTTCAATTAAACATACAATCAATTATTCCGAAATGTAAAACTTTGATACGCCTTAAATACATAGGTTAATGCCATTTGACTCTATACAAATATATATTATATTATGTGACGCACTTATCTACGTATATAACGCGCAAAATATCAAAATATTATAATAATCCGTCAATGCGTTTTATGTATCAAACGTATAATGATTAATATTCACATCATTCGAATCAATACTATAGGCCGTGTGATGCACCAATTATTATTATACATATTATGTAGCAGCATTATACAACAGACATCGTAGCACACGGTTGTGTTGCGTGACGTGTACGTATAAACTATAAAGAGAGGCGCGGCCCATGTGCTGGAAAAAGTTTTCTTTCCTTTCTCGGGGTGAAATGTCATTGCCTCAGCAGGTGATGATAATATCACACACACATATATGGAACTATATATGCCGGCCGAGTCCGATACGATCGTGGCAGTTGTGCCTGTGTAATCGGGTTTTTGTCTTAAGAAAAATCCCGAAATCAATGGTCTCACCGGTGCACAAAGACGCGAGGTGGTAGAGTGTTTGGTGATGGTTGTGGTAGGGGGTGAGAGAGAAGATGGTTTGTTAGTTTTCCTCCATCCACACCCACGCCCATCATCTGTGTATAGCATCGGACCCGTTCGGATGTAAAGCTTATAAATTGCTGATAGCCATCCCACAAAACCAAGCAATCCTGTTTTCTGTACCCGATTTTTCCTACTACTACTAATACTACTACAACTGCTGCTGCTACTTCTATTATACTATATATATATATATAGTGGGATATCCTTAACTCGCCTTCACATGCCTCTTCTCTGTCGGCTTCGTTCTTTCGGTCTCCTCCAAGTCTCTCTCACTCACTTTCTCGATATTTCTATAAAGACAGACACACAGACACACAGACACATAGACACAGACACAGACACACACACACAGACACACACATATGTAAGATTTTGGCGTTTTGACAAAATCGCACGCATGCGTGACCCGAGACAGAAACACACGGATAGAGAGGGCAAAACAGACGAGGATGGACGACTGGGCGCACGTGAAACGAGAATGAGAGAATCTAAAATCATCGTACAAAACGATTCGTGGGACTGCCTCAGTACCAACCGCCTCACCCCGCCACCTAGTGAACGGAAATCGGCCTAAGGGTGTGCACATAACACCAATAATATCTGTCATCCCTTGTCACGGTTAAATGGACTCATAAATTGCACGAAAAATTACTTATTGTTGCCTTTTCCACCTCCTATCCCGCAACCGAACGTATAGGACGACGACGCGACGGTTTTAAGAGCAAAAGCACGCTATCGATGTTTCGGCGGGACCCATATAATACATATCGATTGAAAAACGGACACACTATATATTCAAACGGCTTATATAACATTCTCGTAGACTTCCAAATATTAATATATATTTATAAATGTGTGTATAAGATAGTATGCCGTATATTATATATTGGCGTTATGTCGAATGGAAATTTACGAAAGATAATATACATCCTAGTAATAATAAAACATATCCACTTTATTTATTGACCACACAGCCTCTGTAGATTATCATAATAACCCACGGTTGACTTTGGTATTAAAAAAATTATTTATTACATTATTTATTATACACATATATTATATACAAATGTCATGCTAAGGATCACAAAATGTTTTAAATTACACCACTTTTCACTATATTATACTTGCTAGTTTGTTTGAAATCGAATTTATTTGATGAGTCATATTGAATATTTGCGCTACGAGCACAAGAATATAAAGTCGAGTGCATCATGAGACAAAACGGTTGTCGCTGAGTGCAGAATATTATCACATTATAATAAAAACAATAATGAACAGATTTTATTTGTTCAATAATGGTTGAACACTATCATAAACTCTAAACAAATATAAAACATATTTTAATTACAAATTGGGAATGTTTGAAACGTGTATTACGACGGAATAATAACTAATTTATACCACAGAGTTTTATTTATCAAATAAACCTATTTTCCTGCCATTTTGTTTTATTTCAAATTTAAATATTGCGTTTTAACTGTATGTCATAAAATTCTCTACAGTATAGCAAGGTATGTTCGACTTGCTAGTTCTTTGGAACATTAACACATAAACATCAAAAGTAGTGATTCGTTTTCTTTTGTAACGTCTGGTGCTCAATGTTTAATGTTACCCAAACACGCCAATTTCATTATTATTCTTGTATTATCTGATTTACTTCCACATGTTTTCAAATTACTAGCTTTTCGAATTTTTTCTGCCTTCATGCTTGCCAAAACTCTGGGTGATTGATTTAATAACGTGTACTTGTACATATTTTAATATTAATTAACACACTAATTTCTGCAAATTTTTGTTTTTCATTAATGCCAGGTTACAATGAATTTTCGTGAAAATATATTAGTATATGCAGTCAATTTCTTTTTAAATTATTATTTAATATAACTGAAAATAAAATCGACCAATCAATCTGAGTCTAGACTTAAGTGTATAATGTATATACGAATAATTTAAATACCAACTATGTACGTATTTAATACATTGTATTATAATGGTTCACGCATATATTATTACTATAGTAACCATAAAGACTATAATTTATTATGAAAGTTACATATCTACCTAATACTCTGCTAATACATTTACATAACGTGCATGAGTAAGATACCTACCGATGACGTTTGTCTGTCTAAGAAATTACTGAATTATGAAAAATAAGCAATGTATAAACCACGTGGAAACGAATAAAACACCGTGTTGAACACACGTTCTTTACTGGGTCGTTTGTAGTTTTTGGCACGGGGGTCATGGAGGAGGTTGCTGATATTATAGGGAGGCCAGGTGCACGCCCGTGAACTAAATCCTAACTCGGCAGTTGGGACATAGGTACACTTTTAATGTCTTGTCATGTTTGTAATGTGCTATTTTAATGGATTCATATATTCATACAAGTATTGTAAACTACCTATCTAAATGATATACATATTGTCAAAAAAAACATATTGTACAAAAAAATTCGTTTAATCAAGTATTACATATTATGTAGGTACCTAATTATATCTTATATACCTATTATATTATAAAAAATTAATTTTTAAGTGTTTACAACTAATTTAAACGTAATGTTTGACTCAAGAGCCTTTACACGGTTAAATTAATATTTCAGTACTTTATTATATTATAATGTATGAGGTTTATTTGGTTATATGTTTATAACGTAAAACTATAATTATAAATTATAATGGTCCACATTTGAATCGGTAGGTCACGGACAATGTGTATACTAAATACAATTATGGTGAATTCCTCCAATTATAATAAGTTTACTTCTTTTTTTTGTGGAACATTCTTAAGACCAGTTTTTTTTTCAAAATACGTATTTTGATAAGTACTTATCACGATGATAATAATAATAGAAAACAATCATGACTAAACGACGCTACTTTTGTGTTAATAGTGGGATCATGATAAAATAGTTTACTACCAATACATAATGCACATTATACTAGGTATTATAGTAATTTATTATATTTTGTAATATATTATTAAAATATAGTTTTATAAATAGGAGCTTAAAAATCGTAATTTAACAGCAAACTACCTTCAATGTTATGAAAGCTAAAATGTACCTTTACTTGTAGCTAAGATATATGCCAGTCACCTCCACCCTACGTTTTCACTACCTTGCTTGATATTCATATTTCAATAGTTATAGTGATATGTGTTTTGTGTATTAAGATAAGTATTTATATTTGTTTCTCATTTACTAGTCTTAGAGACGATTATGTAAATGTATGCTGCTTTACTCTGCCGTCGCCACTCACCGTCTAAATGTTAATTTTACTGGGAATACTAATATCAACTTTAGTCAGTATACATAAATTACGCAAAGTAATTACAAACTAAAATAATAAAATACAAATGGGGAAAAAAATACGTGGCTTTTATACTGTAAGTCGAGGGTATATGTATGAATTGTATATATATATGAAAATTCGACAAATCAAAAAAAAAATAATAATAATACTATTTCAACTATTGTAGTTAGGAGTGAGGAACCATGGATGTGGTGCGTATATGAATTGTGGTTGTGGTGTATTTACTATTTATTATACGATGGTGAACATTGCCTGTTATCTTAATACAACAAACGAGTTTACTCAATAACATGCATCGATGATATTCGATATTGTTATCGTCGTTTAAAATAATAATAATCCTATGCCATATATTTCAACTGCGCGTCGTGTCATCGTGTATAATATCATCAATTATGTTTCAATGACTATTTGCCGTGCAAGCGTTGCAACGTCATCAATATTGTATTTCAGTTATAATAATGATAATCATAATGCGCTGATCGACGGTAGTTTTAATATGATTTAAATAGTTAGTCAAATCATTCAAATCGTATTACACCGAATCGTCGTTTTATTTAACGGAAACCTATTAGCTTGTAAGAGTCGACCTGTTCAAATAAACACGACCGGGTGCGTGAGAAAATGAATACAATGACTTATATTCTAGTATAACTTTATCCTGGTCGCAATAATAATGTTATTTATAGAAAAATGCAATCTTATATTTGAGTTTGACGAAAATCATGCACACGTGTGTGTGCAGTGGTAGACAGGCATACGCCGGTAAGGGATTTGAAATAAAAACTATACACACCATTGAGTGTTTGACAGTGTCCGACGGATGTATGTGTGTGTTTGTACAAGATAGAGGGATAGATAGATGGAGAGAGACAGATACACACGGAAAGAGAGTGATGGAGGGTTGAGGGAGGGAAGGAGAGAGAGAGGAGAGAGAGAGAGAGAGAGAGAGAGAGAGAGAGTGAGAGAGAGGGGGGGAGGGAGTGAGTGAGTGAACGAGGAGAGGCGGTGAGGTTAGGAAAACAAAAAATAAGTCCGAAATCGTTCGTGTAACCGTTTGAACGAGGTCAAGAACTTCGTCGGGGTGTTAAAAGAAAAAAAACGATTCAGAGGCGGTCGAAAAAAAAATGAGGAAAAAAGTCACCCCAATATAATACACGGACGTACGCATTATAAATTGTATACGGTCGTCTTTGGCGGTGAAACAATGGGGTAGAGGGCGCTACGGTCTGCGGTGGCGGTGGTGGACTCGCGTGTAGTCGTCGGCCGCCGCGGTGCCGCGCTGCCCCGCCGCAGAGGGGTTGTTTGGCCGCCACCGCCGTAGCGTCAGTCCGAACGCAGTCGTCCCGTCGTCGCGACCTCTGCCGCTCGTCGTCGCCGCCGCCGCAGCAGCCGCCGTCGCCTTCGTCGTCAACACAGTACAATCGTCACACCGTGGGGACAGTCTTCGCCGGAATCGCCACGAATCTCGATCCTTCTCGACCACCACCCTGAACCATCGATCGGTGGACGGACGCACACGTGTCTCTATACCGCCTGTGAACAGGTACAAGCTTGATCGACGACAAACATGTCGGCGAAACGGAGGTGAATCGATACGACACGAAGAGCCGAAATAACGAAAATAAAACACAACCCGTCGAGTGCCCACCGAGGAGTCACATCCACAGCCGTCGTCCCGCCCGCGTCGTCACCCACGCCGAAGATTTACGCTTACCCGCCCGCCGCCGCTATGTTGGCCATGTCCACGTTGATGATGCCCGCGGCAACAGTGACCACCATGACCAACCCGGCGCCCATAGCGATCGCTCAACCCTCCAAATTCGAACCCAAGTACATACTCAGCCACAATCCACCGCCGCAGATGACGGCCACCGCAGTGGTGCCCCAGATGACCATCAACAAATCAGGTACGGCGACGGTTTAAAATAATATTATATGCGGTCGGAATTATAGGCACCTAATAATGATAATATAATATTGACGTAATATTAACAACGCAAACGGTAATAGTTTTACAACACGTCCTGCTACCGTGGTATCATTGACCGGCGGTCCGTGGTTATCGGTCGTGGTTATAGCCGTCGGATATGATATTATGTAGCGCGGACGATGCGTTACGGCTTGGATATTGTGTTTCGCCCGATTATATAGGTAGGTGCACCGGTACCTACTTTAATAATTTATGTGCGTTTTGTACCGTCTCGGCGATCATTTCGCGCGGGCGCCGCCAACGCCACGCGACCGGAACAGCTGCCGGTATCGCCGTCTACCGTGGTGGTGGTTGGTAGTAGCAGTAGTCGTGGTATTATATACTTGCGCGGTGGCGTCGAGGAACGGGGTACACCGGTCGCTACCGCCGCCGACGCCGCTGCCGCCCGTTGTTTTCGTAACGGTTTTCCGTCGGGTGTCTCGCCGGCCGGCAAGACGAAAAATCTTCGTTTAACTACTACACAATTATTCCGAAAACGTACCTATTTCCCGACGTCGAGGTCGCCGCCGCCCAGAATGGACGACATGACACCGCGTATCTAAACATGTTATACGACTCTAAACATACTGTTAAACCACAACAAATTGGTAACAAAGACGTGTGTGGGTTAGGGTTGGGAATTTTAGGTCCACGTCCTCTTTGTTATTTCTCGTGGGTTTTGTTTGTCTTATCTACGGGTTTCCGGTGTTGCGTGTGTGCACGTGTGCGTGTGTGTGCGCCAACGATATATATTATGCAAGAGATAAACCAATGATTTTTTCCGATTGACATAATATAGTATTGTGCGTATAAAGGTGTAGAGAAAAACGTATACACTTTTTAGCTACTTTTTTTTTGTTAAATACCATGCTGATAGGCGAAATATCGGCCAGACGGTGTCACCTTAACGAATTCTGATTTTGTTCACCTAGTCCGAGTGTGGTCACTGTAGATTCAACTAAAACGTACTTTTGCCAGTTAGTAGTACGTGCAATGATTTGTTGATTAATCTTCTTACCTTTCTTGTGTTTCGTTTTTGAATGATTAATTAATACATTTACAAAAGTGTGTTTCATATTGTATAGCATGAAAATGTCCTTAGTACACTGTTGAAAACTTTAAAATCATTCATAACTGGTAATTCAATTATAAAAAAATATATAGTATTATTGCGTAGCTATTTAGAATAATCATTGTAACTCATTTCAATTAAATATCCAAAGAACTTTATTATTTACAAGTTGCAAATTATACCGGCTGATACTAAAAAATGAATTGAAATTATATGTACATATTACATAATTACTGAATAACTAGTACCTATATTATAGGTATTATATTTATTTAAAATGTTTGATAAACATTTTAATATTATTAGTATTTTACGACAACACAATCGTAAGGATGTAAAACTATTAAATTCTCACCTTTTTTAATTCGCAATAATTTGTTAATCTTTGAATATTTTTAGTTTTATTATATTATTTTAACTAAATGAAACAAAAATATTTTATAAATGTAAAATAAAATATATTTAAAGTCATTACGGGCTGTTAATATTAATTAATGTCAATAATACAAATTAATTATCTCTAGACCCGCACTATTTGGTGAAAAATGTATTCAATATTTTTTAAACTATATTCCTTATCCAATTCGTATACAAACCTGCAGTGGTTACGTATAGCTAAAAAATAAATTTTAAAATAAATTTCGTTCATAAAATATATATTAAAAATAAGGTACCTACATATAGTTTTAATCATAATGTATAATATTATTATTTTTTTTAACGTAATTTAAGAATGATACTACTTAAGTATTTATTTCTTTTATCAACCAACAATAGTTCGATATAAGTTTTATATTTTCCCTTTGGAAATAGTGGTTACTAAATGATTTAAATGGCTTTTATAAACTACCTTCATATTATGATGAAGTCGATTAAGCTTAACGATTGGGTGTTTCATTTATTTTCACTATTCTCCATGGTAATTTTTTTCAATGAGAACCAGACAGTGAAATTTTTCTCATCCGGGGACATCCATAGTTGCTAAAAGGGAGAGGGTTTAATGCCACCAGATTCCCTCCGGGGTCAAAAAACGGTGAATACAAAAAACTGAGTAGGTACACCTGCCCCTCGCGGCATATTGATTTTTGCACCCTCTTTTTCGAGCCGGTTTCGAGATATAGCTCTCATAGTTTAGTCATCTGCACCAAATTTCTCTATGGGGTTATGTTTAGTGAAAATAAAAGCAGGAAAAAAACAATTAAAGTTACGGCTGTAATGACATCGAACAAGCTAATTTTTAATAACTTTAAGCTACGATAATAGGCTACTTTGTATGGAAATTAGAAGATACCAGATGGCAATTTCGAGAAAAAAACGTACGAAAACAATTTTAAAACTAAGAGGCACTACATTTTAAATGAGTGGTAGTTTTTTAGAGGTGCTGTGCGTATAATTAGGTTTACAATAAACGTTTCTGTATATTTTTATGAATTTTTATTACCTGATATAACTATAAATACCTACAAAATAAACATTTTCATAAAACTATTTGAATTAGTATTAATACTGTTAGGTTTAGAGAAATATAGCGTACAGCAATTAATACAAATTATTATTATGCATCTTGAACATTTTTTTGTGTGGAATAAAATAAAGCATAGGTCAATTATTTTTAATTTTCATAATTTTTTAACTACCTAATCTATCAAGGTTTTTATACTAAAATTGAATTATATTTTACTAAAATAAAGTAGGTAGATACACACTACTTGGTTGATAAAATTTCATTTTTTTTCTAGTTAAGACGTGAAATCAACTATATATTATTAACTATACATTACCTAGTGAATAATATTTGAATGGTTTTTCATAACAATAATAATCCAATGGATTAACTGTTTACTGTTTTTGTTGTAACTTACCCGGTTTCCGGTTGAATTTGTTGATACAAAAAAATAAAAATTTTCATATGTAATACATTTCCAGAAAATAATAATAATAAACAGAAAACGGTTCGCGTTGCACGGTAATTGCAGCACCATCTGTCAAGTCATCGGGTGGCGCGGCAGAGCGTGAATGGAATACATGTCCCTCGGGCGCCAGGTGAAGGCATACATGAGCCCATTTGAATATGAGCGCGCGCCATAATGTACTTTAATCGGCGATACGTTTTTTACAGTTTTTGGCCTTGAATTTGTCCCACTATAGGTAATTTAAATCCGAAATATGTTGAAGCACAAAATGTAAAAGTAAAAACTCTGATAAAAAACCTATATAGATCTTGAATACAAATATATTGCATCCCAGACGACAAAATAAGGTGCATAGACTATTTCAATATATTTATGTATATATATATATATAATAATAATATGTATGTATTGTATAATATACCTGTATGTAACTGTGTGCAGGCGGTAAATGTAACCAACGTCAGTTTAAAAATACACATTGACTGTATATTAATAAAAAATGTGGAACACGTACAAAAACAATAATTATTAAATTGTTTTACAAGTTCACTGTGGTGTAGTTCTACAATTATTGTTTTGTATAAATATAATGGAATAGTTATAAAAATCTACTAAATTTGTCTATAACTGCGGCTTATAAGTCATGGTTAATAATTATTTCAGAACTGAGAGGTGTACTACTGTAGTTATTATAATATTACATTGTATAAATCAAAGTATACAACAGTATGTTAAGTGTTAGTCATTCACCATTACGACATGATAGGATCAATTTTACTTTCGTTTCAGTTTCATTTAATGTCCCTACTTTAAATAGCTCTTTTAAATATATCGTATGACTTTTATATAAATATTATTTTGCTGTAGGTAAAATTCTATACAGTAGAAACTAAATAAGTAAACATTTATTTCTATTGTCTTTCCTGTAAATGTAATACAACCAAGTTAGGTAATGAACGCTTTAAAATATTGTAAATTCAAATTTTTTTTTTTATATATATTTAATGTGGATTCCCTCGGGTACTTACCACCGTTTAACAGAGTTTCAGGACAGGACTTGAATTCTCAAAGGAGCCAAGTATAAAACCAGCCAACTAGTCCCTTTATATGTCTGAAGTTTTGTTTCGTGAAAGTTTCGAGACGGGCCAAGGTTTCTCGGACGTTATATTACAGAAACCCAAGTGGCCAAGTCCGTAAGCTGAGGAGTGAGGGGAGAAAAAGCGAAAAATTTTGTTTAACTAATTCACGGTGGGACGTTGTAATAAAACAACTTCTTCCGGCGATGTGACATCTATTATGAGCACTGAATACACAAACTTTCAAAAAATGCATTAATAACTTAACCAACAAACTTATTATAATATATTCAATTACGAATTATTTTTTCCTGCCTGTCACGTAAAAGTTTTTTTTTTTATATCAACAAATAAAACAACAAAATAATATAAACTAGTTTTGGCACGATACCTAAAAAGTTTTTAAAAAAAATTTAAAAAAAAAACAAAAATAAGAAACATACCGTGATTGGGAGCTTTCACCCACTATATTCGTCGTCCGTTAGCCTATTTACTACGGGAAAATAATGCTCAAGGAATCCGACGTAATATAAATGCTAATAGTTAGATTTTGTGGAATAAAAGCGCACATGGGCTTTGTTTTATATCGTATTACTACTATACCGTTAATTGTTATGATTATTTTTGGGGCAAACAGTAATATTTTTATTTATTTTTATTACTTTCCTGTGCTAGAGTACTTTATAGTTTGCATACTTAGATTACCTACCAAATGCGAGTTTAGACGTATTATTTATTATGATGTTTTGGCTGTTGTAAATAAACTCAATAGTTTTTTATGATATATCACAAATTATTTTTAAAGAAGTGGTTGTTTGAGTATCTAGTGGTAAATATTTAGATTTAAATATAATATTTACTCGTCAACTTCATTAGTAATAGTCTTGTAAAGATGAAATTGTCATCACGTTTTAATAAGTGATACTCTCGAAAATATAAAATCATATTGTGCATCGTGAGTCTTTGGTGACTTACGTTGATCGATGTCTAGTTAGTTTTCCATTGTTGAATATTTTCAGTTTTTCAAATAAATTATTCAAAAGTTTGTCTTCTCTACTGAATACAGTGCACATTTCTTTATCTATTTACTCACTGTCTAGGGGCCAATTGCAGGTTGTAAGGTTCAATTATGTAATGAATAATAATTTATCGAAAACTATTTTGACCACATCGTTACCGATTTTTTATATTATTTATTATTATTTTGTTGAATAAAAAATAAAAATACGTATTCATCTATAAAATTATAAGTTTAGGTATATACCTAAATAGATTATAGACGTATTAGTATAGCATCACTATTAGAAATAAATCCTACTATTTATAATCCGGTCATTGACCTACATTTAAATTTAAAAAAAGTAAAAATACCAATAATTTTTAATCTAATCAATAAGTTACTGAGAACTAAGTAGTAGGTAAGTATGTAACCCATGAAACGTATTAGATAAAATATCTCAATATATAACGTAAGTTTCTGTTTAACACTGACAGCGTATGGTAGTATAGTATTGTGTTTTTAATATAATAATATAAGTACATTTTTATGAATATAATATAGGTAGTGCGTAGTTATTGTTTTTCAATTCGGCCGATAATCAAATAATATGCGTTAGTTAAATATTACAATCACGTTACGTTAATATTTTTATTATTTTTCTACAAAATACTTTCACTTTGAATATTTTAGAAAAATATAGAATGCGATTTCTGTGTAGGTATCTACTACTTATAATACACAAATGGTAAATTAGTCAGTATAATACAGTCACAATAATATCTTTCTTTAGAGTTTAGATTATTGTTTTTTTTTACTTTCTTAGCAGAGATAACGAGAACTCGGGTCAGGTGAGCCTGTCTTTAGGTTATCCCATTTATACGTCTACCTTACATGAAAACGATTGGGATGCTTCAAAATCTATGTACATTTCAGAACCTATAACACTCTTGTATATTGTATAATAATCTGCTTAAGCATACCTAATACGTATGTACGTTTATAGACCGATTCCGGTTTCAGGGTCCGACTATAATATACTATATTAGAATAATAAAAATAGTAATAACAATAATAATAATCATTTTATATATTATTTTATAATTACATATTATATTTATTTTGATTGTCGTTACCGAACTACCGAAGACCGCGCCGCCGAAACTAAAACTCACCACCGCAGCGGTGGAAGTCTTTACAGTTTTTGACGTTAAAAATTATCGCACTGCTGCCGCCGCTGACGATAGGCGTGCGAGACCGGTTTTGCATACGAAATAGCTGCCCGCTACCCACGTACACCGCTCTGCCGTTCGATAACCCGAGAAAACCATCACGTCTGTTTTTTCCCCTCCCCCACCGACGCTACTATAATAATAATATTATATATATAGGTATATAGTAAGTGCACGCATATAATATATTTTATCTCGTTCGAAATTTCTCTCTCGCGTTTTTTTTTCTCCTCTCTCCATTTTACTCTCGTCCCTCTTTATTGGTCGGACTTTATTTAATTACGAGAATCCCGAGGGGAGCGACGTGGGACTTCGAAGACTGCACGATGGTGGTGGCGGCGCCAGTTCTTTATATAATATTATGTACCTATAATAATATTATTATAAATATATGCACAACAGTGCGGGTGCGGCGGCGCTGAATGTTTTTCCCGAGTCGAAATCATCTCGTTTGCGCCCGCCTCGGCAGGCATAAGATGAAACGCCGTGCACTATTATTAGTGAGTTGCATATTATGTGATTTAAAGGAAAAAAATGAATGTGTAGTCCATATTATTATATGCAATCTACCGACTTAAATCGATCTTTTACTTAGTTTATCTCGTGTTAAAAACGCTGAAGTTCGTATTGTCGAGAAACTCATCGAGCATAATATAATAAGTAGATATACTGTATAATAATATAATGTATAATTTTCTGTTTAGTAGACAAACTGTCTCTCTAACTATATTATAGTATGTGTATGGTCTCTTCTACAACAGACTGTGGACGTATTAAATTTACTGTAGCTAATATAGTATTTCCATCTCCTGTTTTACAATCAAAAACCTGCATCTCAACATATATTATATTTCCTTAACAAGACAACCAGCAATTCTTGTGTTTGCACTTTGCAGTGATCCAGATTTAGTGTAACATCGAAATAATTAATTTACAATAATATTATAGATTCTATACTCCGATTGATTACGTGCAACCCGATTAATTACACATTACACTTTAGTTTTCAAATCTATCGCCAAATATAATCACCTACATTATATTTGTTTATAAGACTACACGTATTTTTAACGAAATGCTTATTGTAGAAAATGAGTGTAACTTTTGAACATATTTTGTTTTTTAAAACTTATGCCACTTGATTACGTTAGTTTCGATAGCGGTGGCGGCGGGAGAATATCGACAATCATCGAATTGAGCATAATATTCGCTATGAGTAAATAATTAGGGTGGACATACCACCACACTCTGCAATATCATTGAATGAAATAGCTATAAAAGTACGACCATTATTGTGACCTTAATATTTTTAATTTATCTAACTTAAAATTTTACCGAGATAAGAATCGCATTTTGCCATCACCAGATGAGCACAGCTGATCGCGTTTGACAATCTGAAATTGTAAACTTCGTTTAGTAAAAAAGCTAATTTCAGCCATATTGATAATAATCTCTAGCTATAGTAGCTATATATATTATATTTTTTTAGATTTTTGGTATACAATATTTTTTTAATTTTAATTTTCTTAATCTTGCGTTAAACAAATCCATTGAATAAAAATGTATTAATAGTTATAATAATCGATGTTTACATCAATTCATGAAAATAATTTACGATAGTATATTATTGAAAACCTCGAATAAAGAGAATATCGATTTTTATTTCTTATTCCGTTTTTCAATATTTTTGTGTTTACATTAAGCGTAAAAGAAAGCTTTAAAAATATTTTTAAGTGAATACTGTAATATTTTGAAACAACACTCGGAAGAATAAAGAAAATAGAAAATAATTCTGGAATGAATTTTACGATGTTTTCGTTTACTAAATTGAACAATATTTCAAGTACCGTGCTCGCGGATAAGTTTCTTTTATACGTAAGCCGACCATAAACGAATATAACGACAATCGATCGTGTTATTGTTCTTTAATTCATTTAATTCGGAATTCGATGCACGCCGAGCGTCGCCGCTGTCGCCGGGCTAGAGAAAAAAACACTCTCAATTTCGATAATTGACTTATTCAAGTTTATTGATATATATATATATACATATTATATATTATATATTATATACATATAAAATATATGTACACGATAGTTGTACGACAATACACGTTTTCAATTATTAAAAACGAAACCTTCTACATAACTCTCTAGCTCTCTCACTCACTCTTAATATCTCTCTCTCTCGCTCTCTCTCTCTCTCCCTCGCACACTCGCTGCGTGCGTCTCTTTCCCACATAGCCGTCGGATAACGGGCCAGTGTGTCTGGCAGACCGTAATACACTTACACACGCGCACACACACACACGCACGCACGCGCAAAACTATACATTACATATTGTGTACAACATCGCCAGGTAATCAGCTGCCCCCCATGTATCGACTGTTGAACATCTGTTCGCCGCGCACATAATATATTACATATATAATCATATAGGTACGCGCGCGCGCCAGCGTGTGTGTCGGTTCGTATTATTATAACGTTTACAGCGTGCACGCGGCACATATATTATACAATATCATAATATTAATAGGTACGCACCTGGTGGGGACCGGAATTTTTTGCGCGACTTTTCTGCCGGCGAAGTCCATCCGTATTATAGTGGCCGTGGCCAGCAGCAGTAGCGCAGTATCAGCGGCGGCGGAGGTGAGTCCCGTGGGGAACTCAACGACGATGTCGTCGTCGTCATCGTCGTCGTCGTCGCGTAAAGGCGCACGGAAAGGTTAATTTTCCGGAGTTTTTTTTTTCCCCGTTCGTTTTTATTATTATTATTTTTCTTTTTTTCACTGCCATCATTAGTAATTACTAATTAGTATCATTCCGGCTAATGAAAGGTCACGCGCCGTATCGTCGCCACGCCCGCGAGACCATAATAAATATTAGATTATTATTATTATTATTATTATTATTACTATTTGTATGTCCACAAAGCTACTATATATATATATACGATATGTGTGTGTTTAACCACGTCATTCACCATATATATAAATATAAACGGTGATATATTATATGCGTACATAATATTTTAACAACTCCACCTCTAACCGAACCAACACGCATTTCCCGAGCAGGGGCGCCCATAAGGTAATTTTTTACGTGGAGGGAACTAGCTATAACCGGGTTCCCAAATCTACAGCATTTAATACATACAGGCTTGTTCTATGAGGAGTGTTGGGGGACTGCAAACATAGACCTAGGTATTTAAAAATATCTTTGAATTACGGGTAAATATGTTGATGTTTACGCCTTAATAATTATTATTATATAAATTTGTATATTATGTACTCCTCATACTAAATGCCTACGCTTCATAAACTTATTTTGATAAAATATAATATTTTTTCTATTGTTGAAATATCAAATACAGTGATCAAATGTGGTTAAAAATGACAAACGATGAATTGTTAATATTGTTCAACAAACAAACATAAGGGATTAAATGTATGCTTTTTTTAATAATAATTTCTACTCTAACAAATATAATTTACGTGTAGGTATACAATAATAAAACGATTAACTATTGATTCATTTAAATGTATATATGAAAAACAAAACAAAAAAATTAACTGTAGGTATATAGTCTAGGAAAAACAATTTTTTTATGGTTTTTAATAATTTGCAGAAAGGGGGGGGGGCACTGATTCTCCCACCAAAAAGCGTACATGTATTTGTGACCTTCGACTCACGTGCTGTCGTACAATAATTATTGTTGACGGTGCCGGAGTGGTATCGAATATATATATTATACATATATAGACATATATATATATGTTATACTAGAATATTACAGTCGGCTACAGCAACAGCAACAGCAGCAGGGTGACGACGACGACGATGGCAGCTGCATTTGGTGCAGCGCACCCCAAAAACGTTGCGAGGTCATTGCACCGGTGACGGTGGCTGTAGCGGTGGCGGCGGCGGTGTGTGTAGACGTTGCCGATTTCCTCCCCAAACGGTCGTCGTATTTTTGTGTTTGTGTGTGTTTGTGTGCGCTTGTGCGCGCAAGTATATCCCACGCGGAGGGACGCGAATATTATTATTTTGACCTTTTACACCCCCCACCCTTTGACGAATGCTCGGGTCTCTCTTTGTTTCGAGCGGTCCGTCGAACGAGACACGTTATAATACCACCCCAACGCCGCCGGAGTGACGGTGGTCGGAATGAAATTTCCAAAACCCTGCAGGAACCATTATTTTTTTTCTTACTTCATTTCCTCACAAAAATCAGTTTTTACCCTAGCCCGCGAGTCGCAACAGTTAAATAATCGGCGTCGCGGTCGTCGTCTCGTCCAGACACCGCGGCAGACACACGCACACCTGGCGAGGTGGTCTCCCGATACTCTTGCCCCGACCGTCTCGTATAGGTTCTATTGTGCATGTCTACGTACATGCGTCATGTAGGTATATTATAAACACAATACCGTCTAGCCGGCTGCGCGTCACAGTCGGTGTTTACCCAGACGACGGCAAATTTTCGTATTAAAATATCATATATTCTATACAAAACGTAACCAATAATCTACAGATATTTTAATAACTCGTGATACTCATTCCGTATGAAAATCAACGACTATCACGTATTAGCTTATCGAAAATACATTCCGTAGTTGCGGTCGTCGCTCCGCCTGTTTTGGTATACGTATACGTCCCATCATTATAATCGTATCGATTTATCGAACCCACGTTTTAAATATCGTCAAATTTGTATGAGTTTATTTAATATTCTAAGGAGAATCAATATTATATACTATACCCATGTACATTTCAAACTGAAATTTCTTTATTGGATGTATACCTATACACAATGTATAGCCGTATTGGTACACGCGTAGTGGAAAATTGTTTATTAAACCGAGTCCTTTTATGGGTTAAAATATATCGCGTGTACCTATACTTATAAAAGATGTACATTATGTATACATAATATATAGAAAGTTTTTTTTGCCTTGAATATTTAAGACGTCGTAAATAAATTATTGCGTTCCACAACTTTTGATAAAACAAAATTTAATTTACCAGCAGGAAACATTAATTTAAACAAAATGCACTGTGAAAATACTGGCGTTGTGTGTACCTATCTACTTCGGTGGTTTAGCTACAATAGAGAACCCTCGGAATTTGCCATGGATGGTACTCGGGGAATGACACGAAATAAATGCGAGGGCTTATGAAATTCCAAAGAATATTATCCAAAATCCATTAACGGATTTATTACTATATAACATACCAAGGTATTCCACGTTTATCGTGTTATTATGATTGATTTATCAAAAATACCTAACTACCATACTTACACAATAATAATAATAATATTATTACAGTCAACGATTCAACGAGACGATTACTAAAAATACACCGCGGACAAATATGTATCGACCGCATTTAATACGGCGAATATAATATTATTCCTCCATACGAACTAGAATAATTATATTTGTAACGAGTAATTTCGTCGTTAATTTGTAATAAATTTGACATTTGTTTACTAGCGCCGAGGCGTGGTGTGTGCAATTCCGAGAATATTCCGAATATCTCGTAAACTATACGCTTTCAATACTTTATTTAAGTGATTTTCTGAACTTTGCCGAAGGTCGGCACGGGGTTGTGCTACAATACGGTTATTCCGGTGAACCACACATACCTATACCTATATATTTTATTTAATAATATCATATTTATTTTAGTCATCTAGGTGGACGCTATAAATCTATCGATAGTATACCGACGCTCTTACAGCGTGGCCTAAGGTTGGTAGAATATCGAAGCATGTTTATGTTTATTATAATATGTAGTTTAATTGATAATAACAGTATTATATTATATCATCATTCATCGAGTCAATTCGTTGCGAAATTCGGACGGTATATACTATTAGTAGGTAGGCATTTCCTTTAATTTCGTCCCCTATAATATACTTTTACTGGCGGATTACATTTTCATTTTGTGTTTTTGCTATGTATGAGTCCAAACCATTTTTCCCAGGACCGTTATTATAATATAAAACTGCTACATAGAGGGACACAATAATTTCTGTTTCATTTATGACGATATTGTTTTCATTCTATGTCGTGGTTGTCATTCGTCGTCGTTGAAAGCTATCGCTGACTATTCTTTAACATTTTTTATTTTTTGCTTAAACTCACTGCACGGGAGAGTAGTAAAAGAGTATTAGGAAGTATATGTGATATTGCGATACCCGACCCACTTATCCCACCGAACAGATGTTTGCTGCAAGTGACCCCAATAATTCCAAAGACACAATAAAACTTAGGCGTTTTGAGGGAGACACGGAATGGATTGACGTGTATCTGACGTGCACACACTATTACAATAAAATATCGATGTTTGTTATAATATTAAATAGTTTTTATATTATTTATTTTCAATTGTTGCACGTCTGGTTCTATTTTAATTCAAACTTATTTTTTGCTGAATTATACATGCATATCAACCAAGGATATTGATAAACTCGTAATTTTGTTTGGGATATTGTTTGTCATCATTTTTTTTTATATAAATATAACTTATACGTATACCTTAGAACCTCTATTACATTATTCGTGTCAAAAGCACAAAACCACTTTTAATTCAATTTCAATTTTAATGAATTATGTTTACACTCACATATTATGTTCTACATTGAAAATGAATAAAAGATAAAACTATAAATGCCACTATCCAAAAAAAAATTGCATAACTTCAAATGAAAACTGCTTCTGATCTCTCATAATATTCTAATAATATAAAGTTATTCAACTTGTTAACGCGGTAAAGTGTTTTTAATAATATCCTTATCTTATTATTATCTCTGTCGGCCATCAAGTAATACCATTGTATTTATTATTAATTATTATCACTCTAAAACGATTTTATCGTTAGTTATCGAGTGTTTTCTTTTTTTTTTTGGAATGTTGAAAGGCCTTCCCCTCCTTTCAGTGGACATATACAGTATATAACTACACTATAATGTATTCGACGAAAGAATAAAAATCGATATAATTTCCATCGGTTGAATTATATATAGTACACGCACACATTATATATATTTACGAAAAGAAAACCCCCGTAGTTTGAGTACTCCTCATCGTCGTCGTTATTATAATACCACAGCGTAACGGTAAAATATATCATACAGCATAATAATATATAACATGTGTAGACGAAATTAATTTCAGTAAAGTATCTGTTGGGTGGTTTTTATTTGGAAATGTTCGTAAAAGCACGTGAAGTCTTAGGGGAGAGACCCGTTTTCCTCCAGCCCCAGTTCACGCAAGCTCGCGGCGGCGGACTGAGCTCGATGAATTTGCTGTGAGGGGTGGGTATTGTGTGTGTGTGTGTACAAAGGGCTCGAAACGCGAACGAGTCGCGAGGGGATTGTGTGTGTGTGTGTGTGTGTGTGTGTGTGTGTGTGTGTGTATGTGTGTATGTGTAAGTTCGTACTTCGTATACGGCGTTGGTTGGTCGGCGGAGGGGTCACACGTGCTACTGGTAGCGGCGTTGCACACATGCACGCGCAGCGCAACAGTGTAACGTTTGTTGCGTACCGGAAAGGTTTAACGGCGCGTCGTATATAACCGTAAAGAAAAAAAAAATAGTAATAATAATATGGCCAGCTGAAAAAATAAAATAAAGTACTCGACGCGCGCACATTATACCTCCACGCGACCCACACGCGTCTTAATAATAACAATTTTAATTATTATTATTATGCTAAAATATTATATAAAAAAATAAAATAATAGTGAAATACCATACGATATAACATTGTGACGTATAATATTATGTATATCCTATCCACCCTTTGCGCTCGCCAATGGATTGCGCTTTTTGCGCAGAGCATGTAATTAAAATAATTAATTTACTCAAACCCTTAAAACCTATCTCGCCACCACCGTTGGGCCCGTGCAAAAGGCACTCTCTAACATGTGTTGATGCACTGGTGGTTGATGGCATCAGAGCGAGAGAGAAAGATCGAGTGAGAAAATACCATGAAGGTGGAGGTGTTTTTCTCTCTCCCCCTCATTACTTTTTTTTGTTTTTATCATTGTTTCCTATTTTGTCGTCGATGATTTATTATCACATTAACCTTATTCACACACCATCCACGCACTGCCGAAATGTAAATATAATAATTATTATATTATATTATTTTATGTTATTATACATTTTTTATTTTATCTTAATATACTGTTGAAGTTGTCACACGACCCAACGATTTTGACGTATCCATTAAAAAGTAATTGTATAGGTATTAGGTTGGTGTTACCTTCATCGTTTTATTCTCGGTCCGTTTGTTTAATATTTTATTTTAGAAACTGATCATAATATCACGACAAATGTATGATCTCGTTATAAACCACCATCGCCATTTAATTGTGAACATTTTTCTCGTGATATCGAATAATCTAATACTAAATATATAATTAAATTTCAGACTGCCACGTCCACTTTGGTTTCACCGAAACGATAAAAAATAAAAAAATCGTAAAAACGTTTATGTTTAAAAATGATTTTACTCCTTGAACGTGTGAATAAAGGAAGCAAGGAAAATGTTGTCGATAATTCCGAAACTGCTGGAATATCTACTTCTACGAAAATCCATAATTTCTTTTAATAATCATAATATATCCCTAGCGATCGGAGTCCAAAATCCAAATGGATTGTAATTCGTTACCAAAAAAAAAAAAAAGAGAGGAAATGGATAAAAAAATCTCCTTTTCGTTTCCATGAACGGATTTATTATGGAGAATTCAAGTTGATATCCCGCAAGCTTTGCCATGAAAAATATAAACCAAGTGCGTTTTCAAGTAGACATTTTCATTCTTATATATTATTATATAAATGCATTGGGAAAACGTACCGTGGCAGCCACCTCCGTATCACATTCGATTGAGAGAAGTACAGTGCGTAAGGACTAAGGGTTGTGTTCTGATTGCTAAAATTCCGGTGTTCAATATTGTATTATAATATACATGCTGCAGCGCAAATGCATTCAACGACGATGGTGCGGGCGGCGGTGGTACAGACCCCACAGTCATTGGCATAATGCATTTTTTTTTTATATTTATTATATAATTCATACCACACGTTTGCACCCCTTGTACTATAGTCTTTATGTTATCTGCGCACTTTCGCGGCCTATTGTATTTCGTATTTTTCTCCTCGTACTCAACAAAAACAAAAAGACACTACTATGGCCGCCACACCTTCATTCGCGCCGTGTTCTGTCCTCAAGCAAAAGTATATTATAGATCGTGCGCTTAAGTGGACGTCCTTCCCCATCATAATATTAATTCGTTCGTGGTCGCCAATAAACGTTTTTGCAGGTCATTATACAAAAACGGGCAAACGCGCAGTGGCGACGGTCGGTACGGCGGGACTGCAGGGTTCTTGAAGTGGCGGGCGGCGTGGCAATGTTCCACCTAGAAGTGATTGGTCGGCTGTCGTTTACCAACAGTTGGCTGCGTGCCTAGCGGGACCCGTCATAAAATATTGCTGGTCCTCGAGCGAAACAAAAAATATTATTTACAGATAAATACCGTCCAAAATTTCAAATTAGTTCGCTTGATTTACAGTTCGAAATTGATACGTAAAATTTGCCGCCAACATTTTTATTATATAATTATAGACAAGAACTAAATGTACTTACACATATATACATTTAAATATGTTTCGAAGAAAATGCTTGACTTTGCCAGTTTTTAATGGTAGGTAAAGTGTATTATAGACGGTATAGTCTGTGTAATCGCAACCACCTTTATAAGCATCTTGTGAAAACATGTATTTGCTTTCATACTCTGCGGATGCCCTAAGTAACGAAATGAGAAAAACCTAGAAACAGCGAGATAAGGCAAACGGAAAAAAGAAGTACCAAAACACGCTATATATAGTTAAATTTACTTTAAGGGATCCTTAAGCTCCCATTAAGAAGTTGACCCTTTTCTTCCACAAACTCTGATGAGACTATGTTATGCGTATAATAATTTTTGTGGTAATGTAAAGATAATGTTACAAAATGGATCAAAAACGTCTTATTCTTCAAGTACATTATATTATGAAAATATCAAACAAGAAAATAAATACGAAATAAGATACATATTGTATATTATCTACATAAAAATATAGTATACTCGTATATATTTGAAATTGCACGTAAAATATATAAATATGTCATTACGTTTAAAAACAGTTGTATCTGCAGTAAAAAGTTAATTTGATGCATATCATTTTTACCCGTATATTTGTTTAAAGTTTTCATATTTTTAAATTAAGTTCTCTGATAAAAATGAAAAATGTTAGAAAGCTGTTTTAGTAGTGGTTACTGCTTACAATACTCTAACTACCTACTACTGTACAAAATAGTTTTTATGAAAATCGATGGAAGAAATGATTTGGCAACACAACTGTCTTGCAGATGTATTGTATTTATGCACAATAATATAAAAAGTATCGGCGGTGGAGTCGTCGAACCGTTTACATTAGCATACGAATGTCGAGCCGTATGACGTCGCCATAATAATAATGATAATAATAATGTATCATGCAAAGTCATTTCGAGATTATACGATATGTATCGAAAGAAAATAAAGCGTTCGAAATCCGTTCTTTTCGCTCAGCCGATTAGGATTTCTAAAAATAAAATAAAATACAATATGTAACCTAACGGCGTACGTATACAACAATGTACACAAATGTGTGGCAGGCAATATAATATATAGAAGCACAATCCCGGAAGATCGGAGGAAAAAAGCTAAAAACGGATGTTCAGCGAGGAAAAAAGCGACGTGAAAGGGGAACAAAAAAAAAAAAGTCACCACTATTTATAGCATACGTTCTTGTGGATACGCGGAGACTGAGTTGGAAGAGGTGGAATGAATTTATCGTTGGTAGACTTAAGCGGCCGATTTACAGGGGCGTTAAAATCAGCCCGCATTGCGGTAAACACGGGGTATAGTGGCTATAGGCTATATACCGTTGGCGGTGGTGGAGGTGATGGCGTGGCAGAGCGGTGGTGTATAGGTAAACTTAACTGCGCGCTCACCGTATACTACACAGATACACATTACACACACTCTTCCGGCGATGTTATTAAAACGATTGCACATTACTCGCAGTATGCACCGCCACCTACCTATATAGGTAATGCACATCCACTTCCAGCCAGTGTCCGGCTGAAGAATTGTTGGCTTTAAACGTTCCTCCGGGTCTCGGATAAAAGCCGTTTTACGCGCAAGCACGACAATAACAGCAATAATACGCTAAATACAATTTAAAAACAAAAAAAGAAGGTTAAATTAAACCAACTGCCGCACAGGCCTATTGTACTTGTAAAGGCGGCAGTTGTCGTGACGGTGTATACTGCTGTATATTATATTATAATATATTATGTAATACGCACTACCTAGTAGTTTTATTTTGTTTTCAGAAAAAATAAACCCCTTCGCCGACGTTTATTACGCCACCACCTCGTCCCAAATTTACGGGCCACAGGTGATCGACGATCCGTGTAATTAACATTACTTTTTTTCTTCTTTAAATATACAATTTTAATTGCGAAATACGGTTTTAACGCTTTTGCTACCCTCGCGCCTCTGTGTGCTTATACATCACACACACACACACACACATTTATATTATACACAGTTGGAGAAACATTTGGGACAGAATTGTCTTTCTAGTGAGTTTTACGGGAGAGGGTTAGTGTTTCGGGACGAGCGTGGAGAAAAAAATACCTTAGAGAGAGTATCAAGCGCCGCTGCTGCCGTCAGAAACGGAATGCGCTTGGAGAGCTAACCCCTTTAACCGTGCAGTGTGCGGTAGGGGCGAAAAAATTATGTATATATCTCCACCACACTTTGGGCGTTGCTATAAATTGCTAAAATGAATTAAAAGAAAATAAATGTGTGGTCGGAGCCTCGTTTTTATTTCTATTTTTTCTACCCACAATTTTCTATTGTTGGTTTTAGACAATTCCATTATAATTTTGCCAACCCTTTTTTAACCTCTATGCATTATAAGTAGTTGGATATTTTTTTTTACAAAAAGTTTCATTAAAAACACAATGAAAATTAATACTTTTGAGGTAGGTAGGAGATAAAAATATACATATTTTTTTTATTATACAACTTCTCGTATGTTAAATACCCAAACGATATTGGCAATATGCGCGTTAACGATAAACACATTAGTATTACGATAAAATAACAAAATATATACAATTTCACTATGGTTCAAAATCTGCGGTAAATAATCATTATATTTTATATTTTTAAGACTTTTCGTTTTTTTCCCGAATTTTACGAATGAATTCAGACAATGTTCACATGGTATTTAACCGCTATGTGGTTCACGGCGTACTTACGCATTAGTTATTATCACACGTTATACACCATTATACGTTTACCAGGAACGGAATTCCAACATTTTTGACTATTAACTTAATACATATTTAACTGATTACAATATAATATGATAAACTATTAATTCGTTTTAACGATATCTGTAAACATTTAGCCGTTTTCGGACCGATATTGATAATATGAAACGTTATTAGATATACATAATATATAGATTCATTTAAATTTAAAAAACATACGGGGAACACCGTGTGATATAACATACTGTGACGATGTCGTTTAGTTAGATAATTAATCACCTATAATACTGCTGCCATGGCAGGAAACTACGCAGTTTCACGAGCCGGTAGTCAAATGGTCACTGCGGTCATTTGAGAAGTTTTGGGTCGTTCGGTCATTGGGTACATGAAGAAACGAGAGTGATTGTGAAGGGTTTATACGAATCGACGTTCGTGTAATCATTGCGCGAAGACTCGTTAAACTTTTTAATCGAATCTCGCTGCTGTTTATCGTTAAACCCAGTGATCTATTTTTAATTTCAATACGTAACTAAAATATTGCATTTAAAACGTATATGTACCTTACCTACCAACCCTAAGTCGCATATTGACGAATTAGCGCTGAAGACGATATTCCAAGCAATTATGTCACGGCATTTTCACGGTGAAAGGTCTTAGCATTAAAGAGTGTAACATTTATAATATAATCCAGGAGTGCCCGTAACTTATACTATACTTGTATTTTATTTGCATAGTGTCTCAGTTACAATTTCCCATTGTTAGTTTAGGATAATAATACCAAAGGTCCATATCACCGACGTCATATTATTATTATTGTTTAATGCAGTAAAAGCTGAAATCTGATTGCCATTGTCTGTTGACAACCAAAGAAAAAAATTGAGTTCTCTCTATTGCAAAACGAGTTAAACATTTACTTACATTATAAGAAAACGATTTTGGGTACTCGTGATACATTCAAATGGATAGGTAGTAAAAGTGACACCCAGATGAGAAATTTCAAAATCATATTGTACCCACTCGAAAATGGTCGTGGTTAAGGAGTGCAGGATGTGATTATATATTAATGTGAATACATATAATATTATAAACACAGAAACGATACGGCGTCGTATGTCAAAAGGTACGTCGGGGTTTGTATACAGTGTAATGGGTACAGGCGGTTAGTGTTTTGGGATCAAATTTCGCAGCGACGTCGACGCGTATCGATGGTGAGGAGGAGGGAATGGTAGGATGTGAATGTATGATAAGTGTCTGCGGATATCTCACCAAACCAATCACAATTCACGAACATCACATAATATAATAATATACATAATGTTCCGCTGACTAAACAATTATTATGTACATACATTACCCGTCACCTGATTTCCGCTTAATTATCTTATCCCAACCTTAGCGGTTGGGACGGCTTGAATTTTTGCGTTCAGTTATTTAACAACTATTCAACTTTCATTGGAAGTATCGATTACTCGGTATTGTATTTTATTACCGCTCGTCATTTTGACTGTGGTCGACACGCCTTGTTAGACACCGTGTTACACGCGCGATTGAAGTTTATAAATACCAACGACAATAATATTTTTTTTTTATATTTATATATATATATAGGTATATTATGTAAACAAATGATACCTACTTTTTTTATTGAAAATGTACGAAAACATCGATAAAGTCAATGTTTATATATTTTGCTCCACCCCTTCCACAACCGAAGATTTTCTTTCATTACGGACGGAATATGACGAAATAACGTAATTTCCTCTTACGCACAAAATATTCTCCTTTTTTTCAATTGAAGATTACTACTTTAGAAACACATCTTCCCCAGGATTTATTGCGTTTGTAGTGGTGTGAAAAGATTCTTGATATTTAATCTTCAATTTTATTATCCTTATGCCCTACTTTTGCTGCTAATCAAGTTTCATCGTTTGTAATAAAATCAGAAAACACCATAGTAAAATAGATTTATGAAATTAAAACTTACGCTGTTTTAACATAATTATAATCATAATATCGCTACTAACTTTTTTATATAGACGGCTAAAAATATAAACGTCTAGATAATAATTTATCTAAATGTTCTCATTAAAATATTTATATTACATTATACATTATTATAATCTTCCGTTTTCTATCGCATATTTCTTACCTAGCGTTGGCTGTTCTGTGTTAGATGACGGCACTAAGGAGGCTGTTTAACAAGTTCAAAATTGTTGTAGTGTTAAAATGTGTAAGTTTTAGTATAAATTAGTATTTATCTCATAATATGTCTTACATAATTATTAGAATACAGGATTCCTTAAAGTGTATTAAATTAAAATCGCTGTAGATAAATATATGTTAACCCCCGCGATTATAATTGTTATTTTTTTTGGTGATTGGCAATCAATTAATAATATGAGCTGCAATATACAATTTGATCTCGGGCTTGAAATTTGTTAGCACTGAGAGCATCATAAAACGATATCGGTGACTCTAGGTTTATTGTTTTAGTGAAGTAAAGCATAATAGCGAACATTTGGAAAACACGAGTGGTTATTGCAGAAGTGGTTTTTAGTGTAAAATGCGACTTCAATATAACGGTCTAGTGGCGTCAAATGGTATGAGAAAATATTGAAAATCGGTTGTCTGTTCCCGTGGGATTTGTTATGGTGGTGAAAAAAACCACTTAAGTCGTTTGACTATCTTACCATTACATAATATACTGTATTACTTGGATTTTCCAGGCCTATAAAATATTAACACATAAAAAGTAAAACAAAAACATTTAAAAAAAAAGCGTCAAATCGCGTGAATCTATTACTGTTCTTGAATAAATCTTTTAATATAAATATACAACAGTGAAATTTGTCTACAGCAAAAACCACAGTGAAATTATTAAAATCTGAGCACTGTCAGGATAAGTTAGATTTTCGTCAAGAGTTGTAGAAATGTCAACTATTAAGAGTTGTCTGAAAACGCATAATTTTCTCTACATTACATGTGACTGATGATCTACCTTTTACAATCCACTAGGCGTGTAATTCTTTGGATACGGACAGCGCGTATAGTCTGGTTTGACCGGGTGCAAGACCAAGTTGGCCTCAGTGTAATTTTCTTCGTTCCGACTGTTTAATATATTTTCTTTACTCCCACCACCGCGTTTCACGAAGTTTAAAAAAACGAAAAATATACAAGAAAAAATTATTATAATTATTACACCAGCTCGAAAAAGTTTTATCCGTTGAACGGAGTCGAACACGAGTTTCGCGGAGTGTACATTATAATACTGCTGCAGCAATCGGGTGTAACCACGGCGAAGAAATTTATAATATAGGAGAGTCTTTAGTCAACAATGAATATTCCGTCTGGGCGATTAAACGTATTTTTGTTTGGGTCACCGCCGCGTGATTAAAAAAACCTTTTACGCAAATCTCGCGATATTTCTACGACGCGACGACGACGCGACGGCTCCGGTAGTCTGGCAACAACAGTTTTTTTTATAAATATAGCTTGCATAAGGTCTTCTCTCCATTTCTATTACACCGTGGTTCCCGTCTAACCTTTTGTAACTTTTAAATCCATAATTATTATTGTCGTTTTTATAAATGTATTGTTACTGTAATAATGTTAATAAATAACAACCATTTATCCGGACAAAGTGATGAACACCAAATGTGTCCTTGTGTATATAGAACTTAGTATACTTAATAAATTTATATATATAGCACGGATCTTAAAAAAAAATGAATAAATTGCAAAACGATAAGTTGATTTCGTTTTTTGTTGGTACAAGGTTTTGTTTTTTTGGTATCGGTGTTATTATAATTTCCAAAAATATGCCTCATACGGTACCTACACCTACAAATTAATTTTAACGGTATAATTATGATTTTTCTGTATTTTTCTGTCTGAAATTGGTAAGTGATTTACTGTCGATTTAATTTCAATTTTACTCTGTACGCAATGAAGTATATATTCATTTTTGGCTTTGGTGTAAACACGTAATTTAGTCATTGTTTATATTTATTTATGTTGGGCATAGTTTGATACCCACTGTAAAAGTGCATATAATTTGGGCAAAAAAGTTTTTAAAAAAATAGCACCAGCTGGATTAGAGAAAATTTCACGCTAGAATAAATTTTTGAATCTGAAAACGTATAAAAGGAAAGTAGTGGTACAAAAAAAACTATTTCTGTTTAACGGAATATAAAGCTGGTGCTTAAGTTTTTTTCAGGAAAAAGTTTTTTTTTTGTTTTTGCACTTTGCAAATGTAGTATTTCTCATTAAACATTTCGTAATAATTTTAATCATTGAAAAAAATATATATACAAGAATGAAAGAACAGAAGACAACTTCGTGTTTTAAACACTTTTGAAAAAGGTCCATTTAGTAATTTACATATATATATCTTTTCTTTTTAACACCAAATAATAATTATGTTTCTCGAACATTAAACCTATGAATTTACATCAACACATTACAACTATATTATATACTTCGCAATTTGTAACAGGGTGGAAATTAAAAATCTTTAAAACCGAATAGTTTACCTTTGAATAAACACAAAGAGAAAATATTAAAATATAATTTACTAGGTAGGTATGTAATTTCTGCGCTTGTTCTTATGGTGTTAAATTGCCATTATAATTTATAATTACGTCACATTTGTACAAGTGTACCGTTGCCAAAATAAAACTTCTACCTAATTACGGTAATCTGATAATATAGCGAAAATGTTATAATAGTTTCCAATTAAAATATTAAATATTTATATATTGATTGCATTTTATATTTATTTGTTTGTACCAATCATGATAATAATATTATATTATATTACAATATATTATGTTTTATATTATAAATATATTGTAAATTATAATAAACTGCTGGTCATGATAATTATTTCATACACAAATATATTATAATGTATTATAATATACATCAGACATGAAAAATAATACCCACTTAATTTCTTATTGAATGGTTATGTTTTTTAATAAAATGTTCATATACATAGCATTTATTATAGTCTGATGCATTTATTACCCTGGTTTTTAACAAATTATATCATAATATAAGTATTTGTAATCTGAAGGAAACGATTTTTGTATAAATGTTATAATGGAAGTACAATATGTTGAAAGTTAATATTATAATAAGTCTTTTAATTTATAATCATTTCAAGTTTAAATAAGTGGATCAAGAAGTATTTCTCAAAAAGAGTGCTATGGTAATAGCATTATTTGAAATGGTGTTATAATAGTGCAGTTTTATAATAGCTAACTACTTTTTTGTTCGTTAAAAGAATAAAAATGGGCATTTTCATGCGGCTTGTTATTGCATAATATTTCTAGTTCAACAGTCTGCGCCAACATTTAGTTATTCCGACTTTATTGCATTTTGTGTGTCGGCCAATCCGCTTATGAATTACCCGTAATCACTGCAGCTGAAAACGTAACGAGTTCTATACCAATCAACGATTACCCGAAATCGATTTATATTTATTTAACACTATACCGTCGCTCGCTCCACCGAATCATTCATCCCTTTGTATTCGGTCATTGAATCCGCTCGTCTCGTGGTGGATAGGGAAAGGGGTTGTCTTCACACATATACATTTTACACGCAGCTATAGGTATATATTATTATAATTGACCGCCGCCTTCTTAGCGTTGGTCCGTTCACCGACTGTATGGTTTCTACTCGACCGTAAATCGGCTAACCCGTCACGATTAATTATTATATAATTATCTAATGGACAAACAAACGATATTTAGACGCAGTCCGCGATAATAGTTTACGAGCTTTAAAACTGATTAAAAACAAATAATTACTAAACTTTTTCGAAATGGAAAATAATGTATCGTACATGTGTCCAAAATGAACCGATACGTAGTTTATTTGCTCGAAAACAAAAATGTCGTCGTATAATAGACTTTCGTCGTTGTTTTCGATGATTGAAAAAACCTACATAGGTACGGTGGACCACCGTGTAAGGAGGTACGTCGTGTGTGACGGCGAGCTTTTGGCCAAAGACCACAAGATCAAACGAAGGAAAAAGGGGTGTAGCCTCGTCCTATTATAATATTATAAAGCGTCCGCCGGTCGAGAGCGTAACTAGTTTTGAACTAGCCACTATCCCCCTGCCCCTGCCCCCATTCGTGGTGTTATACCGTGTTATATAACCATGCGCATACCACGGTATGTACATAATATTGTACGTACTAACTTACGAGCGGCGAGCAACCATCCCCGGAATCCCGCAGGAAAACCTAACGCATATAATATATATTTATATGTATATATAATATGTATAATGTATATTATTACGTGCGTACTTACTTATATAATATGTGTAGTACAACGACCACGGTGAGCATATACGCGTCGGGCTAGCAAAGCGTCGTATTGTTAATGCGTATAAATAAACTTCCGGAAAGTTCATACAACGCCGCGCGGCGCGTTTAATTAAAACAGACACGACACTCGCCTCCTGAGCGCACGCTCACACCCTCTCACTATAGGCTGTACTGTTATTATTATTATTATTATTATTATTACTATTGTTATTATAGTAAAACGGAGACGTATTTATTCACAACGATCGCCCGCCGCATTCGCAAAGCCCCGTCGCCCGTCGGACCATCACGGCCGCGCGGTTCTCTCGTCCAGCCCGTGGGAATTGCTAGCGCGAAATACGACGACGACGACAGAGGCGGTGTAACAGGGTGGCAAAAATACTATAACTATACCGCGCTTCATGCCGTTATGTTACAACTAGTTGTAGGTATACTTAGCGGAGGGTTAATGCGGTAAAATAATGACAGAGCACACGTTCAGCGCACCACACCGCACCTGCAGGACAACAACCCACACTGCAATATCGTATTCTTCTTTATATACGCAGTTACTCGCTATTATTATTAATATTACAGAAAATATCTTGCACACACGCACACTTACTCTTGAATGAGTGATTACGATAAGTAGTATTTTAACACGTCGAGTCACTTTCTAGCCGATGAGCAAATAATTACAAATACGCGACGCGACGCGGGACTAGGGTTTTTTTTCGCATTCCTCTTTGTCTTGCGCAGCTCGACTTGCAACCTGCAACTACTTCGAACTTCACTCAGACTTTTATAATACCTCTCGTATACCACGAAACGCGAGTGACGACTTCTGCCGAGTCGGAACTAAATTATAATATAAAGGTTGTAGGTACCAGCTAGTATATTTCGAGTGATTTATATGCATTTTATTTTCAGTAAACCGTGCCCGTTTTTGATTCAAAAACTTTTCGTACTATCTGTGCAATTCGTAAAACAAATCGCTCGATTCTTTTCCGCTAAGTTATAATTCATACACGTATATAACATGTACTTATCGATGTGCTTTGACTTTGATATGAAACCCACCGAAATTGGATAATTTGCCCGTACTCGTATAATATAATACCCTGTAGTAATGGTTTTTACGCTCTTTACATGTATACATTGCAGCCGCTCTGCAAAAGTGCTTTTCGCCGTTTACGTGACATTTTTTTTTAAACGTCCTTTGTTCACGTTTTATACGCGTTTATTATGTATGAGTTATATATTTATACCCACATATATTATTATAAATGTATACTCACACAAATATAACTACTGGGCTTTTGGAGTGTGTGTTTGGGTACCGTTGCATTTGAAAACATTCGTACGTGATTGTATAAAAAAAATGTTTAGATACAAATCGATATCTGAGTGTAATTAGAATAGTATTTGAGTACTGAGTGATAAGTTACCAATAATTTTGTATAATCATAAAATAATCGACCAGCAAAAGTGGAAAATCGTAAAATTCTGGTGTATATTAAACTTGTGTAACGCGTTCATTCGTGTATAGGGGACAGAATGAGCTAGTGTTACGTATAAATCGATGTTAAATCGTTTAATTTTTGATTGATTGTCATTGAAATTTGAATATCTGATTAAAGTTTTGTGAGGCAGTAACAACGTCACAAAGACGAATAATGGCGTTTCTGTCGTTATTCTTGTCCAAAAGCAAGCATTTGGGATGGAGCCAAAATATTTTAAATGCCACATGGCAACAAAAAAAAGGTAATAATCAGTAAAAAACGAATAACAAAATATCTCCGTTATATTCGCTAGGGTCGCACAATAATCTCGACTGAAACATTTTATCATTGATTTTCGGCAGCCTTCACCCTAATATAAACGATTTGATAACACAGTCAATATTATTATATTCGATACTACTTACTTATTTATTATTTATATAATATTATCATGTACACAAATCAAAATTGCTATGTTGATAAAAGGTAGCAGTTATGGATAGGCATAACAATTATGGGTACCTATAAAAACGTTCGGTGATTTTATTTCTATTAAGTTTATCCCAAATTAAGGATTATATAGGTAAACGTAATGAAAAAAGAAGGTACACTGATGAAATTAATATTATCCTCTGCTGCGTTCAGACACACTCGTCCAGGCTGTTAAGGAAACAAACTAAAGCGTGTTTTTAACAAATGCCCATTTATTTTTAACTTTCTCCTTTTTTCCTGTGCACTGGTGGTACTATAGTGACGCAACCACTAATATAGCACCCTCACGGGTCGACAAGACAAATTTATCAAATTGTAAATAACACCATTATATTATTTTACGGCTCGCGCGGCGTGCTGGACAACAGTGCAGCATTTTATCTTATTTAATTTTACTGCCCGACAGAGAAATAATACGTCAGACAAAAGTGTGTGCACTATTGTGGCTCAAATTAATTTTTTTCAATTACTGTATTCTTAAAATCTTAACATGCTGCACGTAACTTCAAAATGTCAACCAACGAAAGTCGTGTGTGTGAGTTTACATAATCTGCAGTGTCATTTTGGTGGCTGGTTGAGGCAACCGGTAAGCCGATAAATGATTTGCGTTTAAAAGGTTTCGCGTATAGACTTTATTGGTTTCTTCAAAATTGTTATTTCAAAAATACAATTAAGACGTTTTAAGCGTTAAACGCGTGTTAGCGCGAATGTATTCCAATCGCATATTAAATTTATTATATAATATATATTATTGTTTTCAAAAAAAAAAAAACGTTCAATCCATTATTTTTATCACAACTCAGAAAAGGCATTATCATGAGAAAATCGGTTGATAATTTATAGTAATGAGTTACATAATATATGTCATATTGTATTATGGATTTTAAAAATACCTATTTTTTGTATAATAATTAATAATTTACTATCAAAATCAACGAAATCACATACAGTGAAACAATGTAACAATAAATTATTAATTAATCTACCTCATTAAGCAATGCTTGTGGCGAGGTAGATGAGTTGATAGTATACAATATAATATTTAAAAAACAAAGAATTATAAAAATTAAAAGATTAACAAAGAAAAAATGTTAAAAAAGAAAAATTTAAACAAACTAAATTTATGATTACCAACAATATTAAATACTTAAATTCTATATAATATACAACTAAAGTTCAAGTACTAAGTAATAAACAATAGCCTTTTTATTAGTTATAAAATTATTCTTATTTAAATTACTAGAAATACATTTTTTTAGGTACAGCGGCAATGAATTAAAATTAGTTGGACCTAAATGGTCCACAAACTGTTTCCCAAAACTCTTATTAATGTTGTTTACTTGCATGTCATATGATCTATTTTCTCTTCTGTTATTTTTTTGGAAACCAAAATTATAAATTTGAAACATAATAGGGAACTGATTGTATAGATATCTGACCGGTAGAGCTTTACAAACTTTATAATTAGTGGTGGACGAACCAAATTCCTTTTTATTTAAACAAATCCTTATGGCAAGATTCTGTTGAATCTCAAGAGGCCTGATTGCATTGTCAGTATAGCCACCCCAAACTAGTAAACCATATTGTAAAATTTATTTGTATAGTGAATTATATACAATACGCAAAATTTCTGTTGGTAAAAGTTTGTTCAGTTTAAATAGTTTGGAAATAATAGATCTTAACCTCATAACTAAATATTCGACATGCAATTTCCAATGGAGATTAAAATCAATAATTAAACCTAAATATTTCACTCGAGTGACCCTTATTAATTTTTGACAGTTGCATAAGTTAAAATTTAAATCGCTAGTATCATAAGAGTGGATATAAATGTCATTGAATGGAATAGCTGAGTTACAAATCGAAAAGGCAACAAATACCTACACTTTCATTTATATTCAATGTGAGTTTTATATCATTCAATTCTTTAAATATGTTATTTACTCCTATGGTTGTTTTATAAGTGGTAATTAGACCATCAATACTTAAATGTTCTTTATATATAAGATGAACAAAACAGGACCTAAAACACTACCCTATATTTAAACTAAACTAAAAAATCGAATATGCATAATATGGGTTATGGTGGATATTTTTGAAGGCTCAAGAAATGTTTTACTTAATTAATTGCTTACCTATGTGTTTTCGACGTTGATCGCTTGTGATGTAATTTAGAACATATTTGTAAGTAATTGGCTTTAACCATCTACATTAATTTTTCTGCAGATTTGGAGAGCTGTGGGTATAACCAAAAGGCATACCAACGTTTTTAGGTCAACTAGGGAGACCCCGAATATTATTTTATATGCATATAATAGATTATATCATACATATTCAACTATAATAAATTGGAAACAAAATATAATAGAAGTAATCGTGCAATTGTATTTATTCCGTCATGTAGCACGCGAAATGAATATGTGAGAACTTGATTTCGGTTAGAAGTTTACAGTATATAAATGAAGATATATAATTATTAATGGGAACTAAAACTAACGATAATATTATGAAAAAGTATCACGGTCGTTATAAAGTGGACTTAAAACCGTCGCAGATATATAATAGCGGTCCCTTCGTTGTAAAATATACTGGGTATATATACATAAAAGCGCATTATATCCTACGAGTTTTATGTATTAAACCGAAAAACTAATAAATAAGCATTATCAAGTATAACGTTTCGCGAGGATAGGACCATCGCTTGCAGTACTGTTGTGCACACCACTAGCGGACTTAAGATAATATGTGCATTTTATTGTGTGGAGAAAAAACTTTTTAATTTTCATCCTAACCACTAAAATTAATAATTAATTTTACCGGATGGTGCATTATACGTGATTAAAAAAAAAAAAAAAAAAAAAAACCAACAACAACAACAACAATTTATATTAGGATGCTGCCTGCAGAGTGTATAATATTAAAAATTATTATTCTTATTATTGTACGGTCGGCTGTAGTTGTGGCGAGAAGCGTAGAAAGAATAAAAATGATAAAAATAAAAAGATCGATTTTATAGCGCACGCGCGTGATGATGATAGCGATAATGATAATAATAATAGCACAAACAGGTAATGCTGGTAAAAATCATTTTGGACGTAAAACGTTGTCTCGCGTCCGTCGTCGGCTGTATTCGCGTCGTGTATTATTATGTGAGGTACACCCGCACTCTTTGTGTATATCTATATAATATATGAAGTGTAGTGTGCGGTCGGTGTGTCCGAGGGAATCCTGCTGGCAAATTGGCGGTTCCGGCTCGATTTCTATAATTGAAACCATTCCGTACACGGAGCACGACCCTGAGTAGAACGGACATGTACTCAAAGTGATTGTGTATGTGCGCGCGTGCGCTGTGTGTCGGGGCTTCAGTCAAAATGGTGAAAACGAGTGTTAAAAAAAAAGAAAAAAAAAAAGCTAGAAAAAAGATCAGCGACACAGGGGCGGTGTGGATGTGGCATGGTCACATGGTCCCTGGGAGGAGGTAGGAGGGGAAACCCTGACGAGAATTCGTTAACGGTCGTAGTTATACCTACTTGTGCACCGAGGACTTTGCAGTTCTATATACAATTATTATATTATCTCCATCAGAGCGCGCTATAGACACGCGTAATGCAAGACGATAATATTATTATTATAACTGTGCTTTAAACGAGAGCGTACGGCGCGAAGTACCACATTAATGTGGCATAACGTTAAAATGTTTTTTATAATAATATATATTGTGTACACGTCATGTTGGCTTTGTGATCCCGTGAATTCCTCTTTTGTGATGTGCGTTGTTATTATAATAGTATACCGCGTCCATACCCTTAGCCCTCTAAAATACAAATTCGATTTTAAACAAACTCGGTGCAAATCGATCGTTTGTAGCATTGTCGTGTGACAGACACGTCGACATTAATTTGCGTTGTTATGCGAACATGAATGATGCCCTTTCTCACCCGGGGGTTAGTAAATTTGATTTCATCGAACTTCTTAAATTACGCGTGCGGTTAAAAAAAACGTCATTGTTTCTACGTCTACAAAACATTTAAAAGCCAAATCCACCAACTTTTCCTCTACTCCGTCAAGCTAAAAGAACTATCCGCGCACTACGCACATATTTACCGTCTGCTATACACTTGGTTGAAGATCATCTTATCGCGTTTGTATATATAAACTTAAGTTTTATTTGTTTACCTAAATGCGTACGAAAATGCAACCTATTTATTCTTTGAATAATATAAACACGTAGGTATTTTATAATCCATTTTGTGAATGGTATTAATATTAATTGATAACCGATCAAAAATAATTGAAGTCGTTAGTATATATAATATATTTAACATAAAATATAATTAAATTAAATATCAGATCTACTACGCATGCAATTTAATCGACATTTATTCAATATGCGTTTTTTTTTCAATTTAAATTTTGGCTTTAACCCAGATGCAGGTATCAAGAACTATTATTATAGTACTATACCAATGTAGTTCTATCTCATATAGTCGCACTCGCGCAACAGGATAAAAGACTACCTATAGTAAATTAAGCTTGAAAAGAGTATGCAACGAGATTGTTGCATATGATTCTCTTTCTTCCCTTTTGTTGCTACACACACGCATACGATGCAGGCACGAGGAAAAGCTTATAGTTTGACTGCGGTTAGAATAATGCATGAGGACATTTGAAGAGCGCATTATATTATGCGTAAGGTGGTTTCCGTGAGCGACGGCTCGTGAAAGGTGAAAGGTGGCTGAAATGGTTACTGATGGTGAGGACGAAGGTGGGCGCACGGACATTTGATGGGTCTCAAACGGATTAAGTGCTCGAGAATTCATTTTTCACGTTTCCACAAACACAACATTTCATATCAAATTTTCAAGCGCTAAACTACGACTGTTGACCGCTGCTGTTGTGCAATGACACGATGTAACTGTATAACAAACTTGTCTATAATAATATGACACTCGTAAGTCGTAATTTATTCATGTTATATTATCGCATAATGTACCGAGTAACAGTGCGCCAAAAGTAAACCGTACGCAATAGCCAATAATATTATATTATTCACATCGAATTTTAATCCTACGTTGAAAGTCGTACGTGACACTAAAATAATATAATAATATATCGATTAGACACCGCGTGACTGTGGTGCGGACGGCGCAATTTTCAATCTAACCACGCCGCGCCGGATAGACGCGACACATTTAATTCGTATATTATATATAATAATATTAATATTATTATGTACACATTTAGGTTGTCGCACGACACGGAAGGCATACACGACTACCACGGTTGTTTTAGGTGTGTGTTTTTTCCCCTCGTCGGTTGCACAATTGGCGACGGGAAGCCGCTTGGTCGGAGTGATGGCAGCGGCGAGGGTCGGGTGACTAATTTTCCAATCATGTATTCCCCGATACGGCGGTGAGGGGTTTTGAGGGCTATATCGGAATCGAACGAATGAATTATGTAAAAACGTCTGAATTATTAACGTTAATCACGATGATGGGACAACTGAACTAGCAGTATCATAATATCTGGCCGGTTTGTATTACGATTGGTCGTATGTATTATTATAATAATACACTACTGCAGTACAGCCGGGTTAGTACCTATACACAGAGATACGCCTCCGTATAAAACGTAAAGTTCTGAAATATTATAGTATTATATTATAATATGTGGGCCCCACATATTGTGGGCGCCCGGGAAGGTGCGAAATTTTCATTAAACTCTCGGCGACGTCAAATCCGAAAACAATAATATGATAATAATATTATTATAACGCGGTATCTAGAAAATGTTATATTAAATATTCATATAGTTGACGTGCAGTGAATTACGATAACCTCATTCAACGGGTTTAAAATATATTATAACGGTATATCTGTGGATTTGTTAGTTATGCTTAAATCCTAAAAATCGTACGTATTTTTTTTTATTATTAGCCAATTTGTTCAACACTCGCGATGTTATATCTTCTTTATTAGCCATCTGGTTGGTCTCCTTGATCGTGTTGGAGAACATGTGGAGGTAGTGATTTTAATCAGGGTTTGGAGATTTTTGAAGTGGACAGCTCCTTTGGTTTTATATGGTCTGTCGTGGAAGTTTTTAAATTGAATTGTTATCCATGTTGATGGGGGTAGAGTATCCCGTGTCATCGTGAAGCTGTTTATTTCACGTGAATCAAGATGCTTTTAGTGAAATTCTCGGGAATTTATTTTAGGGAGTTTCTAGTTTTTAATTTTCGTTTGGGACGCAGTGACCCGTAATTGTCATTCCAAAGGTCAGTAGCGGTCTTATTTTAATTGCCGTTTACTGCAGTCATACAGGAGTAGACAATTTTATTTCATTGGCAGGGCTGATAGCTGTGATTTAGTAAGTGGTATATTATTTACATCCTTGCAATGTATCATTATTTTCGGCGAGATACTTTTTTTTCGTTTATAAGGGATTTTCCAGGTTTATTTATCGTCGATTCGTTTATTTTATTACTGAGTAGGTATTTAACCGAGTCGATGTTCTAAAAAAATCCTCTGCAGTGCACCAAAGTCGGACTCGCGACGATGATATTGTGGCATATCTCGCGGCGGCGCTAAAACGAGTTTATCGACGAACAGATGAAAATCAAGTTGAGCCTTCGCCTCAGAAGACAACCTTGAAGTGTCGTGCGCACACAGCCGTAAGTATCTTTTCTGCATCCTCCGGACGGCGAATAAAATAAACAACACCCACCAAAATAATACTACGTTTATTGTAAAATATACCCACGGCTGACATCGTTTTTGGCGAACAATAAGCAGGGTTTTATATTACGTGTATTCTCTTTTCTCGCATTGCCTCTTCCGACCGCCAACGATGATTCGCCAGCGCCGCCGTTATGCAAATCACAAAGTACATATTAACAAAAGTTTACATTTTGTATATCATTCTCGTGCGTCCAATATCTCACTTTCGCAAGATTATCTTCTGGGGTGATTACACACACCTTGTCGTCCTAATAATATTTCATATTTTACCTCCTCGTCTGACGAGACGAATAAACAGTCTTCTACTGCGGCAAGCCCGATGTTTCCAACACTTGAACTGACGACGTGTATTGACGTGTTGACGCAAAGCGATCTTATGATAACGGATATCGAGAAGTACTTTTGACGTCTCATACATTTTTTGGAGTAGAAATGGTATAGTTTCAAACCTCCTCTCCCAAAAAAAAAAAATAAAATCACTAATTAGGTGGCTGAATTACAAATAATGAAGTCGATAAGTTTTGTAGCTAGTACAACATTTTGAATTATTTTTTAACAATAGTGCATAGTGCAATAAGTCTTAAGACCAGTACTATCACCATATAACGTGCAATTATTATTTAAATTTATTTTCAAATCAAAAATTTGAGTATTAATATTTACAATTATAATATTTTAATAGTCTGAAATGAGCCGTATTATAGTTTGAAGAGTTATGTACAGTATAATATGCTTACTAGTACTTATTAGAAAATGGAATTTTTTTTCATTTTCGAAAAATATACCAATCGTTAATTTTAATTGATAATTTTTTTTGCTACCTGAAAATTTTGATTCAAGTGATGGTCATAAGTCTGCAGACCTGCACGTGCCTTTTGACATCTGATAAGCACACGTTAGTTCTGGGAGTTGGTGGTTTGATATCCCATACATTCACCAGTTTTAGCCAGTACCTACCGAATTCGTCGGTTTTCTCCCCCATTATATACGAGCTCGGTTTTTTTATCTACCGTCGCCGTATTCTCACGTTTCAACCCGTATGACAAAGTCGAAAAAAAAACAATATTTCAGATAATAATATGAATCGTACATGGATGTCTCGAATTACGTAATTCGTCTTCGTCGTCGCCGTATATCCCCTGTCGACGAACAATGAGGTTTTTTCATACCCCCCCCCCCCGCACATCAGCTCGTCTCGTATTTTTTAATCTATTCGGAATCTTGCGGAGTGACTGTATAATAATATATTATTATACCGACTCGATAGTCCTTATTTACCGTACCGTAACACACAAACGGTACGAGGTTAAACTGCAAACTCCGATATATTATAGTGTTCAATTTTAATTCGATTTCTACACTCATCCAAATGCAAAATTTATGCGCTCACTTTACAAATCATATCACATTATAAATATCAACTTGAATCGGTAGACCGGTAGTCTACTTAGTTAATTGTTATATTTATACTTAATTTATTATATCATATTTATTTTCTATTAATTATATTAATACTCATGTAAAATTATTATAATATCCTATTGATAAATACTGAAAGATCGAGACTCAATAGATAAGACATACATTTTATCATATTATTAACAATAGTATTCATTATTTATTTTATAAACCAGAATCAAATATACCAGGACGTAATGTTAAGGATTATAATATAAAATAAATTTCTACATTTTTCCATTAAAATATAATACAGTGTCAGTTCTATATAAATTATATATCATCAGTTTTAAATTTTCTTGGAATCAAAATAGTTTTCATATAAATAATTCCCGTCACATTTCCATTGGTCAATTTAAATAGTTGTTTTATGCATGAATGATGATTGATAATTTATGGCATTTTTTTACACGGTAGTGCATCTGAACCCCTTAAGTTTCCCCTGAGGTTTGGTTCAAATCCACTAGGACATTTCCACGACCATTGTTATTCTAGGTAATTGGTTTCCATTATATATTGTATCGTTTTAAATCACGAGTGCAGCGAATTGGCTTTACGAGTATGTTTTTTTTTATATACATTTAATCAATATTTAATTATGAAAGAGATGCCCAAATATCGTATAGTTACTTTTAATTTAACCATTAAGAATTATTTGGGAGTTCTGAGTTTGTTGTAGTCCCAGTCCGGTTTTCTCTTAAAATCAATGTAACTTTTCTTCCTAATAATAATTAAATCACGGCCACCGTTATTCCTAAAAATGTAACCATTGAAGAACTTGTTGACTTCATTCGGTCAACTGGAATGTAAAGAAATTGTTTTTCTTTTTTTCACGTTACTTTTTCTCCTCGCTAACCAAAGCATACAATATTGACGGAAAAAACTTTTTTCGTTTTGGTTGTCGAACTTGTATGTGTGTTTGTTTGTTACCAAGTAAATATTTGTACGTTCTTGAATCAACGCACGCAAATACGGATATTTTGATCATTTTATTTTATATGTAAAAACAATTATAAACCCTCAATCTGTTATGGGATATTTAATTTTTCATTTTCTCTTGAACTCAATTTAAATCGACATATTATCAAAAAACAAAATATATTCAAATATATTATTTTGCATCTAATTAGATGCGACGACTTTGTGAATGTGAATTGATAACAATTTGAATTTTTTCAAAATCAACTCATAATGTTGGTTGTTGTATTGACTTTAACTAGCATTGTTGTTTCAGAATGAAAATACGAGTAAATAAATTGTTTATCCCTTTAAAGTTCTACGTGTAATAACTTTATTGATACAGTTCTCGAGGATTAAGTCAAAAAGTTTATGTGCATAAACTAACATTATTTTAATGGTTGAATTGGCTTTGTGGTAACGTTTTAAGGATTATAATATATTATTATCGTTGACAAACGAATAAGTTGGCACGGAAACGTGTGCTCTGAGGTTGACTATTCATGTATAAAAACCAGGTTAAGCTATCTGGAGATGGTGGAAATAAAACGACACTATAAAGTATTGCTTACTTAGTTGCCAGAAAATATAATCGACGTTATATTATCCCCGCACGTAGCTACGCATGTGTGTGTGTGTGTGTGTTGTGCATACACGAGCGTATAAATCATAAATAAAACTAAATTAATATATTCAGATTTTGAATTAAGTTTAAATATTTTTAGCATTGAATAAAATCATTAAAATTCATATAAAAGAAACATTGGAATACTGAAAGAATTGTTTATCATAATCCCTTAAGTCAGAAAACGCATAGTCTCAAAAAGGACGCTGAATTTACATACTTTATTGAATTTATAAAGGTACTTTTTTCTATATTAAATAAAACTACACTAAATTAAATTTCTAAAAAAGTTGATAACTAGCCCACATCAAACAAAAGTGAGCGTTATGTACTTGAACGTGTAATTTAATCGTTATGTATGTAGGGGGAAATTATAAATCACATAATATCTTTTTGTGCACTAGGTCGACAAAACATCCTTTAACATTAAATGTACCTTTATCATTCCTCAAAATGATTAAAATATAACCGTTCGTGTATTAGAGCGACAGTAATTATTTTCAAAGGAATATTTTTTACACCGAGAAACCGTAAAAGCCCCGTACCTGATCGATAATATAAAAACATTTTCTATAGTTATCATTTCTCGTAAAAAAATTATTTTCAAAGTCTCGTTGACCTATATATAAATCGCAGGTAAACGAAGGATATAATATAACTGTTATACTCCTCGTGGTAGTCTGTAGTAGGTAGTAGTAGGTCATCATCACGCGTTACGTCCGACTTACGTTATACTATTACAGCTGCAGCTGTTATTGAAACAAAGATTTAATTTTTTTCAAATTTAATCAACGATAGACACAAGATATAAGAACCCGACGCGTATATATATATATATATATATATATAACGACCTGCGGAGGTACGTCGTGCAGGTCGTATGCGATATCTATATATTATACGTTTTACTCTATCCCTCGATCATTTGTCACTGCAGAACACCTTTCTTTTTACGTGGTCTCGTAATAATTTATTAAACCGCACACATTCCCGTACACGCAGGCCTGCGATGAATAATTCACCTGCAGCCGCGTACACGGCTAGCATCCGCCCGCATTGATCGTCGGTCGATTTCTTGTATTATTTAAAACCCATTCGAAGCGCCTCCGCTTCCAACCCTCTCACCCACGCAACCCCCCCCCCCTGGAAACACACACCGACCACCGAACCGCCGTTTTATTTACCGTGGCCAAATGAAAATTTTCCTCCGGCTGGGAAATTGACATTTTGCGCCGGCACAGAGTTCCTTACAATATTCTCGTTGTATGCTTATATACTTGCTTACTTACTAACTTACATTACATCCACAACACACTGCGGCGCAGCGGCCTACTGATAAATTGTTTATTTCTGCGGCTGCGGTGAAGGGAGGGCGCACAGGCCCCGGTGGTACGCTCCGATTTTAATCGTTGAATTATTCAGGACAACCCCAGCACATAATCCTGGATTGCAATTTCTCCGGCTGTATGAATAAATAAGGACTCGCGCGTCGTACCCTCGGGGTGTATGTGTATATTGTGTATGGTCGGTGGTTTTCGTGGAGCAAGCGCGGGCGCGGGAGCGGTACATTGTATATAATATAATATATACATAGGTACGTACCTATACATGTATTGTGTATATATTTTATATATTATAAAGTGGAAAAAGAGGCGGGTGGTGACAAAAGTCTCCTCAGTCCAGCAAAATCGTTTATTTATAATACGATTACGGTTTGTTTAATCTAACTCATTTTAAACTTTAATCGTAAAAAATATAAAATTAGTTCAACTTGAATATTCAAAATGCCGCACCGCCGCCGGGGGACGCGGATACTCGTTTTTTTTCCCCCGTTTTGGCTTCATTAGTCATGCAAATGTTTTCCCCACGACTCATCTTTCTCGCTCACCCTCGAAATACCCTATTCTACTACACCCACCGAACAGATATGATTTCTCGTATAAGAACAGCGAACGCATTGGTAGGTTACACTTATAATATTATATTTAACTGCGATCGTTTTGTACGCCGCATTGAAGATTTCGAGCGCACGTACCTGTCGTTGATTTAATGCACAAACTATCGTCCATTTGCATTCGTTACCCACCTTTATAACAACTACACCTAGCTGGAGTATACTTATGACGACCTACACGAAAACGAGTAAGACTAAAATATTGCGATTCTAGTTATCCTCTGGACTTTTAATAATATTTTTTCGACGCGGACGAGTTGTTATTGTAATAAACAAACGAGGCCATTCGGTAATTAAAAAAACCTATTTTTAGCTTCATTTTTTTTACTCGTTCCGAGGATTTTTTTTATACGTTTCACGCTTGTAGTGTGGGTTTTTTGACAACAACACCACGATTATAACATCTCGTCACGCGCCTCTCCGCAGCTGCAGTCGGCCACGGGTGCACGTGCCCCGTGGAGAGAAACAATTTTTAACGGGCTCTGTGTCCCGGGTGGATCGAGCGCTGATGCTGCGGCCAGACCCCCAGGGAGTGGGCGTGTGACGCGTAACAGATCATTCCGCAGCCACACGGTCGCCACCGAGTGTTATCTATATCTGACCGTTTCGGTTCGCGGAAACATTTTTTACCCATCGGTGCCCGACTGACAGACGTTCGCCTCTGACCGAATCTTCTCCAGACCACTCTCGCCGCAGTCTTTTCGACTCTCTCTCTCTCTCTCTCTCACTGCCTATATGTCTATTTATCTATATATATATATATATACCATTACATCACAAGAGTGCTCTCTGCCGGTCTAGAGATCGCGTTCCGCCGAATTCCGGTTTACGACGCACATAACGCGTAAAACGCGCTTTCGATCAGTCACTGCTGTTAAAGGTGTGTATTCCGATAATATACCGGAATTGGTCGCTGTTCAATAGCGATGGCATCTCGGTCCGACGATCCTTTTTCCGTTCGCGTACGCATACTATATAACATTCATACTATACTACACAGTACACATGCACTTGTATTCGTTTCGAGTTCATTTTTCAAGCAAAAAAAACTATTTTTCTATGTTTTTGTGATAAGAATTTACACTGATTTACATACACAATAATATTATATTCACGTTCTATTCCCCGTTCTTATTCATTATTTAATAATTTTTTTTCGACAAAGAAATCGTTGACGATCTAATATAATATTATAGATACCGGGAAAATTATGATTAGTTTAATGTATTCCTCGCCGAATGTTCAAAACGAAGCCAGTGATAGGTTTTTAACGCTCCTTTTGTTTACATAGTAATATGAAGTTACCCGAAACAATATCGTTGCTTATATAATATGTCGACAACTAAAGGGTTCTGCTTTGGGAATACAAAGAATATCGAAGGGATTACGTGTATAGTAAGGTTGTTGTATAAAATGTCCAGTATATCCTCACGTTGCATACCAAGTAGACGGTAGGTATATCGTATATTTGTGTGTATAAATTATACATATATCGCCACCCATTTATATACTTATATATACACTAAATATTACATATAAACACACCCATTCGACACGTTATTATTATTACGGCCGTTCGACGCTCATTGGTTTTTTCTCCCTATATCTATAAATATAATATTATATACGACGTCGAACAATTTCACCGGCTCTCTGCTGTTAGGTGAAATGGTTATCGGCCGTCTGGATTTCCCGAGGAACTCATTACGCAAAGGTCGTCAAACCAGCTACTGTTTTAATGGTTTCATTAAAAACGTCTTTAATTAACATGGATCCCCACAGCATTTAAGGACCGTTGGCGCGCAGAAATTTAATGAGCTAGTGGTTTTCCGAAAGAAGATGTGATCGTATATAAATATACTCGTCTGCGTGACACACTCCTCTCAAAACCTCTCACCCACGCACCCAAAAATCCTTAAACATCAACTAAATGGTACACAGAGTTTTAACGGTTATTTTAACGCAAAATGGCATGGTAACTCGTAAAATTCTTAATTCGACGTTAGATTAAAAATTCTCTTCCGGTTTATACGGGCATCCTCTCTTTTTATACTGTTCAGTCGCTGTAACCTTTTACTTAATCACATGCACGAGAGGCATTCTTACTGTCACTCAAATAAAGACAACCCTCTCGTCGGTCAATGCGTGTCGACCGTTAGACACTTATTTGAAAGAATTTTGTTTTTTTTTGTATAAAAGAATATTGTAAAGTTGATGGACCATGTACTTATAATAAATACCCACCCACTATACCTTTATCCTTTGTACGGAAAAAACATCAAATACTGCTGTCAAACTAGGTTGTGCATGGTTGTAATCGATTTTTAACATTTGAGTAGTAAAATTGCCAGAATATTTTACATATATAGGTTCCATCTAATGGCTATGATTAGCTCATAGACTTAATACATCAAATTAAACGAATCTGGATTTATTAATAATATAAATGTAATTTCGTGTAATATGATAGGCACGTGTAAATTTACATTGTTAAATAATAATTATTAGTCTTTAATTAGTAACAACTCATCGTAACAAAAGCAAATGTCTGTTTTAATTCATTGATTTATTGAAATATTACACGGCCATGCTTTTTTATTCATGTAAAAGGAACGCTAATAATTGCAACAACCTTATTAGACAGATTTAAAAATAAAATGGAACTATCGTAACAATGAGACACGTTTGCAGCACAATTAGGTTAGTGCGTTGTACAACTAAAAAAAAAATTGAAAATATTTATCAAAGTACATGCATAAATATTTGAACATAATATAATAGTTTATTATAATGATGACCTAATTTGTTTTAAAAATGTTTTATCCAGCACAATAAATAATATGTATGGTTAAAAATAAATTAATAACCATACAAATCGTAATAATTATTACATGCTTGGAAATTATTTGACGTTTGCCGTAATATATATATATTTTTAAAACAATTTGTACCTATTGAAATATGAATCAAACTAATTTAATAGTCGATACCAATCTTAAATAACGGCAAATAAGCGTTGAACAGCTTCGTTTTTAATTAAGATGACGTGTGGGACGCGAAAACTCTCACAATACGATATAATTTACACAAAACGTGATTTTGGATGAAAAATCTGATTGAAGTGTATAACCTAAAGGTTAGGTATAGGTTTATTCTTGTGGGCCAAATTAGATTTTGAAAAATATTTCGTTTTTAAATTTAATTAAAAACACATATGTAATGAACATTGAACATAGATGACCAGAGTTGGCGAGATGGATGTCGGGATGAAGGAAGGGAAAACAACGAGTACGTGTATATGTAGGTATATAAAATACACGAATGTATGAACAGGGGATGTGTACTTGTATATATATGCGTATATTGTATATTATATTGAATTAAAAGTGAGGGCTTTCGTTATTGCTTTCGGGAGATTGAACACACAGGCGGCGGGGACGATTGGCCACGGATGACGTTGGTTGGGGGGTGGAAGATACAAAAAAATAAAAATAAAACAAAATTAAATAGATCCTTGGACGTTCCGTGGTTATTAGCCCTGGGTGCGTGTGTAAATAATATTATATATAGCAAAGTCACACACAGTCGTACCGACGCCAAAAGGATACGAGAATCGCCTCAGCAGGAGATAATTTACTTTGGGTATACGTACGCATCGTAGTTTTCGGATGGCGGTGGAGGAGGTCGTGTGTATATAGAGCCGTATTCAGATGGCGGCCCCGAAAGAGAAAAAGAATATAAGAATTTAAGGAAAAATCGGCGTAAATAAAGAAACGAATAGGAGACACGCGGACGGTCGAGAGAGGAGGAGAGAGTGAGTGGAAGAGCGCTGTGCGGGAAGCGGAAAGTCATTGGCGCCAACAGTAATCTTGTGCGAGCCTCCTTAGTTCACATACATATATACATATATATTATAGTCGTGTGCCTCGCCACCACCTCTCCGGTCGCAGCGTACAATGTTATGGGTATCACGATTTAAAAAGCTTTGTCCAATAGACCCGCCATCGTATTTCTATATAATATACATATATAGGACTGGTAAACAAATAGAAAGACACAATTATCCCCCTGTCGTTACGCCCGAGACAATGACTTTGTTTAGTTTAAATGAATTAAATGATTTTATACCGCCTGCGCGTCTTGTCGTGTGACGAGCGGAAAACAATACGTGGCCCTTGTTGGTCAGTCTCTCGTTTAGATTTCTTTTTACTAAATTCTAACACGGCTGAATATCGCTTCCGAAATGCTTATACTCAAAGAATAATATATTTTGATTTCGGTTGATGAGTTATCCGTGGCAATCCTATATGAATATGATATACACTTTTCACTTTCGTATATTATACACTTGGTTAGATGAGTGCCATAATGTCTTATCGTTTCGGAGTTAATATAAAAAAAATAAAAAAAAAACAAGTGGCAGAGGGTAAGACAAAATCATATCTAATATGATACCGGCGTGCTGACGTTGCTGTCGGTTATTGCTTTAGAAGGGATTCAATGAAAAGTGAAGAACAGATAATGAAAAAATAAAGAAAAACATCTGCTACCACTATGCCCAATGTTATGATTTAGACATCGATGTTCGGACCATTTTTATTGGTAATATCAAGAAACCGTTTTGCCGGGCGAAAGAAAAAAAATAAAAACAGATTTCTGTATATAATATATTAGTATATTATGATATGTTTAATATTACATGCTATATACGTAGGTACATTTACACGTCCAGTTGGACCAATTGTAAGGTGATTTAAATTCCTACTGTGTGTTTACATTTAAAAACAACAAAAATTAAACATGCACTTTTTGGATAGTATTTAAAGTCATATATATATATATATATTATATATGTGTATACATGTATATAGGAAGTTCGTATGTTGGAGATTATATAGATACTATGCATATTATAATAAATAAAAGACTTTATTCGTCGTTAAGCATATAGTTTATTGTATTTCACAAAAAATTAAACGGCTTCGATTCGTATCAACCGTCTCTGACATCGTCGTCATCGTGATTATTATTATTACTATTATTGTATTTTTACACGAACAATATGCTCTCCGTGCAAATAGATACGATGACGGAATTGTCATCGTTGTTATAATTTATCAAAATGTTAAATTTGTCATGATCACAAATAATAATAATTATGTGCGTCGTGGTGAAACCGTGATCTAAAGGTGCAGTGTAGGAAGGAGGTTGGGGGTGTCATTTACGTACAATAGGTACATTGGGTACGGCAAGACGTAAGTATAATAATATGCACACACAGCGTACGAGTCAGCCCAGAGACGTGTTTACCGATCTAGAAATGTTTAAATGTGTTTTACGAGAAGCTGCGCCAAGGGTGGAGGGGATGAATAATATTCACAAACGCACACTACAGGCGGCGCATATCCCCCGAGAGAGGGTGAGAGTCTATAGCGGCGGGACACACCGCCGCTGTACAGTGAACGCTTTTTGCCAGAAAAACCGGGCGAGGTCCATTCGCGAACACACACACACACGAGCATAATATACAGTATACATATTACGTATATTATGCACACACGCCTACACATATACAAAAGCTCGGTCGAATCTTGGAGCCACGCCATACACTCACGCGACAATCCAGTAGTCCTGCACCCCTTCACTCTATATTCACCCCGTGAATGGATTACACTTTGCTGCCCACCCCTATACATACACATAATAATAATAATAATAATAATAATAATCATAATAATATACGTTCTTTACCCCGTTCTCTCTCACTACCCACTGTTCATCCACCGTCGTCGGCTTCTTTCTCTCTCCTCAATCACATACACACACGCATGCGCCACGTATACACTATACAATATACACTGTACACTATATATGTATAATTTATATATATGTAAACATTTGTTGGTTTAATCTACTGCAGCGCCCCGCACACGCTCACACATAACACAAGCGTATACAGGCGAACGATGGAGGGACCACTGGGTAATAATAACATCGACCGAGTATATTATATTGTATGTATTAGACTATAGAGGTATGTACATAAATACGTGTGTGCGTGTGTGTATGAAACATAAAGAGTGTAACATAATATAATATAGTATATATTTTTGCGTGCGATCGAACACGCGGCCGCACGTTTGTGCTTGGGTTTGTCTGTGCGCGCGTATCGTTATAAAAGTGAAATAAGATTATCGTCATAGTCGAACGACTCTCTTCGCTACTCCCGCACATCGCTCGCAGTTTCGAAAAAAGAAAACCAAAGCTGTTCACGCACCGCCGGCACCCGCGTCATTCGCTTGCAGACCTGCACCTAAGCGCCCCGCGACGATGGTCTACGATTTACGGTTTGCACTGCTCAAAGCTCCACGATATCCACGGTCGTGGATGGCGTAGTGTTTCCGTGGAAATTAGTCGGATTCACGTAGACTCGTATATATGTGTGCAGAAGTTACAGGTGCCGTGTGGGCCGTAGAAAACATCAAAAACTGCCCTCAACCCTGCCCCATGACGCGAAGCCCCGAGCACGGTATACCGGAATAACGTGATTGGTTTAATATTATATAATGTTATAACCGCGTGGTTAGGTAACCTATAATAATAATATCATAACTATATTATGTTGAGGTAAGATTTCTCGTGCCGAGTGCATAGTTCGTTTTGTAATTAAGCGAACTGTTGACATTGTATCATTGTATTATTTATAAACACTCGTTACGCAACGATAGGTGCATAATATTAATTGTTATTACCTCAGTTACCTAATTTAATAATATATCATTACGTGTAACTATTGAATCATACCTACCTATTTTATTCGTTTAAATTGGTTGTAATTACAACTTCGTTTTGATAACATCATATCAAAAGCCAATTTTCAGATCATAACACACTAATAATATATGAAACCTAACAGACGATATTAACTGACAGACGTGTGGTACGTCGTATTTTATTGCATAAAATGCAATTGTTTTAAAATCAGCCGTCGTGTCGTTTTAGAGGTGGAAGCGAAATGGTTTTCCATGTTAAACTCTCAATTGATGTCGAACAAAAACAATATAGGGAGGGAAAAAATGTAATCCACACATTTCGTCTGAAAAGCGTTTTTCAAAAAAACAAACATAAAATAATCGTCGGTCTGTTATTCCCGAGGAGGAAATCGTTGCGCAGTATAAAATATGTATAATAAAGTCATCGTCGCCCATGATTAGCTCCATTGTTCGATACACAATCGCATCGGCGTTCCGCGCGAATCAGAATATTAAAAGTTTTTAAATATTTATACGCACGCAAATTGTACTATGCTCCGATGATAAATACATTGGTTAAGCACGAGTGGTGTATGTGTGTGTGCATAATATATATCGGTCGTATACTATATAATACTATCCCGTTCATGATATTATAATAATAATATGTGCTCTGGTCATCGCGGGTAGGTCGCTGCACCGAGGCTATCTGCCTGCATAATATTTGAATAATAAATCAGTTAATTGCCGCCGAGATCGTGCGAGCAACCACTTTGATTATGCAGTAAAATTAACCCCCTATACACACACGCACGCACACACGAATGCAAACATGCTTAGAAGGAAAGGGTCGACAATTTTACGGTGTGCACGGGATGCCGTAGGTATATCATACAATATCGTTATATGTATATGATATTATAATCGTTGTCTCCTCCCACGCCTCCGCTACCACCGGTTAATACCCGTAGTTGTACCTGTAATAATATAATATAGTATACGAGGTCGGCTTAAATGCACGTGCACAGGACGGTTGCAGTCGTGGAGGAGAAGGACGTGCATTGCACATGATATCATAATATAATATATATGTATAATATTGCAATGTGCTATCGTTGCTCTGTATATTACTGCCAGGAGGGGCGGTGGCAGCGTGTGGTGCGGTCAGGAAGTGCACCAATGTTCTGCGTGATAATAACGCGTTGATTTGAACGCGCGCGCCGATAAGACAATATAATAATAATAATAATAATAATAATACGACCGGAAGTGCATTCGGCGGTGGGGTGGTCGGCTTTACGTGCAGCCGCGGTCTCGTTCCACAAAGGCCGGTTTTGCCTAGTTGTATATACGTGTGACCATATATAGCATACATAGCTACAATATAATGCTACTGCTGTCGGTGGCCGTATATATGTATAATAACACCGATAATTTACGACCTCCTTTCGCGTTTTGTTTTCTCGCGTATCGTACAATATATATTATTATATGTATACATTATTGTACGCGTATTTTCGAATGCCGTATATACGTGTTATACATTTTATTTTTATTTTTTAGTCTGCTCGTTTGAAAATAAAAAACCGTCGACCGTTCGTGTGATTTATCGTTGTCTCGGGGCGACCGGAAAGCTCGCGTTGCATTCTACGTGAATTCATATAAAATGCATGTGCGCACCGGGCACTAGAAAAAACGTGCGATATCTGTCAAACGGAAAATCTCTTTATACAAATGTATATTGTGTTGTATAATATATATTTTTTACCATATCGACATGCCTATACGACGCCGCTTAGCGAACATGCTTTTTTCGACCAGATCCTGTAAAATGAACGCGTTTTCTCGTTTTCTCTCTCTCTCTCTCTCTCTCTGTGTGTAACTGTATTCACGTCTCTTTCGGAACCAACGATATAATTATTATGGTTATAACCACACGAGAAGTCCTAGTAGTCTATCCCGGCACCAAGTCATCGGCTGCGGAAAGCGGTACTGTCGAGAGATTATACAGTGCAGGCTTATCGATCGCACCGACTACGGTATTCTACCCCGACGACGTTTTATGTGTGAAAATTGACTCGGCCGACCGACGGGCTCGTTACTGCATAGCAAAAACCGGAAACCTCTATATCGCCTAGCTCTTAGCGGCACGTGGGGCCCTTAACGGTGGCCAAGCGCGATCGAGTCAACTGCACTCGTGTAACGGTCATTTAAACACACATACGATCGGCATTTAGCGTCGAATAAACGGTGCACTCACTTTGGCCATTACGACCGTCTCTCTAATCGAAAGAAAACATCGGCAGCAATATTGCCGGTCGTTTCGCCATTCTTGTGCACGCAGAGCTCCCTGCAGGTCGGCCAGCAAACCATTATAGTCGCTTAAAGCTTGTAATGTTACTTCATATAGTATTTATATACACATTTATTATACGGCTGGAGTGTAATAATAGCCGATAACCACCGCCGTCCTCCATCGATCCGGACCAAAGTGCGAACGGAGTTTTTTTCAAACTTGTTGCTCTTGTCCGTTTGGTGGTGACAACCGGTACCACAAAACTATATCGACGATTTCGTCTCCCCCGTTCGCTCCTAATACGATGGTACGGGTATGGCCGAGATATGATACTGCCGTATGAAATTATTATGATATTATACTCTTTTCCGTGACATCGATTGGCGATCGAGCCATGAGGATCCTACACCACGGATACGTCTGATGTGGGGAAACTGTAGGGGTGGAAGGTAGGGATGTCCAAAAAACTTCTCTGGCCGATTTTTTAAATTTGTTTGTTTTACACGCGACCACTATATTATTACAATATAATATAATATCACAACCGCCGTCGATATCATCTCAACACGGCGATCTGGCGATGACCTACATATGATATAATAATAATATGACATTATCAGCTATACGAAGACTCGTTGCCAAGAGCTTGGTACTCGGTCCATGTCGTTTTCTTAGCGGCCGATTCAAATCGCACCGGCTCTTGGCCTGATTCCAACGGCCGCCACCGACGCCACCGCGCGCAGTGCTTTCGTTTGTTTCGACCCGCAAAAAGTCGGTCGGTAGACGGGTGAAATAATATTATTACAATATATATATATATACCCATATATAGTATTATAACGAATACTGTGCTCGGTATTTCAACTCCCATCTCACACCCCTCTAGCACCGGTAGCTGTTTTTCTCGATCGGCGCGTGCGTATTTCCTCAGTTGTTTACTGGTGGATACGTATATTATATTTATATATATACCTATGTAATATTAATATAAATACGCATCGTATATGTATATATATATATATAAATATTACCCATAGTGCACGCGCGCCCGTTAACGTCTCTTGCCAATCGTGTGTAACAACCAGATAATAAATTCTTCGTTGGTTTACGACCACCGACGCTGCCACCGCTTCCACTGCGTCCCCTTTGTTTAGTACCTATATAATATATATATATATACCAACACACTCATACATATATATTATACATTATATAAAGAATATATAATATAAATTCACGGGTTACACTTGCCGATCACGTAAATCCACTTACTCCCATTGCCACCGACGTCGCGTTCGCCTTCACACAACGAACCGTACCCTCGCCCCTTGTACCCCGCACCCTACACGTGCATAGTACTAAACCAACCCTCTCCGTCCCGTCGCGATGACGTGTGTACTCTACTCTCCCCGCCACCACCATGACATTTTTGCGCCCGTACGCGCGTGTAGTTCAATATTATCCTTTACGTTTATTCCCACAAACAAGGTCGCTAGCTGCCAAAACGCGTTTGTTACAGGTTACACGCAGATACGCATACATCATATTATTATTATGCCACTATACGTGCATTATAATCCTTTCGGCTTTCGAACAAACGCGCATACAAAAAAATTATTCGTAAACGCGCGTCACTATCAGTGGCGTTCTCGGGAATTTTCTAGGGGGGAGGGGGGGTTTCTTAAAATGTACTTGAATTTCAAAACACAATACTTAAAATACTTTCAACTCTCAGTCCATGATCTCTATCCATTCTCTTTACCGTTTTACACAACTAACTACTACTGTAACTGATCAATTTATAGAATATTTATAGGATATTTTATTTTACTTTTTATTTAATTCAAATTAAAATATTGATTTTTCTCGATTTTTCGGACATAATTTGAAGAACTTTTTCTGAATCAACAGACACATCTTTATGAATGGCCAACAATGTTGGTCCATTAAGACGGTCCTAGAAAATAGTAGAAGTAGAATCGACAGCTTTTTTTTTCGAGAAAAAATTTAAAATTCTACTATTATTTCTTTTCATTTTAATAAATCAAACAAGATTCGTACAATCGATAGAATAGAACAGAACGTCAGAACACAATTGTGAATTGTCACTCTTTAATTGAAAAAATACGAAAACGTTTATGATAACAAATTGTAAATAACCATAATAGATATAGTCGATATGGATTAAGTCTGTGTAAATAACCAGCCGAAAAATGATATATTTTTGTGAGTTGTTATCACTGTGTTGTTATTATTAGCATAATATCATAATATATCAATAATCACGAATCACGATAAAGAAAAAATATAAAAAAAAAATAAAAAATAATAACTAGTCACAATTCACAAACATATAATATCAAAAGTAGACAAAACGTCAACGTGTATTACTAAAATGTAAGAAAATAAAGATCCTTCGGGGGGGATCTATCCCCCATAACACACCCCCCCCCCCGTGAGAACGCCCATGGTCACTATTATTTTTGAAATAAAAAATATAATTTATTCAACACGGCGGTCGAGATAGGCAATTCAGGCACGCGCGTGCACGCAAAGACCGCAAGATCGCATGTCGCCGTTGCGTTTACTGACGTTGTTGTTATACTTTTTTTCTCGTTTTTTTCTTCTCTTTTTTCCTATTTTAATTTTACCAGTCAAACAAAAATGTCTGTTTTTAACTTTGATAAAAAAAACCCCATTGTTCCACAAAACAAAAGAGGTTTAAAAGTTGTTGCTGGGAATGCGAATAACCTCTTTCAGAATTTTAATATGACCTTCCGCACACAAGCGTTTAATACTTTGGTAACTAAATTTCGTCTCGTTCTCTGAGCAAGCGAAAAAATGCTTGCTTTCAACACCCAAATTCCACAAAGACTTTTCGACCATAATATACGTTATAAAAGTATTTATTTTTTTCATGTGTAGCGTTTTCCGGCCTCGGGCTCATAGATTGAGACACGATTGAATTTATTTGATATTGAAAAATCGAAACTCAATACTTGGCTACCTGCAGCTTATTTATGCGTAAACAGATCTGAGTTAAATCACCGTCTACAGGAATTAACTATAAATTGGCGAAAAAGGCTATATATTATGTGACCGGTGTGGTAGGAGATATCGGGTGGCGGATCGACGACAACAATAATAATTATTATTCGGGAAAACAAATGTAAATAATTTTGACCTTTTTTTCTGTTGTATAAGTAACAAGTATTTGGTTAAACTTTTGCAGACAGAAATAACTTGTTTGCGTGCGCTTGTGTGTATATGTGTGTTTGTGTGCTCTGGGAACAAACAGACTCGGAAGTAAACACGCGAGAGGATATCTTATATACCTACCTCTATACCTTTTATGCGGAATAATGCCGACAGCACCGTGGCAGTGGGACTGGAACGACATTGGTGATAGTTTTTGTACTTGGAAAGAGAGTTTTTTTTTTCAATTAAAACGTAATTTAGCCGTTGACCGGCAATCCGTAAATAAACGGTCGACAAATACACGCGGGCCAAATGTGTTTTCGACCGAACCGATTAGACTCGGTCGTTTCGAGTCTCCGACGGACCGCAAAAGATATATTATGTATTATTAATTATTGTGTGGAGTATATACATATTATGTATGTGTGTATGTGTTAGTACAATATATATATATATATATGTATTGTCGGTATTGAGTCGCCAGTCGGTACGTTACATGGGAAAAAAGTAAGAGCAAAAAATGTTTAAAAGCCAACCTTAGATTTATATTGCGTGGGCTTAGCTATAAATCATTGTATAGTAATATTAAATATAATGTTATAAAATAATATTCGAGATCAACGAGATCATTTTTAAATTTGTTTATTTTTTGATAAATTCAACGTGAAAAGCATGTATTTGTTTCTACCTAAGGTATAAAAGTTAGCAGACAGGAGACCTCTGCGGACAAATGGCATGTCTGGTTTGCTAAGATAACGTCCAAAAATAAACATGACCTTTTTTTTTCTGTCGAAGTGTTATATTATTATTATTACCTCTGTAGCAATGCAGCTGCCATGATATATCAACGTTATATTTACCTTGTATGGATATTATTTTTGTTTACAGAACACCATCACATATTTGTCGGTGACCTGAGTCCTGAAATCGAGACGCAAACACTGCGAGAAGCATTCGCACCTTTTGGCGAAATATCGTGAGTACCTATACATCCATAACGTATTTATTATTATTAAATGTATATATTTCTCTTTCTCTTTCTTCGATAAGTTGATTTATAAAAAACAAATAATATCATAATATATGTATATATATATATATTATATATTATACGTAACAATATCACATTTTCTATACACGAATAGAAACGTATACGCGGTCATCCGTTATGCTGTCGCTGTTTGTGTCGACCGAATAATAACCATTGAGCGGTTTACTCTTTATCCTTTAAACAGATAACGTCAATTAATATTTTTTACCGAATTTTATATAATCCCATAACGTGTGACATACTGATACATTAAATTATTGAGTCGCTGTATTCTACAGCTGTTCAAACACTGTTATTTTCCAACCATGTGAACACACGGTTATGCCAGGATATTCGGGTTGAACCAAATACGATTTGTTACTGCAACTAAATCTTCTGATCACACACAACACTCTGGTTTTGTTAATTTCATTTAGTAGTCTATGCCTTACAATTAATAGACAGCATAGCGAATTCACGTTTAGCAGATCCAATTTTATGCTGTTAGTTCAAATATTGTAGTGACTTATTATGCTGCAACTTAAAGGCAAGAACATTATCTGATTTCTATCACATCTGTTTGACGAGAGGACATGAAAAATGTACTTACCTTTAATTTTGATAACAGGTCAATTCACATTAATATTTAAGCTAACTAAACTGAAACTGCTGAACGTACATTTTGGTATGTTAAACGTATTAGTAAGACTGAGACAACACAATATGCGGGTGCGACGTCCTCTCAACCACGAATAATTTCATGATTTCGACGAATAATTATTATTTTCGTTGATAATTTATCATGAATAGCGCTTTTGTGGTTCAGTATCACAACACCACAGCGACAATTATAATTGTTCGTTGCGTACACGAATGCAAGTAGTAAATCACACGCTTGTTGTACTAATATTTTCTCTAATTTATAACTATTATTATAATGATTTGTTTTCCGAACACTTTGGGTTTATTCGGTTGCACCGTTTTTTCGAATGAGTTGATAGTTATTGTTTATGATATTAATTCGTAATTTTTTAAACTCGCTAAAGTACAAATACAAATGAAATATCAGGAAATAAAGTTGGGTAAAAAAAAAAAATATAATAATAATAATAATAAATAAAAAGAGCAAAATGTTTCATGAAACGAATAATTCCAGGTTAAATAGTCGCTATTGAAATGCAAAATATAACAACAAATCATAAGAGGAATGAAAGGGGGACCAAGGGTAAACAATTCGTTGAAGTTAATAGAATTTTTATACCCCCGTTCTTTCTGCTTTCAGTCGCCTTTGAAAACGATTTTTAACGAGCGTTTCGCCTATTTGTGCGCGCACTCTCTTTTCTTTCGTTGCTTTTCTCGACAGTATTTTAAAACTCCATGTATAGGTGTAAATTGTTATGATAAATTTAATGCACATTTGTCGAGATAGTATGTACCACCACCACTATGCGTTAGTTGGTAATATTTACTGTCTCGACTAATGAAATAACAATGAAGTGCACACGTTTTAAAAATGTATAATTTTCAACATCACGCGGCACGGTATCAACTTTTATGGGTAAACACACTTACGAAATTTAAACTTGTAGGTTTTATATAACATATGTTTTTTTTTTTTTCCAAAGATGGAATTTTTATGTCTGCAAAGTTTAAAAACAACGTGTTTAATGTTTATAATACAACCGTAAATAAAAGTATCGATCGGTCTCCCGCGTCCGTTCATTAGAAATCGGTATCCCGGGATTAATTCCCATTAAAATCGAGTTTGTTCTCCGTGCGTCCCAAATAAACTTGTTTGCGGCTGGTTTGACATTTCTGATTAAGTATTGGTAAATGTTTAATTAACTAATAGGATCTATCATTGTTGCTTCTGGAAACTCGTACTTGTAATTTTATTCGAGCCACGGGAATGGTTGATTAAATATTACTTATTTTGTGCGGTTATTCGAATCAAATGTATGTTTTACACGGAAGAAAAATATATAACGTCAAGAGCATAGTGTTTTATATATTTTTTTACCACAGTTATTTATTTTTATTTTTTCAAAATGTTACGATTTCTGTGCTCGTATTAAACAAAAACTGCATAGGGCAGAACCTAAATGTAATAGATACAAAACGCACAGATCAGCTTCAGTTATTATCTCTTACGTCGATTTCATTTAAACGTCAAGTAAGTAAATTAACAGTTGTGAAACGCGATGCTAATTTAAATACTTTTTTTTTAATAGTTTCTGATTTCAAATTACCTAAGTATGCATTGACTTCATAAAATAACCTTTATTTAATACGACTTAATTACCAAATTGTATTATGTAACTATAACACTTTATATTATGAAGCCGGTACCTACTAATATTTATTATTTTTTTTTGTAATTTCCTTTGATTTTAGAAAAAAAGATCAATTATAAATACTATTAATTATATTGTAATATCTATCTTATGTTCTAAATATTAAAAAGTATACATAATTTCGAATAATAAATAATAAATTCAATAAATATTTAATTCTGGTACTTTCTATCCACAAATTAATGGTAACATGTATTACCAACAAAGAAAAAGAAAATAATTTTGTAAGAAACAGCTCAACTTAGTAACATTTAAAATGTAGCTTAGCCAACACCTAATCAAATTGTTTTCTCTTTGGCAAATTCTATTCACAATAAACACAATTATGGTGGTTTGCGTATATTTATTTATTTTTACAATACGAGCACTTTCGTCTATTTGGCCAGTATTTTTGGATTTAAAACTACAGAATTTTCTAAAACACACCTAGCTAATAATATTTGCATGCGCTTCGTTTACTTCACCTACTCCTAACATGTGTAATGGCTACGACTTTATACTTATAGTTGTTCGTTAACCACGTAGGTGTCTGTTTTTAATAATATTTTACCGATCAGTTACAACGATTTAGTGTTCCGAACTACCGGAAAAGTGTCATTATTCTAATAAAATAATACTTGGCCGATTAAAAATATAATGCACGCCGTTGACAGAGTGGCACGTATTGAGCGGCTTTCCGGTATGTGCGCAGTATTTATTAAAACAACTATAGGTATACTCGAACTACTGTCGAACCATAATATAAATGTGTGTAAATGTGACCGGTGCGGGCGCTGAAAATTTTTCCGGTAATTTATGAATAGTCGAAAAGCTGAAAAGGGTTCATTAGGTGCAATTAAGGTTTTTTTTCTGAATAATAGTACATTTTACATTTGCAACATTTCCACCGTGCGCAAATATATTATTATTATGTGCGCTCCTATCGTTATTGGCTGTAAATCAATCGCTACAGTTCTGTCGTTAGTACGAATATAAAATGTATAATTTCAAATATTTTGCGGTAGAACTAAGTGGAATAATGGATGGAAATACAAAAACAGATGATTATTCATTACGATTTACCGATATTATGTAATAATAACGTTGTTATACTTAATTATGTTATTGACGTTTTCTGCGTCGGTTCAACTAGGAGTGGGGGAAACACATTGACGGAACATAAGTACTGTACCACGTTTGAAATAACTAATATATAATCTACTCTGAAAATCCGGACCTCAGTAAATTTAATTTTTTGACTATACATTTTTTGGCCACATAAATACTAATATACAAATACATTAATCAAATTCATGTTTGATACATTTTAATTATCTGTTCATCAAATATCTAATTTACAAAAAATTATGTTATTGTTTATGAGCATGTACACTCTACTCTCTAGAAAGAAAACGTCATAATATTGCGATATAAACTATAACCCAGTAAAGTATAGGTTCTGAAACTATATATTTTGTCATAAAAAGTTTTTAAAATATAAATAAATACAAATTTTAATTTTAATTAATCAAGTACTATAATGCTTCACTAAATTATCTTTGTTTTGTATACATGCTTTAAAGAATATTATATATTTTATACAGTTATCACTTCTGACTTAGCCTGCCTAACAAAGCAGCAGTACACTCACATCAAGTCCCTTAAACCAAACTAATTAATAACTGTCCATAGATGGATTCGGGGCCTAAAAATTCGGTTTGATCACTCAATATTAATTTTAAACTTCACTTAACTGAAATGGTCCCCCGGCCGAAAATCAGTTATTTTAAGATACCCGGAAAGTATTCACGACTGCCATGCTGCTAAATTGCCTATACAAGTCGCCGTGCTATCGTAATTTTATTACTAAAATAATGAAACATTTAAAAAATAATTATAACAATAATTTTGAGATCAAATATTATGAACGATAACTGTACTTAATTGTTGACCAACGCTGAAAGTAAAAACGAGAAAGCTCGCACTTAGTTTTTTACCGCTTTATCGGTAGCACAGATAAAGCCAAAAATATTATAACAGCCCTCTCAAACGATACACAAACAGTAAACAACTACATTTTTGCTCACATTCTCCTACAGGATTATAATACTAGGTAAGTAGGTACTTGTATATTATCTAAATAGCACTGGACTGATAAGCCCTCGTCGATGCTAAGTCGAGAGTTCAGCCTAAGTGCGTCACCTACTTTCATTGACGACGATAATATAGTTTTGATGTTAAAATAATGTTTTTCTTTTTACGATGTTTAAGTCTGCGTATATGTAATATTATAATGATGTATAGTTATATAGATATTTATGAATTGAGGACTTTTCGGTCAGAGGTGCAATTTTTCATGACTTTGGCACTCACCCGTGCGTAGTTCTGTATAACAATATAAAGTTATATTATATTATTCTATTATTATTACTATCGCGTGAAGGTGCGGTGACGGACCTGATAATATTTGTTCGGTATAAATATTCGTAAAACGATAAACGTTCGTGGCGGACCGTTCGACCGATCGATTCAAAAATGCGGCGGCTGTCGGGTGCGGCGGTGTTGGGGGCGGCCGGAGAGCCAGCCGTCCCGACGCCGCCGTTTAATCTATCTCTCGCTCGGCGACCGACAGCTATTGTTTTTAACAATGCCAGCTGACATTAATTCGCAAACGTTCTGCTGAGACATTCGTTTCGTATATAACAACCGTGTACGCTAGGAGCGGAGCTGATGTTTTCATTTGATCAAAACGTACAAATATTATTACAACGGAGAACGCGGAAAATAATTTATATTTCAACAAAAGGTGCAGCGGTATATCACCTGAAAACGCCGCAGTGCCGTTTTGTTTTGGTAACCGTCTCGGTGGCGCGCACAATGTTATTGTAATTCATATATATATAATGGGTGTGTGTGTGCGTGTGTGGGTATCATGTAATATGTTGTCTTATATACCTACATATTGTTATTCGATCGGCTCTCCAGTGCAGCGCCACACGCACGGGATGCATTGAAACGGTGCGCCGTTATTGTATATTACATGTATAATGTATCTATAGATAGTGTATACCTATATTATAATATACGATATGCGAATGTATAATTTATACACAATAATGGCGAGTCTGTGTAAATATCCGAGTTGATAAAACACATAATATTGTAATGTATGATATTATAATATCCAATCCAACCCATCTTATAATATACAAAACAATAACAATATCGCACCGTATTATGGCAACTAGGCTTATAATTAGACCGTTATATTATTTTGATAATTGGCGCATAATTTGCATATTTTTGTTTTCAGTCGTCTTGGCTGGCACACCCTAATAATAGTGAATCATTACGAATCCGTTTCAGATCATCCACCTCTTCCTCTTTCCATCCGATAAAAGTGAAATACGAAGTTTAAAATATTTACATATTATATATTATTATAATATTTCTGATGTTGAATGTAATATTTTGCTATTGTTGCGTTTTCATAGGTAATCTCTGTGATATACTGTACCTACGCTCAATACAAACAGACAAACTAAATTGTTATTATGAAAATACTACGATGTACGATAATAGGGTTGTTATATTATTATAGTTATCACTAGAATTGCCCTTTTTTCACTTAATCGTCCGTATAACGATAATGCGTATGTGGAATACGATATTCGTGTTTTCATTCCTTGTCGCGTGTCCTTAACTAAACATTTTGAAACGGTCAAACGTCTAACAATATAATATTATGACTATTGCAGTTTTCAACGATATATTCGTTATTATACCTGCCGTTGAAACATTTCGAAACTGGTTTTCACTACCTATGTTAAAAAATGAGCTACGGTAGTCGGTAATAAGCTCATATAAAGTATAGTATTATAACACATGGCTACAGCGAAGTGTAAGACGATACTGTTGTACTTTGAGAAAGTGGTGTGTATAAAAATCCGAAAACGTGAAAGTACAGATAGGCGATTTTTTTTTTCATGGGCAGTAATAAATTGTGAATTAGTGACCAACGCCCGTTTTTCTCTCACTACCTCACACCATCCTTCCATTAACGCTTTTTAATTATCCATATATAATTATATAATATACAGTTTGAAACGTTTTGTCATGACACTTTAATATACTATATATACTGCAGCAGTTCAGTCGCTGCAAGATGGTACCTCGACTTTGTTTTATCGGCTCTCTCCGCGTATAACGGAATCGTCGTGTTAATTATTCCCCCCCTCCCATCTACCATACAAATTACAAACCGTCGGGGAGAAATGTCATTCTTTTTTAAATCATTTTTTTTTACACACGAGTAAAAAGTTGACAAACCAAAAAAACTGCAAACGTTATTACAAAATATGATAATTTTGACAAAATTTGATGATTAAATAAAATCGGAAATTCGATTTTAATAATTTGTTGCAGTGTACATGTATATGAATATATAAATACGCAAGGTCTTATATGGTAGAGGACGAATTTTTCATGGCTCAATATTTTCAACGACGGAAATAATAATTCAATCAATACTTTGTATCTGCTACGTCTCTGTGACGAGAAAATCCATACTGAAATACTGTGTATTGTCCGTGTTTGTGGACCGTTCTCCGAATACAACGTATCCGCCAATTTCCGTTGATTCGAATAAGTTTCCAGACAGCCTGCTATCAGTGTCTATTAAATCGGGTTTTGTCAAAAATATGTTTTGACACAAACACAATGACAATATATTATTATATAGCATTGTGCGAAACGGTTTGCCGTCGAGGCGACTGTTTATTATATGTATTAACTTTTCTTCGAATTCGGGATGAAGTGAGTGACAGCAGGGTGAATGTGTAATTGTTTAGGTAACGTGCGTTTAACTGGTGTGAATTTATATGGAACACGCATCGTTGGCGTTCGACAGTTTTGGTCGCGTATACGCACATAATAATATGTTATTTTTTATCGCTCGAAAGTCAATAAAATGGTTTTATAAATATTTAATTCTGGATACGAAACTCTCGTCAACAATATTATAACGATACGTACTTAGGAATATTTCTCTCTCTCTTTCACCCTCTCTCACTCACTCTTTTTATCTATCTGTCTGTCTGTCTATATCTTTCTCTTTTTTCAACTCACTCTTTCTCGATTTGGGACCAATAAATCTGGAAACAGAGGCAATCATAAATTCTCTCTCTCTTTCTCTGCCTCTCTCTATTTCTCTCATTCTTACCCGTGAAGCCTGTTGAACCATTTCCAAAAATTTAAATTACATCAACTGCACGCTCGAGTGGATATTATACGTTATGCAAATATACTTTTGGACCATGCGTGTGTTTGACCCTTTAAATTAATATCGCTCTGCACTGACGCGGGTGGCGTACGCACCGAGAGTAATGGACCGTCAATTCATCCACGTTTCCGAAATAACGGTAAAGTTATATTATATGATTTTCTCAACAATGCATGGCAATTCTGGAAAAAGTTTCGCTCCACCCCGAATATGGTAGGTGGGTATGCGTCTCATAATAGACTGTAGTCCTGCAGCAGTCCGTAAAAAAACAAAATAATTTAAAAAACATTCCGTCGTAAGAATCGTCGTGGAAACTTGTAGACAATCTTATAAAAACATCTTGAAAGGTTAAAATAAAAATTGATATTTTTATCTTAACATTTGAAGTTACAGCACTGAGTGGCATTGATTCAATGCCAATCATTAAAAAACGTATCGTGATACTTAATTATTACCATTAGGTTTATCGATTGGCGCTCGCATCAGAGATACGGTTTAAGTCTAATTTTCTTGCAACGCTATTACATTAGTATGATAGCATCTGTGAAATTACAATAGTAGAAACATCCGGCAAAATCGATTTCATCACACCGCGAGCACTTGTCACGTCTATAATACATACCTAATCGCATAGTCAGTATACCTCTGCACACATATAATATTATATACCTACAATCTACATACTTGCGAACCATGTTAAAATACTTCCCGTCTGCATAGTATTATGTATCAGCTTTGAAGTACTTATACTCCTATCGCTCGTCACGTTGCGTGGTCGAGCAAGTCCGCTAATTAATTCGACACACACACACATCAAAGCTAACTATACGTACTTATTATTGTTGTAGTGCAACAACGGATTTTATTTGTGCCTCGAGATTTGCAGATGTAGCGCATAAAACATAATCGTATGATAGTTATTATACATAGGTTAGGTTATATTAGGTAAAGTTATTAGGAATAGGGAAACATCAATATTCGCTTATCGTGTACCTGTTGTACACTGGTATTATAATATACAGTGTCGTTACCGGTGATTCGATATGGGGGTGTCCCCGGGGACCGGATGCTCCACCATCCAACTAACTTTATACTGTACAAAATAATTTATCTAGTACATATTTTATTTAATCTAAAATACAATAAGTAGGTACTGAAAATATTACATCAACTAGACATATGTAACGACTTTGTGATAGTTTCGCATTACGATAACAAAAATAACAAATCTGCTTCAACTCTACCGTGAGGAACGTTTTGTAGCGTTCGACACATCAAACGAAATATTATGGATCCCATTCATTTGAAAAAACGCTATGATGTTTTCTCAATAATGATGGTATATTGTAAATTATTATTATGCTCGTGTATTATTAAATAATGGTGGTGGAATATTATAGTTTAACATTATATACGTTTACCGGTTTCGATAGGGTTTTTACGCGGTATACATATTTTAGCTATAACAATAGTAACGATACAATCGAACGACGGAAAATCGAAAAAATATTGATTTTCGCCGAAGTTTGAGAACATGACGTAGGTTGTACTCTGTAATATAATAATACACCATACAGATGTGCTCAATATTATATTATGTACGCTCGAAAAACACCAGGGACACCGAGACACGTGTGAAGTTTTTCATCTTAGAACGATGGAAAAATGTACCGTCACCGGCTTGCGAAATTGAAATGATGGACTTGCAGTTTATTATATCGCAATAAACAACCATTAGACCTTTTTATACACAGTTTATAATATATTATTTTTTATATATATTTATAAACTTCCGAGAGACTACACAAACGTTTAGCGTTTTTTTTCTCGCCTATCTGGTTGCCGAGCCGTGCTTTGTTTTTTTTTCGTTTCACCCTTTCGTCTACTGCTCGTTTATGATTTTTTTTCTTCGTGTGTGGGTTGTATATTATTGTTCTAAGGAATAATTTAATAAGCCCCTATAAACGGTTAAAAATAAACTAATAATTACCGCGATAATAAATACACAGATAGTACACAAGAAACTAAAAAGGAAATACAAGTTTCTACATGAGATATGTAATGGATATTATGTACTAAAAGGGTTTTCTATAAATATATAAATTAATATAGTAATTAGTTAACGAAACAAAAATAATTTCTTACTCAATTCATTCGGATTTATCTACACTTAGCCGGTTTATATTGTTTGTTTGTTATTCTGAGTTGTAGGTGCTCGATAATACTGTAAATCATATAATTTTAAATATAATATTATATAACAATAAATAAACAATTAACAATACCATATTATGAACATAATGAAAATGTGAAATTGTACCTACTGTTGTGAATTTTCAATAAGGCCTCAGAAATGACTAGTTGTTACCAATTTGTAGAGTAAATTATATAATATCATTATTATCGGGTTTATTGTTTGTGTACAAACTAATCAGTACCAAATCATATAAGAATTTATATTTGCACAGATATAAAGCTGAACTCACAAGCCCAAGAAAAATCACCATGGGGGGAGGTGGTAGTGGTGGTGTGGTTGGAAACCCCAACGCACTCACCCCATAAAAACGCCACTGCCTGCTCCTTCCCATCTTTTTCGTCGATTTCATCCCCTCCAACATCAACCACGCGTACGCTCGATGGTGAGGGTGTTGGATAAAAGCCGTTTATATACGCGCGTCTTCCGGCCTGCATACGAAAAGAAAATCTGTCGGAGCATTACCAATGCAGCCCCAGTTGAAAACACTGAGTGTTATTTTCTCTTGCACCGTCGCAACACCGATCCCAGCAATATGTCACCACCCCTCCTCCCTACTCCACACCACTGCAGAGTGTGTGACGCCGATATATAATACCTACCACATTACATAGGCGTTTTATTATTTTTATTATTTTCAATTGGCTCGACATGAAAGGCGCCATAGGAAACGCCGAAGACCGTTATGCATTGCCGATTCCAAATTATTTTAACGAACAACACGCACTTTCGTTGTTTCGTAGGTCTCAATTTTTCTACGCCGTTCGATATTATAATGAATGGCGCGTAGAGCGAATTCAAGAGAGAGAATATAATAAATCACGGGAATGATCCACTGGAAACTTTTCTTTCTCATATGAATATTAAAATATTTTCAACATTTAAACAAGGTTATAAACTGACGTTTTTTTTTTATATACTTGTTATTAAATTGTATTATACGTAAAGTTTTAAAAACCTCAATTTTTTAATGCAATGAGGATGAATCCTGTGAAAGATTATACTTTTTAATGTAATTTGTTATGTATAGTTTAATATGTTATAATATGTGTGTAAAAATGTATAAACGCAATAGATTTTCAATAATTTGAAACTCGAGGGAAATAAAAAATAAATATTTTATACGAAGTTGCGCGAAGATAGTGAGCTTAATAGGAATTTCAATGAGGACAATTTCTTTCAATACCACACTTTATAATGTAATATTTATGTATACGCAGAACCGTATAATTATTTATAAAATTATAATATTTTGCATCATTATAGGTACACCTCTATTAAAGAACGTTAGCATGTCTACTTACCGAGTCATTAAAACTTTACAAATGCGAGTTACTGTTCCACTAGTTGTACTAGACATGTTTGAAGGATGTATTTATTACACAGAAAATGGAAGGTTATCGCAAAGTTTCACATGAGAAGCAACCAGCTATATTATACATATAGTACCAGAGTCTATACACAGGGCAGGGAGAGTTCATTTAAAATCTTCCCTCGCCGTTCTATGAATGTATCATAATTCTGAATTTTTTAATATACAATAGTTTTAAATACTTAGACTCATTATAGTAATTATTACCATTATGAACTATCATGTGCCATATCCGTCAATTTTTTTTTAATGAGCATATAACTTTTTTTCACGTAAATTAATTATGTGATAAGCATATACATTGTCTTAACATTAAGATGTATCTAAATGACAATTAGAACGAGTTATTTTGGAGTTGGTCAAAATTAACTAATAAATTACGAATAACATGATAATACGACCATGATAAGAGTTTGAATGACATAAAGCAATTTTAAAATTATAGATTATTTTTTTTTTTTAAATATTTAAGTGTAAAATAAACTAATATACTGAATCCAGTATTTTATTATACACTGTTACCAGTAGCGCAATGCGACTGAGAATAAGTAACACACACTGCTACTAGTTCCTGGATGGTTGATCCCCGGGTTCGTAGCAGTAAAAAGCTTGTAACACATACACGTGTTTATACTTATTTACCGTAACAACACCTTACAGTACCAACCTTACCTATCACAGTTAATAACCACTACAACAGCTGATGGCTTTTGTAGCCGCGCAGTAGGTATATAATTATAATATATTTCAATAACTCTGAAGCTACTCGTTCTAAATTTGAATTGGAAATCAATGTGTTCAAAAAAATCATCTACTTAACAATGTGTAGTAAAAAGAGGGTGACTCATATCTCCAAAAAAGACGTATGTATAATGTACGACTGCTTAAACGGTTTTAAAAATCTAAATACATAATACAAAACATACATGGCACATTGGTCTCTGAGTATAGCTGCTTGAAAATTTCAAAAAATCAGAACACCAGTAAGTAAAAAAAAAACAGCGACTCATTCCGCGCTTAGTATATCACCCTGTGCACCTGTAACACGACATCGAACACTGAACATATGCGGTTTTATGGATAAACTTTTAGAATACATGGGAAACAATTAGCGAACAACAGTGGTATAGTCTTACAGTGTACCTACGTCGTGTTATAATCAGTTTAATAGTATAATCATTATAATTTATTACGCTATCGCTTATAATTACTTTGCCAAATATACCCTACCCTCGGCAGTGAGGTACATTTATTCCATATTTAAGATCGTGCGCCTGAGCCTTTAGCACCGACGGCATTATTAGTACATTAAATAGAAGAGAGCAAGTTAGGCGTGTTGTATACAATGAAGTGTACCTATGTGCTAGTTTGCGGGGCGCGTGTAGAGAGCCGACCAAAAGTTACGGTACACACATGTGATGTTTTATTGAACGGCTCGGGTAGTGCGAACAGAGTTTCTAAGAAAGTTGAGAATTCCGACGTTACTGCTGCAGACTGCGCGTATATACTTTATACTTATATAAGCGCCGTTACGATATTATGCGAATTATTAGCTTAGCCCCGTGTATAACGACATTTCAGTTGCAGATCGTGATATTATAGCAGATGAAAATATAGCGCGCATTATATTATGTTATACTATAATAAACAACACTCTATATATGGATTTAAGCGTTTTTGTATAATTTAAATGCATATAATATATAATATGTATGTATTCGAAATTATTCGTCGTCATAATGCCCGCGTGGTGAACAGAAATCTCGGATTAAAATTTTACGTGCACTCGATTTCAGTATTGAATAACAATAACATTCACACGAACACATAATACATACATATATATTTATATGTTTTGAAATTATTATACGTTTTCGATATAATATACAGTTAATCGCTAGTTATTACCCCATCCGCGCATCGATAAACTCGACTCATTTATATATAGCATAACATTATAATATTATAAAATAACATTAAAATGAAATCCGTATTTCGGGCGGAATATTGAGGGGGGGGGGGAGAAGCGACGAACAACCGAAAACACAAACGGTCGGGGCTGAACGTCGCATAATAATTATTAACTCACACAATATTATTTAAGACTTTTCTAATAATTGTTTGCCAACCGCGCCCGTCCTATCTTGGTTTTTAAACAACGCATACAATACATACTTTTCCACCTTTGATAATACATCAAAAAAAACCCACTTAAACCTATATGTATACATTTTATTTAAATGTGATATTGACAAACGTAGCATGCTACTCGATATTTTCCACTTCGAAGAAAATGTATGAATCATAAATATTATGTATGAATTAATAAGTGGGTAACTATAAATTGTACATATTATACCTAGTGGGAATTAGGTATTATTATTTACATTTTATTCGTTTTTGGGTGTTTTATGGTGATAAACAAAGTGTTACACAAAATCGGTTAGAAAATAAAAATGTCCGTGCCCAGCCCAAAAACATATTTATGTTAAAAAAATAAAACAATATTCGTTTAATGTCTATGAAAAAAAATATATAATATTATATAAATATAAATAAATAGCTACAGGGAAAACAGGCCGTATAATATACATACATATTATAATATATTTTAGACGAAGCGTAGTGCGTACCGCAACAGGAGTATAATAATTTAAGTTTATTTATGAGAAATTTTTCGTATCTCTCGTACGTGTAATAATAATAATAATAACAACAAAAACCCACGAGAAACGGCGATGATAAAAAATAAAATGCATATATAACAATAATAATATTATATACAAACGGAAAATTATTAACCTGTAACATACGTGATAAAAAAATATTGCAATATAGATTATTACGAGTGAAACAAATCTTCGTTGCCTCGAGGATATTGCGTTTTATATACGCTTGCACGTGTATAACGAATTGGATATCGGAGGGGAGAAAATAAAACCTGAGCGAGTTCTCTGTGAAAACTGCATAATATTTTTAACGCCGCTCGCACACTCGTCTCATTATGTAGAAGCGTTTTTTTTTTCACTGTTTCCACTTGAATACGTTCAACAACTGATTCCAGCGAGTAACAATAAAGTCGTCCCGTTTCACGAGTATAATATAAAACAAACAATGGACAACTCCACATTGCCTATTATAAAATTATGAAATAATATATATATATACACTCGTATAGGCATGATAAATACATGACGTATAATATAATATTATCATAGCTGAGTGTGAAACTCCATAATTTTCTAACTGAATTAATAACCATTACAACGTTTAAGCCCATTAATGTGGTGGACAGTAGTTTACGTTCGTTTAAAATTATAGTCGGATTTGGAGTAATTATAAATTCCAATGAGAAATTGTATTTGATCAGCATTGGTGGAGGTGGCGGTGGTGGTGGGCCTGGGACATTAACTTGCTAACCATTTAAAGCCAAGTTAGTAAATTTTCCAAACAACTTATTAACTAATCTAGTTAACTGAGTATCCATTATAATAAATTAACTTTTCCTAGTTGATTGGAAAAATAATACGTTAAGTTGAAATCAAGCTCATACAATATAACCTATAATGCTGTTCATAAAACTAATTAAAAATGTCTTCTTTTTTTTATAATAACAAAATACCTACACAATTATTTTAAATGAAAATGAAAGTACAATAATAATACAATGCAATACTTTAATAATAATATTGTGTGTATGTGTATTACAGGGTTTGTGTGTAGGTAGTCTATTTTATATTTTATGTTCAGAACCGTTTTCTAAAACGAGGAAAGCATATATATACATACATATTATTTCGATTCAACGGGACCAGAAAGGGGTAAGAATATTGCTGCACTCCGCGCAACGGCGATGGGTGGTTTCATTTCCATGATGAGCAAAAAGCGTCGTCGAGCGCAATCCTCCGCCGCGATAGCGTCTGTAATTTATATCCGATACGGTTAAACGACTGTCGTGTCCCGCCGTCTCCGCTTTATCTTCCGAATGTGTGTACATATATATATTTATTTTTATATATATATTATATTATGTATATGTGTGTATATACGATCATTCGAAATACAGTATAAACTGTATAGTGCGACGACTAGCACAGACACAACGACGGCTCTCGTCGGTCACGACAATCCAAGTGCTTATATTATATAAAATTATATTAAGTACTCCACCGCCGTCAAAAGTACTCTTTTTGCTACAACCTCGTCCCGTGCCATTTCGCGTGGCAAGTGAAAAAGTTCGATTTCTTTTTACCATCGCGCACGACAGGCGTACCTAGTTTTCGGCGATGACGTGAATAGTAGTGTTTATTCGGGTCCGTTTTAATAATATTTAGACTGTCAAGAGTTTCCGGTTGCACGTTTCCGGGTCTCTCCCGACATTGCTTTTTATTATTTGTCCCTTCACTATATTATCGCGCTACGAGCGCGTAAGGCTGTGCTCGGTACGATATTATTTTGTCGGGACTATCATAATATAAGTAGATACCTATTATATTAATGTCTTATTATTTTATAATTTCTACGCACTTTTGAGTGCTACCACGGTTTTCCGTGAGACCTCATGTATTTTTAACTCTGCTATAATATAACCGGGAAAATAACTGTAACTGACGACACGAGGGTGAACCACGAATTTCCTACTGATCCGCCGCGGGTGTATACTTTTGGTGCGTACATGTATAGTGCCCGCTGCGAGTTCTCTGGTCTCACCCTAATGCGCGCATGTGTGTGTGTGTGGGTGTGTGGTTTACTGCTCGACGATAAAAGAGGGGAGAAAAAAGTGTTTTCGCTCTCTCACTCTACCATCCTCTCCCCACCCACTCTATCAGCGTTATGACGTTTGCAGGACAGAAACCGACCTATCTACGTCTCTCTCTCTTTCTCACTCACTCTCTCTGTCTCTGTCTCTCTCTCTCTCTCTCTCTCTTTCTCTCTGCAACCGCGCTAACGCTGTCACTCCATCCCGGTCCCTATTTCCCTCTTACCCACCCCCTCACCATATTGAAAACCGTCGTCGTCGTATCGAATTCCCATTACGACGCCCGCTCACAATAATCTAATTTCTCCTCATTTTAATGGGCCCTCTCTTATTCGATTACAACTTGCAGCGGCGGCGCGATGTCGATTTAAATGACCGAGTTTTATTTTATTATTTTTAAATAAAGTTGAAAAACGAAAAGTTTTTAAAAGAAAAATATGCTTACAGAGTTATTGCAGCTATGGGTTTCGCTTGTATTCACAGCCTATACCTACCTACGTTTTAGTTGCATACATACCTCTTAATAATATTAATTGGCAGCGCATAATTAAAAATATCGATGCACCAACTATAAATACCTTTGATACGATCAAGTTATTATATCAACTGAATTTGGAAGGTTGGGAACGAATTTAATTAAAAAATTCTGAACTTTAATCATATGTATTAACTAATAGTAAAAAAAAAATAACCATTTATATCACTATATTTTCAGACATGAATTATGCACCATTATAATACATACGTTTTTATAATTGCTTAATTGGTTTAAAAAAAAAGTATTTTATTCGTACCCATGTTGGTTCCGATCAAAGTTTTAACAATAATAATTCACAGTCGAATTACCCGTACTTTAAAACCGTTCAATTTTATTAATTAAATGTAATTTGTAATGTTTCAGGGATTGCCGAGTAGTACGAGATCCGCAAACGTTAAAATCAAAAGGTTACGGCTTCGTGTCGTTTCTGAAAAAAGCTGTAAGTATAAACATGTTTTTTAATCATAATTTTTTATGTGATATTAATTGGAAACCGGAAATAATAAAGTCAGTAAATTGAGATATAATGAAAGAGATAGTTTTTTTTTTAAATTTCAATCGACGAAATGAGACAAAAATATCTTTTGTCCTGTTGCGAACACAATATGAATATTTTTCAAAGGTCTAAAGACAGGTATAATAAGAATGAGCTGTTATAATTCTTTTTCATTTTTTATTCTCCCAACACTTTGTGTTGCCCGACAGTTTTGAATTACCTGCGACCACTGAGTTAGAGTTTCAGCAGTACATAACATAACAATATAACAATATAGACATCGTTCGCACAATAAAAAAAAAACTCAATGAGAATGATTTTCGATGAAAAAGAAATCCACCTGTTTAATTATAAATGCATTTCGGACATTAAAAAATATTTACTTTAATGATAATATCAAAGTTGTGTAAAAAATTCGAAATTGACCTTGTATCATAATAATATACCTAATATAACATTGTTATCATAATATTATATTATATTATAATTGTCCACCGTCAACGAAAAAATCGTTTCTCTCATGTCGCACCACTAAAACAACAAATACAGTAGTATACTATGATATTATTTTATATCATACAGAGTGTTAACTATCATTATTATTATCGTCACTGCATTCGTTCTCCAAGCTCACTAAATGTTTTTATTTTATTTTTTTTATGTATATCATAATATAATATAAACACGATATGTGCACGTACCTATATACAACGTAATAATATCGCCGTCGGTTTTTGTGGGATGATATACCACGACTGTATACAGAATCCCATTGTTTTACCGATTTATGTGCGCGGTATTGTGTGGGTTTTCCTCTGTGACTTCCTCTCCGACTACGCCCCTCCACACACAGTGTTTCGACTGCTCGCGCGATATAACAAAACGACCGACCGGTCGGCTGCTGCGGCTCATTGTTGAATTGCTGCAGCGTTTTATCCTGACACTCGAACGTGATAAGGAGAATTACTCTGGAAAATTGAACTGTTTACGTTCGCATACGCGTGCACCACGCACACCGCCGCAAATCGGCCAGTTTTTTTTTTTTTCATATAATCTATACAATATATATAATAATATGTAGTAGTTTCTTTTTTTTGCCACTACCATCTCAACCTCTCTACCATCAGCCACACCGTTGTTTCGCGGGATTACTATGCGGTCGATCTCAAATTAGAGAATTGGAGTTATATTATATAGCATACATACAAAAAAAAAAAAAAATGTTTTAGCTTTCAAAATTATTTGCTAGACGGAAGGGATTCCGCACTGTGGTCATGACTGTGCAGCGTATATAATATATATATAAATATACATCAGCCACCGTTGCCCACGCGCGCAGTATAAATTCGTCCAAAACCCACAGCTTATGTGTGTTGCACAGCAGACGGAGCGGAAGGAGACTAAATGGGGTCGGGGGTGGGGATAGAATTACGACTTTCGCTCGTGATCCCGTGTGCAATTTTAAAACCAGATAATTTATACAGATTTAAAAACGTAATGCTGTGAGTTTTTCATAGCCGGATTGGTGACAGACCTTTGTGAAAAATATTATTTATTGTTTATATTTTATTATTATACATAGTTGTTAGGTTTTTTAATATAGGTATAGTATTCGGTAAAATATACTTTAGTGAATACTTGTAATATACGTCTTATTGATTCGTAAACAAATTTTAAACCAATATACTCGCCTGAATACGCGGATTTTAAAATCAAATTATCACACGTGCAGGTTTTAAAACTGCATGGCCTACAGCGTTCAAGTCGAGAAACACACGTTAATTTATACACAATTTTAAAATTCTCATAAGTTGTTTGGAAATTAAAATATAAGCTGACGTGTTGCAAAAAATAATATTTTTACTTTTACATTTTATAACAGTTATTTTTAACAGTACATAATATTATTTTTAATTATAGAAGAAAATGGATTACTCTAATGTTAAATCGTTTTCTTTAATTGTCTTACACATACGAATATTTATCGTCCACTTAGCACTTGTCCGCAGACCTGAATAAATTAGACATAGGTACCTTATTAGAATTTATTGATCCTATAAATTGGATTATTATCAAAAGTACTTAGGTTTAACATTATTATTTTGCCTTTTTGATTTTACGATTTGTAATCTGCACATAATATTATGTACCTATGCCATTGAGAAAATGTATCATCTGAATTTACAGCGGTCGTCTATCCGTACATTCATCCGGCTAAGAGGTCTAGCTTTGGAGAAGGGCAAGAAAGAAGGCATACGCGATATTATGGTTTCCGGACGTAATTAAGTATTATCCGATCCACCTAGTCCAATTGACCATAATCGCCATCGTATTATACGGCCACAATCCATCGAATTATACAGCCACAATCCATCGTCTTGGACCGCGATTCACATTATTACTATCAAACATTAGAGCGGTGTTTCCCAAACTAGTTGTTTATTGAATTGTATTGTTTGTAGTCGCACACAAAGTTTAAGAACTAGTAAATTCTTATAGCGAATGAGTTAAAAAATATATACAATATTATTATTACGGTTTTCTACTAAATAGATGTATGTAGGTAGACGTATTAGTAAAACTGCAATTTTTTTGAATTGTCGGCCGTTGGGCCATCAACCCGAATATTCGTGAACTATCATAGTGATTCGCCTTACGTCTTGACATTAAGTTTGGTAAACAATAAGTTAATATAGAGTATTTTATCGTCCACTCCGAGCTAAAACCCCTCGCAAGACCCGGTTCTTATAGTGTCGTCGCATTTTATAGTAATAATCGTCAGACACTATTATTAATATCGTACTTATATTATATTATAATTTTTTTTATGTACAACAGTGCGTGATGCGATACAAAATAAAAACTAAGAAAACTCTCCTCCCATAGCGATTCCATGCGCGTCGTTGAAGATGTCATATGTTCCGTCCTCGATCTATAATACTCGCATTATAATATACGTCGCGCATACGCGTGTTCCTCCGAGATAAACGCCCCCAATCATGGCGGCCAGGAAAGCGTGGGCGATCGGAGGGCCGTCGTCATCGAGACCCACTGGGCCGGGTCGTCGGCGGCGGCTTAATGTCGGGTCGTGAGGGATAAGAGTAATATATTGTATAAGTTTGGGTGCGTATGTGCAGTATTATAAGCGTGGATGGATCTATCGGGTGCGCCGGACGTCGTCTCCTCGCACCCGCGTTTGTACGAGAAACTGTTGCACGTCGCCGAGCCCCGACCTTGAAACTAGCAATAACGTCTGTAGGAAAAGAAAATATTATACACCACGACCGTAAGCTTTTCACTGTTCGTAAAGCGCTTACGATGTTTTACATAAATGAGCGCAACGTCGCGGAGAATAGCACAACCGTGTTCGAAAAGGCGCTTCGGTCGGATCGACTAATAAAAATATTATATCACACTAATATCGGCCGAGTGTTTCAATCGACGATTATTACCCACCCGTTTAGTCGAATAATCACGGTCGTGTGTCGTAATAGTACATTAACAAGATTTATCGACACTCTCAGTTTTTACGATCTGCTTACACTATTGTTATATTTTGTAAATTTACTGGATTTCTTGTTGGTTTTTTTTTTTTTGCATTCGTTTCGACAAATTATTATAAAATAATTTTTATCTGATGATCATTATATTTGAATCGACACTGTGTGTTGTGATATTATAATCTAACGACAATCATAATAATTGAATACCTATAATATTTATATGTTGAATATTATGTACGTAATAGGTACTAAGGCTGTTTACAAGTCGAGGACAAAATCAGAAGTTCCGTTAAAGCACTATATCGGATATTATACAAGACGTCTCGTCATATATTATAGTAAATTCCATACGAATTACATACTGGTTGATTAAATCATTGAAATGTTTTCTTCTCGAGCAATAATTTGGAAAAATTGACAATTATTTATCTAAACTAGTTTCTAAAATGCACATGAAACTGTGGTCAGTTCATATAAAAATAACAAATGACCATGTACCTATAATATTGTATTAATATAAGATATTATGCATCATTTAAAACCACACAGATCATTGAATATAAGATATCACGTTGATACTAATGAGTAAGGACATAATATATATTACGTTGGCATTACAATATTTTGTAGTTTCCATATTTAGGTCTTTTAGTTTTAATTTGGTACTTTGACTATAAGTTGAATAATTAAATCCGTTCTACGGCTGAGTTACAAACTGCTTTAATCACCATTGTATTAATTAACCATTGCAATTATGTGTAGTTGATTTTATTCAACTGGCATGTATTTAAGCGTTTATTTAAAAGACTTATATGCTAGTTTTAGCTACGTTTGAAAAGTGATAGTGTCTGTTTCTTATATTATACCCTAAATTGTTCAATGTCATTACTGACTTTAGATACTATTAACGTAGTAATGTCCACATAAGCTAATATTTAGATTAAATAATTTTTAGACTTTTTTAACATGTACAACTTGTACTATAAGTCTATAAAGTATAAGTTTAATACGATGAAGGCTACCATAGAATCGCTTAGCCTATTATCCGATCGCTGACTTAAATAATAATATTTCTTTCTACCAAATGAGGACCTAAGTTAAGCTAACCTGTATCATATTATGATGTCATCTTTTTTTTGGGCTTCTGAATTTTAAATATTAGTTTATTAATGATTTTGGATGTAACTTTCATTTGCGTATGCACCATGTTATTATATCAGATTATATGAAGCTACTTAAATATGATGTAAACAGAAATTCTCCAAGTAATTCGTATAATTAATTCATAACTCATAGGTATACTTAGATAAGAATGTACCTATTCAAATAATAATAATAATAAGTACGTAATTTGCATTTTGCAACTGTGACCCTTCGATATAATAACATCTATAAACCAGATACTTAATCCGATTCACCTTATCATTTTATATCGTAATACATTTTCATATTTCGATTTTGATGATGGTTATAATAATGTTGTGCTAAGTAAAAAATGATTATCTCTTGATACGACCGAATAATTTCTATAAATAAGTATATAATTTTAACACTGTGGATGTCAATTTACATTAACAAACGAGCGTTTTGCAGAGGAGTGTGGTAAAATATTATATTTTACAGTTGATATTGTAATCGAGCCTTTGGTATAATGTGTAACAATCAGTCGTATGAAAAAGAGAAAAACGCCTGAGAGGACGGGTCTAAAATTTAAACACGACGACCTTTCGCTTATCGGTGGGTGGGGTGGGAGCCTTTTCCCGAGCCAAGCTATTTATATAAATCGAATATCAGACCCGGAGTGTATCGTTTTTTACACGTCATTCAACGAGAACACATTGCCGTCGTTAAATACGAAGGAAATTGGACCTGGTCTCAGTGTCGGCGCAAATTACGACCCTCCTGCGACTTCATTATCGAAATCATGTATGGAGGGTTATCACACACCATACACGAGTGTGTGTATAATCTCACTTCTATTCCCTCGGCGTTTTTGACAGCTTTGTCATAAATCAAATAGTGATAATAAGTCAAATAGGCGTCACACACTGCGCTAGAACCACCTCCACGAATTGGATGATATCGTCTTTCCACCAACGCTGTGTGTCAAATGTTATATACATAATAATAATAATAATAATAATAACAATAATATATACTTGTACGCTGACATTAACCACATTCTATAAACAAACACAAGACCCAATTTTCAATTCCTGATCAACATGTAGATATTTAGGTGCCTATATAAAATATCATACCTATTCGGTAATTCAAATCTATTTAATTATTTTATTTTTATTGCTAAAATATTTTAACATGAACAACCTGTAATTATTTATTATTATATTCGTATGTTGTATCATACAGTACGCAATAGACAGTAAAGTTCACACTACAATTCTGTCTTGACAAAAGACCTTACAATTCAGAATAATAATAATAACAACATGACCACACATCCTAAAATATCTCACGAATGAATACTGAAAAACAGTATACTTTTCTAAAGTATGTTGTTAATTGATGAATAATAAACTTACTTCGGACACTGATAATAATATATAATATCATATTACTGTCGTTTCGTTGTACAAAGACCCACACATAATAATACTATAGTATGGAATCCACTTGCCCCCTCGATTTCAACTACTTGAGTGTACCAAGAAAATGAGGAGTGAATGATACCGCGTCCGCCTAAGTACTGGTATAATAGCGATAGTTGCTTCGGATTCGACATTTGCACATAATAATAATAATAATAATAATAATATTAATAATAGTAAGAATAATAATAATAATAATAACAATAACAATAATAGTAACAATAAAGACAATCATAACTTTTCAGTGCGTGAAAGGAGAAAAACATAACGCACCAGGAGTTCAACGGCCACGCACGCGCATCGACAAAAATTTAGCTGTAAAATTGTTTTGACGGGACGGACGTGTAGCGGTATTTTATTGTCTTGTAAACGGGGTCACTCCCGTGGCGGCCACATGGAGGCAGTGGCGTTAACGTGGCTCTCATTGTAGGCGTGTAATAAAAAAGGGGGAATTTTGAGTGGCGGCGGTGGTGGTTGAAAAACATATCGTTTCGAATTCAATAAGATAAATGGCGAAAAAAGCGTTGATGATATACGCGTGTACGTAAAATATTGAGTATCATATTATGAAAATTGTATAACCACCGCCGCCACCCCTTCAGTGCGTAACAAACACGCGAATAAAGATAATATTTTTTGGTTATAAAAAAGAAAAAGTTTACAGTGCCGTTTTCAGAGTGCCATAAATTTCCGATGTTTTTTTTTTTATAGCTCGTGGTGTATATTATGATGTACTCCCCTGCCCAAAATCCGGCATTGGATGTAGATACTGCCGTCCACGTGTAGCCAATTTAATTTTCCGTCGTATAAACCATCAAGGCACGAAAACTCTTTTTCCGATATAAACTTCTTTACTTCATTTATTTATTTTTACCGCGGAGGGATAACAACTAATTTGTGCAATGGTTTAATGAACCTGAGCGGGATTATACTATATTGTGTACCTAACATAATAAAATATTTACGTTATACACATACACATACCTTGGTATTGGTATATGATATAAGACCGACACGCGTTATAATAATACTATTGACCGCTGAAACTGCACGTTACAGATGATCCTCGGAAATAGATCGCAATATTTATAACACGAATACTACGTAATATAATACTATTGCCACCGCAATATTCGGTACCAAAAGTAGTACTACTGTAATACGAGTAGAGGTCTAATAATACCCCAAAATCTTAAAAGTCCGCTCAAAAAGTATAAATATAATAAAATGTTGGTATTTAATTGATAAACCTTTAAAAAAAATACCGTCAAAGCAAGAGCAAATTGTTCCAGTCTGTGTCATCAATGGGTCTGGTGTAGTATCTATGTATAGTACCTAATATAATATTATAACGTAATATATCAATGTGGTCACTGTGTGACTTCAACATTTCGCTATACCTAACCTGTTACTCAAAACTTCTCAAGTCGATTACTCGATATGCTCTCGTGATTACGACCACGGGTTGCCTTAATGTCATTATACTCGAAGTACACTTGACGAGAATCGACGATTAAGGGCACGATATATATATAATATAACAATATATACTACGCGAGAAGTACGATGAAATGGATTTTTCTTTTCTTTTATCGTCGTTAAGTTTGCTAAATATTCTCGAAATTCATAAAGGAAAAACATAATAATTTCACGACGACACTTTTGCCGTACCTACAGAATATTAAAGAATATTAATCCGTGCAGGTACTTATAATAATATTATTACCGTCATAGCTATGCACGAATTAAACGATTTTCTTTGGAATCAGCTTTTTCTTTCAGTTCTCATTTGAAACGGTTGGTTTGCACAGCAAAGTTTAGTACCTATTGCACGCGCTTTCTGTGTTACGAATACAGTACATAATTTATTCTTTGTGTTATATAATATTTACTATTATCGTTCATGTTCGTTCTTCGTTCACTATAATAGTCTACAACGATTATGATACTGAGTGCTTCTGCAGGAGAATAAATACATAAAAAAAAAACCTTTCAAGGTAAATAGTTAATTTCGCAGAAATCGATTTAACAGAATATGAATACAAAACGGTTAGTCTTTTCTCGATTTTTCATCATTTCTTCCGACCATTGAGTGTGTTAATCAGTTACTTACATTATATTATTTGTATACGATATTCAGTAGCATCAATCCATGTGTTCATGGATTGCGGTCGTCATATAATCTCAGGATGTGTGTTGCACGTCGCTCTTATCAACCAGCTTAGAACATGGCACCAATTACTGATTATATCTAGTAGTTTTTTCTTTTGACAATTTTATGGCTGGTGTCATTCTATAATTTTGTGTGACACCAAGAGCGTTACCATGACTTCATCGTGTGGAGACTGAGAGCCTAAAATATTATTGCATTTTTTCAGACCAATTACACGTTACAGTTTCCATGACAACCTAACTTAAAAAAGATGAAATTAATGTTATAAAGTCCAAGGTTGCCCCTAGCAACTGGTGATTAATATAATTAGGTCACCATAGCAACCTCATTATACTTTTTTAGATTCTGAGCGTAGCGTTACCTAACCTAACCTAACCTAATGGATGTATCAAAAGACATATACATGTACTGATGTATCTACGTGCAGTGTAGATACTCCTTGTTTTTTCATTATTTTTCAGTCTACAATCGAAAGATTGGTAATACAGTGGAACCTCGATTATCCAGGGTAATGATGGGGAGGGGGTCACACGGATAAATGAAAATCACGGTTAATCGAGACTTTTTATAATAATGAAATTTTTTATTTAATTATAATTAGAAATTCATAGGTAGGTGCAATTTTATAATAATGAAATTTTAAAAATTTAGATTCAATTATAGTTAGAAATATACATAATATTCCTATACTATAATAACAGTCCATACTTATTTTTAAATTTTCGGAACAGTGAACACGGTTAATCGCAAACACGGATAATCGAGTCACGGATAATCGAGGTTCTACTGTACATTTATAATAACAGTGTCATAATATTTCAATCGTTGTTTATACTGTGAAATAATTTTGCCTCCGATAACGTTATTTTATTAACCCACTGAGATTCAGTATAAATAATATCTAGAGTTATGTATTTGGCACACATTATTTAAACACCATACTAATAAATTTCATTTTGGGCAATACAACCGTGATAAATAAAAAGATTCTCAAGTAATTTAATTTAAAATTAAAAAGTCCAATCGAAGAGGGTCTGAAGAGGATCTGTTTTGGAAAAATTGTTGGCGGTGGTCTACGGATAAATTATGAATATAAATATTGTCATACGTGTACTTTGAAGTGTGTATCGATGACTATCGAATATTCTAATAAAACCACGTGGTCGTAATTTGATAAATTAATGTTTGATCAACACAACAGCGCGATACTTGTACCTACATCATATTATTATTATCATTACCTTTAACAGCAGCGGTATAAACAAGCAGCATTGATGGCGCGGTAGGTACAATATAATGACATTATGATTTTACAAAAACGTCGACGTCATAGCGGACGTTAATATTTCCATTATCATAACGACATGGGTAATAATTATTATGTTATCGTCGGACTCGTTTGAAGCGTGTAATTTCAGTACGATTATAATATCGTGTGGTATTTCGTAGAGGTATAATACGCGATTGTTGTACGAATACTCCACCCCGCGCGCACCTCTCGGCATCAGGTGAAGCGTTTGGGAGGTATGCATAACAGTCCCAAAACGGAATGGGTCTCGTCTTTAACGAGTTCGATATATTATGCTCTCATCATCAGACTTCTCCTCTTCGCTGCAGCTCTTATGTGCATATTATTATTATTATTATTATTATTGTATAAACGAATATAATTTAAGTGTAAAAGGCTAAAAGCTGATCGCTGTTCTCGCGATTCGATTGAAACAAATACAATTAAAATGCATATTATATAGTTATACTCGTCGTGGTCATAGGTATAATAATAATATTAATAATATATTCTGACGTTTTAACGCAACGGTTTTAACGATGCATATTATAATATGCGTTCCAACAGCGTTTGTGTTACTCTTCGGCGTGCAGAGTATCGTTTGAATGGAAACTCGATTTTTTAACGCAAAAAAACGACGTATGAATCGATAATATCAGGCGCTTGTTATTGGTATTATTATGAAACGAACGGGATATCAAAACGGAATAGACGTCAGCCCAATCGCAATTTGCCAGTTCAACGAGCTGTAGCGCGCAAAATTTCATTTGCAATTTTTCGCATTCGTCCGAGTCGTAGCGTCGACGCTCCCGTTGGTCGATACAGATAATAATAATAATAATAATAATAATAATGCACACTTAACCGCCCGTAATAGTAAAATATTATTGTATATCGTTATTATATGGAAGTACTAGTTACATATAATAATATCTGCACCTGTAGCCAAGAGACTACTGGAAAATCGCCTTGCACCGTGCAGAAATTGACCGAAAATTAAATATCACAGTACGGCGGTCCGACTCGCAGTCTATACGCATATTATAATTTATCATGGTAGGTAACTATTATAATATCAGGTTATTGTGCAACCGTGATGTTACGTGATGCACGCGTACAATGATAATATTTTGACTATTAATTATTACGCAGCGCGATGTAATAACAATATAATGGACACGGCGTCCGAAGGGTAAATATACGTCAGAAATGGTACCCGAGTAATTGATATTCTATTCCGATGTGGACCTCGCAAAACATAATAATAATGGTCGGCCTAGCGGTCCGTTGTGGTGATCGATCGTGTGTGCACGGCACTGCCGAGACTTGTCGGCTTTGGAGGGGTTGGGACGGTAATATCTCCTCCCTTCGCATGCAGCTGTATATACCTACCTATATATATATTGCATCGGAGTATAGTTATACTGTACATAATATTATATATAAACATAAACAGTACGGTTATTGTGATATCGTTTATGATGTTCACAGGAAGCCGAGAGTGCGATCGCCGCGATGAACGGTCAGTGGCTGGGCAGCAGGAGCATAAGGACAAATTGGGCGACCAGAAAACCACCGACGTTAAAAACCGACTGTGAGTACCTGCACCTATTACATAATATTATTTAATTGTATACTATTGCGGTCGTATCGATTTCCAACCCCTCACCACCTTTTTAGCGGAGTTTGTCGATTGCGTCCCAGACACAGGTAAACGATTTTTTGCCCACCTTTTCCGTGTTCTGATTGCGTCCTATTGTATAGTAGGTAAGCATTAATTTGACACATAAATTGACATATTAAATCTAATATATTTGTCATATATGGTGTGCAGGTATATTTAAATACGAATTGGTTTTTACTTGATGATTTTACGAACATTTTATCTTAAGGCTGGTACTCTTATCGATTTACGATCACGTAGCGATTTAGTACGTCTAGTGACTTATGTATACATATTTGGACTTAAATTTATTGGTATTTGTATTATAATTATTTAATGATTAAAAATGTATTATTTAAATTATTTAATATTTAAAAAAATAATTACTAGTTACGACAATTCGCAATATATCAATCTTAGAACTACGAATGTATTCAATAGTCATTACTAAAATCATATTAAAATAAAGTGTAATTTAATACTTATATATTATGCAATAGGATGCAATCGAATCATAAAAAGGTAAGAAAAAATAATTTACCTATCCGACTTGTGGACGCAATCGACATACTGAAAAGGTATAAAAGGTTGAAACGGGACGCAATCGGATGACGCCCCTTTTTAGAATTACATTTTCTTATCGTACCTACGCGATACCTATGGATGCATTATGATATTATTTACGTATATATAAATTGTTGTTGTTGTTTCTTTCGATCTTACTTTGTTGCCTCCAAGTTTGTTGCTTGTCGGCGGTACATTTTTCCGCCAACATAATATTTTATACAGCACAGAACCGTTCCAGGTGGGGTGATGATCAAAGTAAGGGGGCGTTCGAGGAGGGTCTTAGGACCCGTAGGTATCCCATGGGAGTTTTCTGCGCCGAAGGCTTTTATGTGTGTACGGACCCCATCAGGTTTTGCACTTCATTATTCATATCGTAGCCAATCAAACGGGCCGAGCAGGCGGTGTCGGTCGGCAGCAGGGATATATTTTGCGTAATTTGTTCTAGAAACGTTACCAGGTTAAACGGACATTAAAATATACCCGTCAAAAGTTGCAGCAGGTGCATGTACAATAATATTGTGAATAAAATCATAATAATTCAGTGTGTACTGCGAGAAGAAAAACGGGATTTTATTTTTGTTATCAAAATATACCATTACGTACACCTTATTGTTGTACCACCCTCCCCACCCGACTCTTCCCAGTATGAAATCTCTGGAAGTCATGGAATTGGAAAAATATTATGAACATCGCGCCACCCGGGTGTGGGGGCCTCCGCCGCCGACACTCTCACGTCATCTCGTCGTCCCTTTGCCACGGGGAAAACTGATTGATTCTAGTTGACGTCCGCACGTTGAGTAGAAACTCTACCGTCATTTATCCATGTCAAATCGTATTCCGTCTCACCTATATCCACGGGGGAGGCGGGTGAAGGAAAAAAAATGTGTCAGATATCCCAAGGCGACTCACGGCTGCCACGCCACCGGCTGTGTACACATAATATATAATAATATGTGAATACACTTCAAGCTACATTACTGCAGCGTGTTTGTGTTGAATTTTGCAAACGGCACATGAGCGCTGTCAGATCCCATTGAAATTAAATCAAACCCGTGTAAAATATTCCGTTCCGTTTTCAGACGCGGCCCGACTTTTATGAGAGCGTTTCTATCGGAACTCCACAATTTAGGTCCTGACGTCCAAATTTTGTTATATTTTAAGACGATCTTACAATATTTTATCACATCGAACAGCTCGATACAGTGTATATTGATGTGAGCTTAAAATCGAAATAAGTAGACATTATTATTTTATATATTCCATGATAGACACTAAATATGTGCTGTACGTTATTTAAAAATATATTTAATTTATACTTATGATGTATTCGTCCTATTCGGAGTAATTAGTTACCTAGTGCTTTATTATAATTTATATATTATACGTATTCGGTTGATGGTTAGTAGGTAGTATGGACATTTATGTTACGGCTAACTATTGCAAAAACGGTGTTAAGATTTCAAGAAACGCATGTTAAAATGTTATTCTGATACAAAATCAATTTTCAACGATGCAATATAGTATGAAGTTACAAAGCTCACAATACACATTAGATCCGTTTGTTTGCATTTTTTTTTCTACGACGACATAAACGTTCCGTCGTCCTCCTTCTCATCATCATCAGTCTTCGTGTACTCACGAGTGTTGTAAGTTGTAACGATTGGAGGACGTGCTTCAAAAAATTACTTCAACTCGCACGTATTACGTTTCGTCACGTGCAATTTATAACGATAAATTTAGAAGATAATAATATAATATAAGTATTATAATCATATTTTTACCTCGACCCTTTGGTTTCCATGGACTCTCTGTAAGAGGACAAAGTAGATTAACTGAATAACTAAAATTACTAGCTGCCGAAAAAAACTACTTCAATTTTCTACTTGCCTTTACCTTATTTTACTTAAAGGTTGTATCAAAAATGTATTCATAACATATGGTGTAGTTTTCTAAAAAAATTCTAATTTCAGGTGATATTAAACCAACTGTTACTTCTCACATAGTAAAACTATTTTAACTATTATATTATATTACATAAAAGTGATATTTTTAAAAGCAACGTACAACTACAATACCGATTACATTATTATTATCACATTATCACATTATCGACCATTATGCAGTAAGCAGTCATAACCTCAAAAAGTATTAGAAAATATTTTCTATTTTTCTAATATCGTCTAAACTTTAAACACTTATAACTAATTAAAAAGGTACTCTTTTTTTTTATACGAAAAAGTCCAAAGAAATCTAAAACCATACCAACAAAAATAGAAAGGTTTTTATCATTAAATAATAAAAACACATTTTAATTATACTGTCAACGGAGTAGTACCTAGTTATTAATATTAATTGTGCATGGTATCTGTTGTGATTCATTGAAAAAATTATTAATTAACAGTTTTTAAATACTTTTATTTCTGATATACGTATAGTATGGATTACATTACATTCAGGACCTTATTAAAGTAAAGAGTCATTTTACAATTTCAAAAAATGTATAAACTATTGATACTCTAATCGCCTATCTGGATAGGCAACTTGAGTGGAAATAATAGATAAGAAAATATTTAAGTAGCCAGCCACTACTAAGGTTATCCTGGGACGAAATCGGTAAAACAATATAATGAAGGAAACGGCTATAATGCGCCGCCGCCGCTCATGGCTAAAATCTACAGGAAACGGTCGAAATCCGGTTAATTCTTAACCGTCGGTTATCGTAATATTATAACAATAACAACGGCGTCGACGGGTCGTGTATATTAATTAGCCGAGACTCGAGGAGCATTTGAATAATTGATTCAAACGGCAATGGCGGACGGTCATAACGCGCGTATAATAATAATAATTATTATTATTATTACTATGGTAAACAACGGACACATGACCGCGGGCGCGAGTAGATATATACGGCAGCTGGTACAACTGAAAGCGGACTTTACTGGGTCGGTGTAAATCTAACGCACCCACACTCGTAGTTTAAGATGATGACTAAAAAACTTATCTGCTAGATGCATTTTTCTAGTGTTTTTTTCGCAACTTTAAATAGTTGTTTCTTGAATTTATTACTTATAAATTATGTCTGTTGATCAAACTAAAAATCTATTTAATAATGGCAAGTACCTACATCTGCAGGGTTCAGATAATTGTAGTTAGCATTAAAAAATTAATTACTGATAGATTAGGGTTGTTACATATACTTAAAAATATATAAAACAATAATAGTTTTTATAACTTTTAGTATTCTTCTTCATCATAAAAAATAAAGTGTTATGGCACTGCAGTGTGTATACATTATATTTTCTATTTTCTAATAAAATTCTTCATAAGTACGAATAAAGACCTCAGAATAATAATATGCATTTTTTTATATAACATTAAATACTGCCGTCTCTTTTTGCGAAAACCATACACACATATAAGCAAGGATGATAAAGATTTCAGAAGGATTTGCATATTATATTACATTAGATTGTATATATTAGCCACAAGCTAAAACGGGTCAAATAAAATATATATTATATTAAAACGCGGTGGTGGCAGATGGAATTAAATTTGTACACCTTGTTTGCTCTTTTAAACGTGCACATCGACATTAATTGTCTTTGGCAATATATACTAGAAATATATTATAAACTCGATAAAATGTGAGTTTTCGTCACTATAAATTATGTTTAAAGGGAAAAAATATGGTATTATGGCGATTTTAATTTATAAAATTTCCCCTCGATTTTTAACCAATTGAGTTCGTATTCACCATAAAAATCGTTTTTCTATTTAAAATACTTTTAAAAATTACCCGTACATTTTTTTACGGGTATATTATTTTTATAAACACACATGCTATTTTTTATTTTAATTACGTGAATGTACTTGACACTTTTTTCTTAACACCATACACGGCTGCGTTCACTGCAGCTGCAGCCATCACGGAGACACGCTAATTTTTTTATATTTTGCACACGCCTAAAAGTATAAACCGTTTTAATATTATTATTATAGTAAGTTTATTTTACGAGGAAATATTTACTTTCTCACCCCGATCAGACCAAATTGTAATTCGTGTTATAAAAACAGCAACTTTGGCGTACCTAAGTAAAATGAAATATTCTGACTATCCACCATCGTATTATATATAGTATGTAAGAAGACACGGGGGGGACTTGAGCGATAGGTATTATTGTAATTTAACATTCGTTCGTTAACATTTGATAAAAACATTTGAATTTTGAAGTTCAAACGCCAACCGCAACTATGAAAGCGTGCATTTTCGTGATTTTAAACATAACCATCCTCGTTAATATTTTATTGAAATGCAAAAAACTATTTTTAAAAACAAATTGTCAAGAGGGTATCAATCTCCCGGTTAGGTTGAATACGCCACTAGCTCAGTCTCAAAGTCCCAGTGTTATAAAATCTATCAGAACCCCTCCCCCCCATTCCCCGCCGGATATCTTTTCTAGTAACACACAGTTTCTGCTGTTGTGTTATATTTCCTAAGACTGCTATGTAGGGATTTCCATATTTTATTTTTGTTAGAAACGATTTACATGTCCAAACGTCACAAAAATGTTATCAATTTTGCTTTATTTTGGGAGGATATTTTATGAATAGAAGTACCAGAAAGAAAATAATAACATATTGTATACATTTTATTTTTTCCGCATCTTTCATTCCACTTGTCCAGACATTTTACTTCTTCATCGCCGTCCTACAAAAATCATGGCCCACGGGCTTAACTGTTGATTCAGCGTGTGTTCCTGCGTTTGTTCGAAAAGCTGCAACCACTTATAGAGGGTTTCCCGAGGAAAATGAAATAGAAGTAGGTAACAAAAACAAAACAATATATTTTCAGTCCCCGCAATATTTGCGGGAAATTAGTTTTTAAACAATATATCTCGCATCTGATAGGAAACATATTGCGGAGGTAATCTAGACCAAAATTATATTTCTATGTTCATTCAATTTAATGTTACCGGGTTGTTGTTGTACCCCCTCCCCTGTCTGTATTATTTATATTCCAAATTAATTTCAAAATGTAGTAATGATACTTATATCAGTTCCGTCCCCGACCTGCATCATATTTTTGTAAACGAAACGAAAACTTTACCCTCCACCCTACCAGTAGAATATAAATAAATGCTCATGAAAAACCATTCTTGTGGCGAAAGATATTTCGTTTTTTTTTACACCACTCACACGAGTCATATGGAAAAATAATTTAACCATAATTCTTGTATTTCCTGCGTGTCGTGTCTCGCCCGACTGCATTATGCTGCGTAGCCGGTGAATTTCTGTGTATCTCTTACTCAAATCAGCTGCGTTTCTGTGCATGGGTAATGAAAAACACTCGTTTATTGGTACTATATCGTCTGCCTACAACTTACTGTGTGCGTACGGGTCAAATGTTTCAAAATGACGTAACTCAACTGCGCGTTTGGCTGGCCGCTTTCAGTTCGGTATTATGATGAACTTCCATGTGTGCCTCAAATTCAACGTAGGGAGTTTTTACCAGTTATTGCGCAGTACCTATAGTGTTATAATATTAACTGCATCACGCGTTTGCTTCTGTAAATATAGGTACATGAATACACAATTTTAGTGTCTGAACAACAGAATTCGAGAAATTATCTCTGCAAAACGGTAGTTCTGTAAATGCTTCTAATGTTATATAGTGTGATGAAAAGTTTAATTTATGTTCGAACTCGTGAAGAATGGAGCGAACATCTTTAATTATAGTAGTGGCGAATATAATTAAAACATAGTGTAATATTATAGACACGAAAATATGTATGCATATTTTTAAAACCACATTAAAAATATCCCTACCTACTCCAGTCTAAAATAACACTGCTAGTTACGTCATTCTGAAACATACTGTATAATTAATGAATAAATTCGGTACACTATGTTTTTGTACGTATATACTATATATACATATATATTATATATAATATAATAAATAAATACTGTACATATATATATACTTGTTGTGTTTATCATAACATGACTTTCCTTCTGTTTAATTATTCTGTTATTTATTTTTAAATTTAAAAACATATTTGGTATTAGTGTTCATGTATTACACTAATACATAAAACCTAACATTTTTTACCCAATGTTTAATGTATTTTTTTTGTATATTATATTATGCATATACATATTATATTATTGTAAAAACAGCTATTATAAAATGTTCATCGTATTTCGACCATAAATTATTGGTTTTAAACCATTGCCTATATCGATTAAATAATTATCGGGCATCAACAAAAACGTACTCTTTAATTATATAAATATAATATATTATAACTTTATCAACTAACAGAGATATTTAAAACGTAGGACATGAAAATGATTTTGTAAGGAAAATAATAATGTTACATTGTATTATAATGATATAATATTATAACTCTAATATTTTATAAAATAAAAGTCTATCAGACAATATGACGACACGGGTTGTAGTCGTCTGGGTCGAAGAGGTAAGACTTGTACATGTATACACTATAAGTTTAAACGAAGTTCACCCCTGTAACACCCCGTGCCTTTACAAGTCTATTATAATCGGGAAACTGCGTAGAGGAGTAGGGTTAGTAAATATATGTGTGCGCGGGACAAATAACGTTAGACACGCGAATGTGAATTGACGTGTAAATATATTTATAAATCCCACTCATTTCCCCATTTATTTTTTTTATGTATATGATAAATGACTCATTATTTTTCCCCTATATTTTATTTTTAGTTTTTTTTGTGTACCATTTTTTTTTACCTTCGGAAATTCCGTATCCGGTTTCCTTGCCTAATTGTGGCTAAGTTATTCCTGATTTTGCAATGGAACAGTCAACGAAACGGTTCGGGGTAAAGACAAGCAAATTAAATAATGGAAATTTGACCTGCGAGGGAGCAACGTATAATTTGTATATTATTATCAATAATGTACATAACAAAAAGTGAAAATATCGTTTGCATGAACTCACATACATATACGGGTACGTGCAAAAGCCTTTTTGGTTGGCAATGTTGGTATTATAAACAAAATACTTATAATATAATAATTATATGACCCGATACAACAATATTACCGATATACATTTTGTCTGTCGTCATGTTTTATTGTTTTACAAGAAAATAAGAAATTAAACTATTTTTTGTATACATTTTGATAAAAACGTTAATCATGTAACATCCTATAATACCTTTGATGATTCACGTTCGTTATGGATTTAAATTTAAATTGTTCATTTATTTTCCTTATTCTATTAACAGATATCAACATTTCTCGAAGTTTTAAAGACTTGGTATCAGATAATTCTGAAACTTGTGTGACGCCTTAGTAAGGAAATGTAAATAGTTTTAAATATGTTTCTGAGGTTAGTAAATATCCATACATTTATTTTTGTAACTAGCATTATATTCTATCTGTTTAATATATTAATGATGCACCTACTTGTTAGAATATTTTTAAAGAGTACAAACAATTACAATAACACATTATTGCATATTTTAATCGTAATATTTTATTTCTATTAAATAGTGGTTTTACTTCGTTAATTTCTACAGACTTAAAATATTTTTAATCAAATTGAAAAACAAATACATTTATGGGTGTAATTTAGATTTTGTTCACGATAACATATTTGTATAGTGCGTTACAAAAATGATAAAATATTAATATATTACTTAACTTACATAGAAATTTGAAATATCACATCAAGACTTTTCATATTTTAAACCCTCCTTTCTACCATTAAAAGCATAGAACGTACAATAATATACCAATAGCTATACTATACTTTATATCGTGTTATATTAATATTCAAAAAATAAATACATTTAAAATAACAAAACTCAATCAAAATACTAGGTTACGGTTTTATCTTGTATTTTCGATTTATCAATGTTTATTTTCCTTCATATTTTTGTGTGATCTTTTCGAACACATTATTATTTGTAAAAATATTTGTCGAATCAATAAAAATTCAATGAATATTTAAATCTTCCTTTGAGGCTAAACTACTAAAGGCTTCAGAGTTTTCTGAAATAACATTTGTCCTGGTATCATTTTAGTCTGAAATTATGTTTCAAAGTGGAAAGTTGTGTTTGCTAGGACGAACGAGACCAGAAAAGGGTTTCAGTGTTTTAGAGAACCTCCCGATGCGACTGTAGTGCACACGCGCGGGGACATTAAAATAAGTCACTGCTTCGTTACTCTCGGTGATAATACAATAATATATTACACTTGATAATTTTTCATCAATTTTTCTCTTGACCTAGTTTCGTGTTCTAAGATAATTTAATTTTGATTTTTTGCGTGCAAAAGTTTTAATAACCAGAACTCTGCAATAAACTTTTGGTCGCATTTCAAATTGGTAGTAAAAAAAAAACTTAACAAGATATACTCTTATGTTTGACGACAAAATGTTGAAACAATATAAAGTTTACTTGATAAACAGACGTTTATCTTGGTCAAAGTAAAGGTTCAAAGTATAAGGCTGAAATTCGTTTTGCAGATACCATTTTAATTAATTGTTTCGTCCACAAACAATACAATTGCGTATCGTGTGTTTGAGATTTAAAACGTAGGTACTAATTTACAAACGACTCTTTTTTTATACAAAAACAAATAGGCAAGTGATTATAATTGAATCACGTTTCCTCGACGTTTAATATTATTATATAATAATAAATGAATAAAAACTACAACCATCAGATTAATAGACACGGCTAAACACTGGTCAAACGTATGTATGTATGTGTATTAAAAAATAAATTAATGTTAAACTAACAACGGACAGATGAGATTGGTTGAACTATATCTACGACTGTACAATGATATTTTTATGTTCTGCTGAGAAAAGAAAACCCACCAATAAGGTCGAACGATGACATATTGAAGACTAAATAATAGAAAATAACATAAACGTCACGTCACCGGTGGTGAATATATCATGAGAGTTTATTCGCCGAAATTTGTTTTCGAGGATATAAAAATAAATATATAAAACAAACGTTTAATCTCGACCCGAAAACGTTGGCGCCTAAATTGTCTGTCTGCCGTTTCGAATTTATGTTCCATATGTTTTCGGCAAACTCACCCCGCTCCGCCGCGTTGTAAGGTTTTTTCGACACATCCGAGCACCACCTCGACCGTCTCCACCACCGCCGCTGTATCACTTCCTCGCCGCCCAAACGTTACACGAGCTTTACCGCCGATCCATCATGCAGTTATCATAACGAACAATCGTACATCCATCACCGCAATTACTTAAACATAGATCCTGTCCGTGGCGGGGAAAAAAATATAAACTTTCGGAGTTTTTTCTTTCATATAATATAATAATATACACCAGACGTGGCGGAGTGACAACAAGCCCGAAAGAAAAACGTTTGATTCGATCTCGTGACGGAGTAGTTTAGTGAGGCATGTATATTATAGTCGTGGGTATATTATGATAATAAATATATTATTATATTATTACATACGAAGCAGTCACCACTCCGCCCACGGCGCCACGTGGCTCGTGTACATGTTTATTATTTATATAATAATAATAACAATATGTACGTCACTTGTGTAGGCGAATTTTTCATCGCAAATAATGATAATAATAGTAACAATATAATCTACGTTCTCATCAACGTTCCGGACGACGGGTGGCCGTGGAGGGATTGGCGGGGGTACTCGGTCAAAAAGCAAACATGGCCGGCGCTCGTATTGTTGTCGCTTGTATTATTTTCGCTGCGAATGTCCCTTCGTCCGCACCACCGCCACACCACCTCTGACCGACCAATCGTTGTGACTATATATCATACACACACACACACACATTTATGTGTACGGTTTGAGATTGTTACCTAATATTTACATTTCTAATATACCACTACCCTGGCTTGGAAGGGGGTGAGGTGACTCGGATAGGGGCGGCCCGAGGATGAGCCTTCTACCCGAAGCGTGGAGGGGGTGGCGGCCGTTTAGTCTGCATGCTATGGCAGCGGTCCGACTAGCCGTTTTTCTGGTAATCTAGTTAATTAGTTACGATTTTCTACGACGACTGTAATACGACGATGACGATTCGTATGCAAGCCCAAGGCGGAGGACCGTGGAATACAACTAATATACGTCGAGCGCTTTAGCAAGAGGGTGTGTGTCCGGATGTCAAGTGAAGACTATAATCTAATTATTTCGTCAAAATAATAATCGTTTAGGTATTTACTATCGTATACATTATACGAAATACGAATCACGCAAAGTTTACATAACCAGATAGTAAATATATAGGTACTTAATTTTTATGGCTCGGGACTTCTTGCATTTGCATGTTTTTCTGTGATGTTTGTATGGAATACCTACTCTTAGAAAGATATTTGCAAACTGGTGAAATTACATACAAAGTTTTAACTAGCAATTTTTTTAAATTTTATAAAAAAGGTGCATTCGAACAATAATTGAAGTATTTTTAGCAAATACTGTTTTTTTATACTGTATAATCAGAGGGTTTTTTTTGGTGATTTTAATTGCATATTCACGTGCATACTCGAACATTTTTAGTGCAATGGTTGCAGAAAATAATTAATCAAACAAAAACAATTTTAGTTTATTATAAAATATTATTCTTTATAATGTCAAAGTCAAGTACCTATTAGACAGGTGAATGAAATTTGAGTAGATTATGACATATTATTAGCTCTTAAAAGTCCTCCACGCGTCACAGGCATCAACACATTCGATCGTCTCCAAAAAGCTGACGAAATCTATTGAATTGTTCAGACAATGTGCCATTTCAATCTCCAACGTACGTCATCTCCCCGGATCGACAGAGAATTTTGTGATAATAATAATAACTATTATCGTCCATTTGTAGAAATTGAACCATACAACACGTTTTAATTGTAAAATCAACACTTTAGAATTTGGCATTACTTATTGCACACTGCACACACAGTTCGGTATCGTTGTTGTGGTTCAACTTTTTTTGTTCGTATAAACGTTTTGTTGTACGTTAAAAACAAGTATTTTAAATTGTTGTTTTTGAGTTTAGCTACAAACATATAGGGACATTGCTTTTTGATGTATACATTGCTTGAATACCAAACTATAATAATATTAACTTTTAATTAATTTTATTATAATATAAAAATTAGTCAAGTTAGGTATATAACTTTTTAAATTTTGTATTACCCGACTTCAGCTGTTAACATTTTTTTAATTCGATTTTACTCGACAGATGGTGCCGCTATTGTATTATTCCTATTTTTTTATGCAAATCTGCTATACAATACAACGTTTCCAATAATATATTAGATATATCTAATTTTCCACTACTATGTATGTAGACAAAATTATTGGTAAGTCAAACAAAAAAATGTCCTTTATAAATATATTTACATGAAATCATAAAAGGTGCATAAATAACAATATTATATTGTAATAACATAAAAATGTATAGGCACAGAATGGTTTAGGTGAAATCTTATTTTTCAAAAGACAATATCGTCTAATATAATATAGTAATAATAATGTAAAATACGAGTATATCTAGGTAATAATATAGTCGCTAATAATGCTAATTATTGTAAGTTGTAACCTTAGATGATTAAAAAGTCATTAATTTCATTTCGTTTGTATATAATATTATATATTATGTATGTTATTGTATATTATACACAACCACCACCGAATCGTTGAGATTGTCGTTTAATATTAATAGTGCCCGATTTATTAATGGTTAATTATTATTAATGCGCAATCCGAACACAATGTGATGAGATGTATACTGTTAATCTTGATAAAAGCACTAATTCGTTATTAATAATGTTTTACGAGACAATGACCCCCCGACGGCTGGCATTGATAATAATAATAATAATAATTGCAATTTATACACGTTCGACTCACAGCCGCCGCCGCACGACAAACACGTAATAATAATAATAATAATAATAATATTATAACGATGTATTTCGCCTGACATCTAAAGCTGGAATAATAATAATAATATCGCGTCAATTGTAGGTGTTACATTTTTTCGTTAGATTCAAAATAATTGTCCGTTCAGAATCGTCTTCGAGCCAGATGTGCAATAATAATATGGTTGCTCGACAAAAATACATTTTCGCATATAAAATAATATCACAGCTCCGTTAATCTATAAGATGTAGTTCGTTCAGAGTTGTGGATAGAACGAGTGGTTATACAGCGAGTCAGTCGTTAGCTCATCTGAAACATCTATCGTCTAACTCCGTCGTCTGCGCATCCGCACATGTTTCATTAACCGCAAATAAAACATTTACTTGTTGTAAACAACAAATTTAGATTAAGCCACACCGTATAGCTAGTTGTAGCGGCGTCGGTGGTGGTGGTGGTGGTGGTGGTGGTGGCGGCGTGGTAATAAAGTAGATTACACTTCTTCGATGTCATCGTCGACGTTTGTGTTTTTATTTCTTCGGGTGAAAATGACCTCGTGAAATTTAATACTGATAAAATGTCACGCGATATCTTGTTTCTTTTTCTCTCTATCTCACTCTCCCTCTCGCTTTCCACTCTGTATCTCGCTACTCACACACCCCGTTTCTCTCTCAGTCTACCCATCACTCTCTCTCGCTCTAGGTATTTCTAATCATTTAGACGTCCGTCTCTCTTTGGTTTCGCCGTTAAACATCACTCGGTGACGGCACTATGACTAACACGCGTGCAACTATAAACCCCTTTGCGATAATATTGTGTTCGCGTCGCTAGTAATAATATTCCAAAAATGTTTATTTAATGCTTACCCCGTTTTTATATTATTCCATGTTCGAATTATGATGGAATGTTTTTCAAAAGCCAGAATTAAATTAAATAAAAAAAAAAACAATATACATATTGTATACCTATTAAGTACCGAATATATTATAATATATAATATGCATATACAAGATTACAGGCCTCGGTTTTTCGACGATTGACATATTTTATAAAATATGTGTAAACTCACTCAATCGATCATATTATTATTAACATACCGAGGAAGTGGTAAATTTTTATTTTAATTCGTAAATTACATTTATTTTCACTTAGTAATCCGTAATTTATTTGTCACGTGATTTGACGAAATTACTATTCTGGAGCTGTTCTATAATAATATCTATTAACGGTTAGAATGCTTGTTCATTATTTATTGATAAATTATTCAATAACTAAAACCTAATTTGTCAGGTATAAAACAGTTTTTGTGGCTATACTTTGTACAATGTTCGGTTGAAAATAATTATTAGTTATTAATAGTATTATTTCAAACATAGTAAAATGATTAAACAATTTTCTCGTAGAGTTTAACGATGTATAAAATGTTTATATATACCTATTATTACATAAAACGCTGTAAGTGAATTGCTCTTGAGAGGACGCCACAAAACCGTTTTTAAGGGGTTTGCAATTGGCATGGGAAAGAACCGAGAATATCTACAATAGCTATAGTTAAGAAACCCATTTTTCTCTATCATAATATGAGAACTTTGTCCGTACAAAATCGTTTTTCTTTTCTTTGTGTATTTTGTGTATGAAAAAAACATCAATGTTGCACAAAAAAATGTCACTTCTTTTAATAGGTAGTTAATAGTTAGTTTCTTAGCTAAAAATATAGGGTCCTGAAAAGGTTCGTTACCCGAGCGAAACAAACATTGTGCAAACAATTATGTGCTTTATATGTGTTGCGTCGGACTACGCAGACCAAAGCCATATACGACACGCCACATAAAACGTGTCCGGATGTAATAATATTATAACGTTAAATGATTTGTGTGATATTGGGATATAATAGTTACCTAGTTACTTATAATATTTTATAATTCTTCAAAACTGCAGTGGTAAAGTTGTACACTAACCCCAGCGCGTACAATTTATAATATAGTGTTATGAACTATGCGTTTCGTAGTTTTTTATATTGTGTTTAAATCATTGCTAGGGTTGGTCATTATATACGTTTCACAGGAGTAGGGGAACAACAGTTGTCCATAAAATTGGACAGGTTGTATAATAATCATAGAGTCGAACGCGTGCGCCTATATTGAGTTTTTACGTTAGTTATTATGCGAGGCTTGAAAAAAAATATGATATTATATATAAAAACAAAATATTTAAAACCAAATATTATTATAATAACGACACACGTTCTTGCTGCTGCGCATTTTCAGGGCACGGCACCGAGTTTATTTCGTATTAACGTTTAAACTTTGAAGGAAATTAGCGGAGGGGAATAAAAAAAACTGTTTTCCATTTCCATGCATATTAATTCGTCTGGTTAATTATAGTGTTACAATAATGCGTTTTTTTCCCTCGCGCCATGTATAATATATATGCGGCTAGTCTAATAACCCCCACTCTCACCACCCTCCCCACCACACATACACCATGCAACCCTTGCCACCGACCCTGCATGTACGAATGTTACTATTACCTGCACCGCTACCACTGAATTGCAAGCTAGTGCGGTGGTTGTTAGGGTGTGATGGGTTGGGTGGCGGCTAGGGGGTGGGGTATGGAATCCATATAGCGTGCGAATCCGAAAAAAAGGATAAAAAAAAATGGGGTGGAAAAACGCATAATTCGTACGAGAGCGGGCACGTATATGTAGACGGTATTATATCGTATTTTCGTTTATCCTTTCGGTGCAAAAAAACAAAAACGAAAAAACAACGTTATACACCAATAATATAATATTCCGTACGCGAAAATGATACATATATATTTATATTATAAAAGTTTCCATCGGTCGTGCACTCCTGTCGGCGGCTTTTATATACACACAAATATTCACGAATATCGTAATACATACCTATTGCGCTCGGGGTCGGATAGGGACTAATATATTATTACGCGCACTGTACACGCGGGGGGGGGGCGAGTCCAGGGACGCACGTCTCGCATGCCGGTAAGTATATATGTGCACGCGTCACAGGCCCAATCCTCAATTCAATGTATAATATTATATACTACTATAGCTGCAGCGAGTGTACGTCATGTTATTATAATGCGGGTTATATAGGTATATATAGGTAGCGGTACCGAGAAAATAGTTTATTGTTCATACCGCGGTCATGTATTATTATAATATCATATCATAATAATGATAGGTATCATAATATCATATACGGCGCGGGTATGTAGAAGCCTTCGAGAGAGAAGTTTGATGGCAGCTGTGTAGGCCTCCACTTGGCGTCGTCGTCGCCGCCGCCAACCTCCAACGCGTTGCCGAAATATTTCCCTCGGGAACAACAGAGCTTCTCCGCTCGCGTGCCAGGGTCTAAGTCCAAATTATATGTGGTTCTGAGTGGTGGCGAGGACGATGGATCTGAGAGTGACTAAGAAGACTTGCCACTAACTCGAGACAGAGTTTTTATATAGACGATTAAACAATGAGTATATATATATAACAATACATATAATATATTATTTCTATTTCCATCGTATTCTATGTATATACTATAATACAATGGATGTTAGTTTTCTTGCACGTCATTAGAGACGAATTGGTCAAGAACGGTCTCCAGCTCTGTTCCGACTACATTTATATATATATACTCTATTTCGGAAAAAATTACTATTTATTATTGTATATCGTTGTCGTCGCCGCCGATGCCACCGCCGATTGATACATTTCCGCGTCTCGTTTCCGACAGTATTACGATATATTCAATAATATTATTGTAATATTTTGATGCACATATACCTCAAACAATACCTTCAAATTTTTTTCGTATATAATTCGTTTTTTGTATAATTTCCGTTTGCGTTGACAATGACGCAAGAAAAAATATAAATATACACGGCAAAATATATCATTTATTATACTGTACCTACACGATAATAATATTATATTATTAAACTCGTGAAATGAAATCGTTTAGAACACTGCATGTCAAGTGTCTATCCAGCCGCGTCGCATTAGTATGCACACAGCACACTTATACAAAATAATATAATATAATATACCCTTTTTCAAGTGCGTAGCCAAGATGTTTTTAAGGGGGTGTTTTATATTTAAATATAACTTGTGAGGGGGGCTTCACATACTCTATGTATAGTTATCGGTCTTCATGATAATACAGTATTATCAAATATGAAATAGAACTATATTATGATAACATATAGCATTTATAAATACAAAAGACTTAGTAAATTTTATATATTTTACATAAATACGGTCATGGAGACCTGATACAAAGACCAATACAACCAACCCAAGACCATTGTGTCCTCTTTCCACTTGTACATACGTATGGCCATTTTGTCACGTCATATAATATTATAATATTATATATTATTTTAATACAGGGATTCAAACATGCTTATTATTATTACTAGAAATGAGGACAGGTTAAACACAAAATAAATAACGTTTCGTCGTAACAAAGACACAAAAGAAAATTGGATAGATTTGGCGAGTTTTATACATGTGTATAATAATTATAGTGAATATTAACGATAATAGTATGAATAATAGGTACACACGCCGATTCGCTGTATACACAAAAATATTATATTTTATTGTCTGCAAAGAGAACTAAACCGTATTCTGACTTCAACAAATCGTGTTCTTAAAATACTGTCCAGAGCTATTCTCGCTGTTTTTCGTAAAAAAAGAAAATAAAAACAAACACATAACATATAAGTTATACGATGCATATAACAAAAATTATGTAATCTGTTGGTATAATAGTAAATCAAACTTATACAACATATTATAATATTTACGCTTATAAAACGGCTATCAATCAAAGTCGTATTATCTGTGTATAATGGTGGTGGGCATATAATATAACGCTAAACATTTAATCCAATTTTCTACGAACACACGCGCGGGTTAATTTACCGGAAATATTGCACACGACTTGCTTTTTAGACGATATATTATTAGGTAGTTGATATTATATTTTGATGTTATGCGTGTTTTATTTTTATTTTTTGTATTTTTTTAAGTCTTAAATTATTACACACAGTTATCGCTCGACGCGGTGCAAACCACGTAACCGCGATGCCGAGAGATTAATAATAATAATATTACGATTTGACGCCGCCGCGCCTTTTCCAAAATTATTTGAACGAGAACGCGACGGAAAACGCATAATATATTTTCATCGCAGCATGATATATAATGGCCATGATACGCGAGTCTAATATTATTTATATCACATCTGTACGCATTCTACAACGTCGGATAATACGATATTATTATATATTGAAAATGTTTAATTTTATAGCGTTTGCCGTTCGTTTCTCAAACTTATTCTACGTGTTATGAATACACATTTCTGGAAAGCTACGCAGACTATTAAATAGTTGTTGAATCGTCTTTAATTTTAATAACATAACTTTGTGTCTGTTGTTGAAGTGCTTCTCAAGTTGATCGAATTTTGGTTAAAAATTGTTCAAACAGAAAAACAGTTTTTTTTGCCAACCGCACCATTCATTGATATCGTGTTTATGTATATATTGACTTTCCTCTTAATGTTTTATTCATCGCCGTCTTTGTTTTATTACATTGTATATAACGTAAAATATTGTTTTCGAACGAATATTCCGATTTATAATCAGGTAAGTATATCAAAACTCGTTGAAAAAAAAAATTATTATTATTATTATTTCTATAATGGTCTTACTATGTTTAGTTTTTAGTTTTTTTTTCAGTGTAGTGGGGGCACGTTAACCGTGTATTATAAATACCTTTTGCGTTTTATTTCCAAGTGGTTGAACACAAGGTCTAATTAAAAATTTATTTTATGCAATACCGTGTAATCAGATCACAAATTTATTTTGCATTTCATATATTATTTTACGGCATTTTGTCACGGGTACGTGCAATTTTATCTTGATAATTATCAAAGATAAGTAGTGTGTTTTTCTCTACCTGTGATTTTGAATAAATAATGAAAAATTAAATTACCGCAACCAAACCGTGATTACGTTCGAGGTTATTAGGGGTAAAGCGCACTGTGGCACTAGGAAATAATACCGATTTTTTTTTCTCTTGTATTTATAAACTTGTAAATGGTCGTAATTACCTTTTTGAAGCGGAGCGTCCGTTAAGACGTCCCGCGTCGTAAATAAATAACGATTTGTTTATGGTATCACGTTATTTCTATTTCCAAGTAATTATATTTATACATATATCAGGGTCGAGTAAAGCGTCGATTTGTGTCGACCAGACTTAATTAAGTGAGTCGACACAATCGGGGGCGCTTGGGTGTTTAGTCGGGCGGTAGCCGGACCCTACTCATACATAATAGTTTTTATTAGCCGTTTTATACAATATGGGTGTGAGAGTCGGCCGTCGTCGGTACAAACTTAATTAAGCGGTACCCCGACGACGAACCGGACTCGGGCAGGACAACTTATTTAAGTGCCTGGTCGTAGAGATGTTGGCCCTGAAAAGGGCCGTTTTCGTAATAACGTCGAATCTCGGCAATTCTTGCCGGTCGACGTTGACTGCAGCGGTATCCGTGGGTTGCCGTTGATTCTTGCCGTGAGTCGGTGACCTCGTCGATAGTCGTGGAACAATAGCCGCTATGTGTTCCGCGTTAGTCGGCGATCAGGCACGGACTCTCACCGTATGGCGGCGGCGTTACGTGTCTGCGGCGGTCGGGTAACTCGTAGAGCCGCGTGAGGCAGTTGCGTCGTCGAGCTGCAAGTTGACACGGAGGCCCGCCGTGGGATGGTATTGTTGTGAACCGTCGATGGGCGGTTGCTGCTTATAGCCGTGGGGCGGCGCTGGTGTTGTCGGCTGCGGGTCTGCACGAAAGTCTGCCGTATAGCGACAACGTCGTTTCACGTCGTCGGCCGGGAGCTACTTGAAAGCCGTGGAGTGGCGCTGATCAGCTGTGGTCGTTGGTGGTCTTGGTCTTGGTCTTGGTCTTGGTCTTCTTGTCTTCAGAACTGGTAGTGTTGACTGTTGTTGAAGTGTTGAAGGTTGAAATAAGACTGACTAGATTGTCGAAAGTGTCCGGTATTTATACCCTTTTCGACAATCTAGTCCGTCGCTGATTGGTCCGCGCGTTTCGTGTTGACAGATGAATATCACACCGTTGTATTGTCGTTTCTCTTTACTAGGTGTGATTTTCATCTGTCAATCGTTCTTATTGTAACTAATTGTTGGTCTTGAAAAAGACCGTTTTGTGGTTGCCGGTTTATTCCGTTACAGAACCCCCCCCAGATTTGTGCCGGGGTGGGAACCATCTAGCACAAATTTTAAAGCGTACGGAATAAACGTGTGCGGGTCTGAGCTGCCTTGTAGATAGCTGTTCGCAGTTGATTATTGCTCATGTACCATATCAGTGTTGGTTCTTTTTCTGTTTTGTGTCTTTTTATTGGACGCTCATGTTGTGCCAGTTGACCTTTTACATAGTCTATTGCTTGAGTCATGTTGAAATTTTGTTTTTCAAACGGGATATATTGGTGTAATGTTGTAGCTGTTACCATTCTCCAATCTACCGGTTGATTCCAATCTGTATTTGGTTTTTCTCTCGCGGCATTTACTTCCGTAACCCAATGAATAATGTACAAGTGTTTGTCTCTGTTTGTTTTACGTTGTGTTTCTTCTGGTGAGTCTTGTATTTTTTCTGCTTGTACTGATATTAATCCCAACATGTTTTCTTCATTTATGGGTATTTTTCTTGCTTTTGCCGCCTGTTCCCGTTCTTTCTGTCTGGCTGCCGTAACAAGTGCCATTATGACTGTTTGATTTTGCTTTGAACAATCTCGTCTTATATAGTTTTTTCCGACCCTTTCTCTGTTCGTTGATTGGTTCGTCGTTCTTGTGACGTGATTGGGTCTTCTTAGTTCTTGGTTTTTTCTTTAATTTTGTTCGTCCATACTGTGGTATGGACGTACTTCTGCCACGTTTATCAGAAGTTCTTTTTTTGATGTGGGGTGCATAACTGCTAACGTGTTTTCACTAATGACTTTGGTGATTGTATATGGACCTTCAAAAATGTTGAATAATTTTTTTATTTCGTTATTTTCTGCGTTTGATAGGTGATGGTTTTTTATTAATACCATTTGCCCCTGTTTGAATGTGATGTATTTCTTTTGCTGAATGTTTTTTTCTTTCTTTTCCACTTTGTTTAATACTCTTTCTACTGCGTAATTTATTAATTCTTGGTGCTTCTTTTTTGTGTTACTCTCTGGAAATGTGATCAAGCTCTCAATTTCATGTTTTGATCTTTTCCCTGTCATTAATTGTTCTGGTGTTATTTCTATTACCTCAGATCTCACTCTGTTCATCCATTTTTCTACTTGGTCTAGATATATTGGCCATTTTATGTGTTGGTCATGACAGTATGTACGTAATAATCGTCCTATCTCTCTGTTGTATCTTTCAACTGCATTCGATTGTGGATGGTATTTTGTTGAGTATATGGTTTTTATATTCCACTTTTTTAATGTTTCTTTCCATAATTTTGCTGTGAATTGGGTACCGTTGTCGGATTGTATTGCTTCCGGGGAGCCGATCGTGGGTATATAATCATTTTCCAATCGATTTAGTATTGCCTTTGACGTTGCCTTCTTTAATGCGTATAGTTTTATGTACCTAGAGAATGTATCTAGTATTGCCAATATGAAGTGTACTCCTCCTCTGCCAGTGGGTAACGGTCCCATTAAATCAATTGACACTTTTTCTAATATTCTTGTTGATTTATGTGTTCTGATTGGTCCACTCGGGTCATAATTAATTGGTTTATTCCTCTGACATTTATCGCAACTTCTGATCGTGTCCATTACAATTTTATGCATATTTCTGAATATTCCTATTTCTCTGATTAAGTGATAAGTTTTATATCTTCCTGGGTGTCCGAATATCGTGTGTGTTTCTTGTGTAAGTCTTCTTGCCATTTGTTCCGGTATTGCAATTTGCCAGTCTTCTTTGTCTCTTACAAATGTTATACCGTCCTTAACCATGATGTGTTTCGAGTGTTTCATTTTTAGTTTACTTATTCTTTTATCGCATTCCTGTAATTGTTTTAAATTTTTTATGTCGTTTCGCAGTTCCTGGCTGTACCTTTCCGATTTTATTTTGTTTAAGTATAACTTCTTTTCGATTCTATTATCTGTGGTTCTCGGGTATCTTGTCAATGTGTCTGCTATTACATTTTCTTTGCCTGGGATATATATGATTTCTAGCTCAGACTCTTGTAACGCCAACGTCCATCTGGTTAATCTGCCACTGGTTAACCTGCATTGCTTTAAAAACGTTAGCGCGTGATGATCCGTTAGAATAAATGTTTTATTTCCTAGTATGTATTGCCTAAATTTATTACAGCAATATACCAGTGCTAAAGCTTCTATTTCTGTTGTTGAATATCGTTTTTCTGGTGGTTTGAGAGTTCTACTTGCATACCCTAGGGTTGCTAGTTCGTTGTTATCTAAAATTTGAAATAGCTCTCCCCCAATTGCTACTTCAGATGCATCAGTATTAATGTACATTGGTTGTTTTAATTTTGGAAATGATATTATGACTTTGTCTAAAAATGCTTTCTTTGATCTGTCAAATGCCTCCTGGTGTTTTTTCTCCCACGTCCATTTCTTGCTAGCTTTTGTAAGTTCTATGAGTGGTTGAATAATGTCCGCAAAATCTTTGACATATTTTCTGTAAAAGTTTAGGAACCCTAAGTAGCTTTTCACTTCTTTAATCTTCGATGGTGTTTTAAATGTCTGGATCGTTTTAATTTTCTCTGGGTCCATTTTTAATCCTTCTGTGGAAATAATATGACCTAGAAATGGTACCTCTTTCAAAAAAAATCTGCATTTGTCGATGTTAACAGTAATGTTGAACTGCTTGAACCTAGTTAACACTGTCCTGATATGTTTGTGGTGGCTGTTCTCATCTGTTGACGTGATTAGAATATCATCTACATATATCGTAACGAAGGTGTGTAATAATGGCCCCAGCACTTTGTCCATACTTTTCTGGAATTCTGATCCACTTATGTTTAAACCGAATGGCATTCGTTTAAATGAGTAATTTCTTCCATCGATTAAAAATGAGCATAGTTCTCTGCTGTTTTTTTCTAATGGCACCTGCCAATAACCTGACCTTAGGTCCAGTGTACTTATGCATTTGATCTCTTCAAATTTTGAAAATATCGTTTCAATTGTCATCGGGCATTCTCGATCAGGGACAATGATTTCATTCAACTTTCTAGCATCTAAGCATAATCTAACTTCGCCATTTTTTTTTAAAGACTGGTACTATAGGTAGACAATATGGTGATCTAGATTTTTCAATTATGTCAAGATCCATCATTCGTTTTATCTCTTTCTTTACCGCCTCTTTTTTTGCTATAGGTATCGGATAAGGTCTTTGGTTGATCGGTTTGCTGTCCCTTATGCGTATTGTGCACCAATAATTATTTATTTTGCCTGGTTTTTCACTGAATACTTCCGGAAAATCCTGAATTAATTTATCTAGTCTATGTTGTAAATGATCTGGTAGGTGTCTTATTTTATTTTCTTTATGAGTTTCTGTGATGGTTTCTGTTGTTATTGCCTTCAAGTGTATCGGATTTTCTTGTATTTTATCCATTAACTGTATTTCGTGTATTTTGTTATTAATTTTCAGTATCAGAATTCTTTTCCCAAAATCGATTGATGCTCCGTGGTTTTCAAGGAAATCATTTCCTAGTATTCCTTTTCGTTTAAATTTTTTATTACCATGAACGGTGATTGCAATATATTTTCTCCGATTTTGATTGGTAAAAGTATTTGGGTCGATATCTTTGTCATTTTGTCCCCTATTGCGTTGTATATGTGTAATCCGTTCA